>CM072813.1:6780833-7381250 GCA_036937905.1 Salvia rosmarinus
GAAAATAAAATTAAATAATAAAAATGATTATATATCCTAATTGGATGGAATAAATCCTAGTTAATAATTATAAATTTAAAGTAAAGCATAAAAATTAAAATTGAAGGAAAAAGGATGAATGAAAATCAAAAAAATTGGAAGTGGACACCAAATGTGGTACACTGAATCTCAAGTGGTGGATGGGGAGGAGAGAGTATGAGGTGGAATTTTTATTTATTTTTTACTTTTTAAAATGATATGACAATTAAAATGATGTCGTTTTAATTATCATTTCATTTTCAATTTTTTCATGTTAGCATGGATTTGGGGAAATTTAATTTTGTGAAAAAAATAGAAAAATTAAGAGTTTATGTATTTGAATTTAAAAATAAAAATTCGTGTGCGAAACAAGAAAATGTTCAAAGTTCGCTATTTTACAGGCTTGTATCCCTTGCACTAAGAGGGTGTTTGGCTGAGCTTATAAGCTCCCCCAAAACAGCTTATAAATTGTTTTTAAGCTTATAAGCTCAGCCAAACACCCTCTAAATGTTGAAGATAAAGTCCGAGTAAATTTACCATGAGGGAGTCGAAAGCTTGTGTTCCATATTGGGGTTTATGCATACACAAGTAAATAATATAAACTTTTAATATAACTTATTAATTTTAGATACAAATTTTAATTTTTTATGACATTATGAACATTGCTAATTCTCTCTATTGAATTCGAATTGAAAATCTAACATCAAAGCAGTAGAAATACATTGTGCAATAAGATCGAAGTCGGAAATGTGAAGAAGCAGACACATATCTACGATGTTGGCTAGTGAAATCAGCTAGGATCCACATCAGAAGCTTACAAGAAAGAGTTAGATGGATGTAAGAGATTCTGATGATCAAGTCAATTTTCAATTTAAAGAGAACTTAGCAATATAATTCCAATGAATGACGAAGTGATAAAAATCATTTTAATCAAATTAATGGTGTAATAACAATTGATTAGCAATGTATATTTATTATTTCATAATTATATCAAACAATCCATTCTCAATTTTAATACTAAAAGATTAGAAGATAATTGGTGGGTAAGGGTATGGAAATCCTAGTTATAATAACTAGTGACAGTGATATGTATCATATCGATTCACTCGTGGGGACTTAATTATCTCCTTTTTTTCTGAACTTCCATATATTACTATAATTAGTAATGATATTACATTGATTTAATAGAGGTGTCATCAAATTTACTCCGACTGTTCGATCAATAACCTAAGTTTGATTAGCAAAGTCTGAGTAATACTTTCATGAGCTTATCAAATATTGTTAGTCGCTTACACTACCAAAAAAAAAAAACAGCTCTAACGACGGATAGTATATCCGTCCGTCGACAAATTTACGTGTACCATCATTGATTCGCAGATTATTATAACAATAGATTCGACCATCGTTGACTCTACGACGGAGTACTTATGACGGATTCTATGTCGTATGAAGCCAATGGTGATGTTTTCAATGGTAATTTTTCGTAACGATTGAATTTAATGTCTGAGTTAGATGGCGAGGGTACTGGAATAGTCAAGCATCGGGGTGGCTCACGCTGTGCATTAGAGTATGCGAGAGATATTGTAAGTACTTTGAAGTTTTAGATATAGCAAATTGATTTAAGAATCGTGATACTTATTAATTATTTAATTTGTTTGACTTATTTATAGGCAAAAGAGCGTGGAGTAGACATATCAGAGGTCCAATGAGAAGTATTCCAAAAGTATCATGCCACCGACGACGGGAGCTATACAGACGGGAAGGCTCAGAGTATCGCGGTAAGTATATTCGTTAGCACAACAACGAACATTTAATTAAATAATAATCATACGAAATTATTTTACGATGCGGTTGAGGAACATGTGACACGATTGAGCCAATCACAGGAAAGATGATGGCGGCACCAAAGCGGTTGATAGGACCCAAATTCTAAAAATGTCATTGGGAGCTCCTCAAAGAAAAAGAATAGGATGTTTGGGTTGGTTCTCTATCACGGACATACATGCGAGGCGACGTCGTCTCGTTCGGTGAGAGTGTCCAACTGCTGATTCCATAGCTTATCATCAAAAGCTATTGGAGATGGAGGCGAATCTGGTGGCGTGAGGAATCGAGGCGGATTGCTAGGCGGCGGCGGCATGAGAGCATCTGAGACAAATTGCTAGGTGGCGGCGGCGTGAGGCATCTGAGGCCGGGATCTGGTGGTGAGGCGAGATGACGTTCAAGCAAAGTTTCAGGCTCAGTTGCACGCTCAGCAGGAGGCCTTGGAGCGCTTCATGGCTAGCTCCCGTTTCCCCTCACCCTCGTGATATTTTGGTTTGTATGATGAAGAGACAAATACATTTTATTTGCAAAACTTATCGTATGATTTAGAATTGTTTTGTTTGTTTGATATTGTACCATTTGGAATTGTTTTGTTTGGATTGTGTTTATGATTTAGAATGATAATGTTTATCATTTGGAATTGGTTTGTTTGTTTGATATTGTACCGTTTGGAATTGTTTTGTTTGGATTGTGTTTGTTTGTAATTGGTATGTTTGAAAACAGGTTTGTTGTTTGTTGTAAACGGCCGTCCAAAATACAAAAATAAGCTGTCCAGTTTCTGCACATTTAGCGACGGAATGGTGACGGATTAGCGACAGATTAATGACGGATTGGCGACGGAATGGTGACATGAAATAACAAAAACCGAACCTAACGACTAACAACATTCGTCGTTAAATAGCGACGGATTAGTGACAGAGTAACGATGGATTAGTATCGTGAATAAATAAAAAAAATCGAATCTAACGACGGACAACATCCGTCGTTAACTAGCGACAGACATATCAGTAGCTAATCGGTCGCAATAAATCAGACGACCGTTCAAAAGGTCGTCGATTATCGACTGAACCTTCCGTCTCTATTTCGTCGTAAATATTTAACGACGGACTAGAATCCGTCGTTAGTGGTTTCGCAACCAGCGATTCAACGACGGCATATGTCCGTCGCTGATCCGTCGCTAAACGATTTTAACGACGGATCCATCATGTTCTGAGACGAAATTTTTCGTCGCTATTCGCCTGTATTTTTGTAGTGAGTTATGACGGATACTATGTCATATGAAGCCAATGGTGATGTTTTCGATGGTAATTTTCCGTAACGATGGAATTTTTGTTGTTAATTAACAATATATGATACATGTTCCATAGTTATTAACCCACCAATATTAATATTTTAAGATTTTAATTTTAATATGATAAACAATGCACAAGGTCTTGGATAAATAATCCACAAAGCAAGGTTTGAAAATTAAATTATAAAAAAGTAGCTTGCTTTCACTAAGGACTTTACAATATATGAACTTTGAAAGAAGACAAAGAAACAGACACCAGTCTCGATGGTGGCGAGACGGGAGGACGGTGACTGAGAGAGAGAGAGGAAACGGCATCGACGAGGAACGATGGTGAGTCAACGACGAGTGACAATGGGACGGCCACAAGTGAGAAGATGTGAGAGAGAAGAAAATTAAGCATAAAGAGTAAGAGTTTCCGAAGTGAACAATTTGGGTGCAACAAGTTTTGGATATAACGCAAATTACCGACGAACTAACGACGAAATTGTAAAATAATTATAAAAAATGCACAAATTTACAGTGGATTAATGACAATATGGATCTACGAAGAATGTTTTTGTCCATCTTAAATCCGTTGTTAACAACGACAATTTTACTTTACGACGCTTTTGATCCGTCGTTATAGTTTGTAGTGTTACCTTTACCTGTGCAATAACTTTAGTGTCAATAGGAAAACTACAAAATGGCGTAAAAGGTATGAATAAATACCCAATCGTTATAAAACATGCAACATCGGGAAGATATACCCCAAATAGCCTTGAAAAACATCGTCGATGAGCGAGGTGACTAAAAGGCGAAAAGGCTGCATCGATGTTCGAAAAGTGGACTTGGAGTAGAATCCGATCGACGATCGGATTCGATCGGTCTTCTCTACCGATCGGATCCGATCGGATTCAACTTTGAAAACAAGCGAGTTGACATAAAGCTGCGCAGCATTGCGCACGCCTGAAAAAGCTCAAATCCGGGGAATCTTGGTGAGTGGAATCCGATCGGATGAGTGGAATCGATCGGACGATCGGATCGATCGGTTCTACTCTAACCGATCGGATTCTTCTCTATCCGATCGAACTTCCTCAATATATACCGACACTCTCCGCCTCTCATTTCACTCCTCCCGGATTCGAGACTCCCTTCACTCTCCCTCCGTAAATCACTCTCTTCTCTCTTGCCTCTCATGGGAATTCTCACCATGGCTTCTCAGTGCGTCGCTCTCTTCGCTTTCCCGGCGGAATCCGATCGGTCCGTTTGACGAATCCGAATCCGTCAAACGGACCGATCGGTTCTTATTTTGATTAGTTAATTTAGTTATTATTTAGTTAGTTAAGCGTGCTTATGCTATTATTTTGAATTTATTAGTTAAGCGCGTGCTTATTATCATAGTTTATTAGTTAAATCGCTTATCATAATTAAACACCTTATCTTAGTTTATTAATTAAATCGCTTATCATAATTAACCTTGCTTATCATAGTTTATCATAGTTTATTATGGTTTATTAGTTAGTTAAATCGCTTATCATAATTTATTAATTTTAAGCGTGCTTATCTACAAATGCAAAAGTAAATAAGACCCACACATGACTTAACTCGCTTATCATAATTTATTAGTTAAGCGTGCTTATTTATTGATAATATCATAATGTATTAATTAAGCGTGCTTATTTATTAGTTAATCCTGCTACTTAATTAGCACACATGCGTTTAATATGCTATTATTTATTTAATATGTTAAAATGTATATTATGATTTATTATGCTTAATTATGCTAAGCGTGTTACTATGCTTTATTATATGTTTTATTTTATGATATTTATACACTTTATTGTTTTTATTGTTAGGGTGATGTTGATTATGTGAGACCCGAGATGATTAATGTTGTGGTCCAAATTAGCACATACTATAGGATCAATTATTTAGATATCATTAAGACTAGATTATTGGAGATTGGTGGTGAAGAGTTCTTGGATAGGTTTGCTAGTGGATGCTTGATCATTTACTTGACTGAAGCTTTGTGCAAAAAAATATCATGGCTTTGCCACGTGATTTCCGTCGATTATGACGAATGATGGTCTAGTATGGTTTCATATGAGCAGACGGAACATTTGTTTCTTGTTCATGACTATGCACTAGTCACCGGTTTAAGTTTTGGAAGCTCGTCTTTCAATCTTAGTAGAAACACCGGTTGCAACGTGTTAGAGTGTTTAGAGCTTTACGCGTTCGACCATATATCTATTATGGACTTAGTAGGCGTTTTTACGATAGGGCGTGCATATAGATGATGCGGATGGTAGTTTATACCTCCGTCTCGCATATTATTATGTTATACGGGATGCTATTATCATAGATCCCAGTCTTGGTGGAGTCGTGGAGTGCAGGCATTGGTCGATGATTTGGATTTATTCTCTAGATTTCCGTGGGGTGCATATTCGTATCGATGTATGCGCTACTACTTATTTCAAATTCAATAAGAAGAAGAAATACCATTTTATGGACCAGCTTGGGCATTGGTTGTTTGGTCGCTCGAGATCATACACAGTGCAGGTGGGCATTGGGAAATATGTAGACCCGGTTGCCTACCCTAGATACTTGAGATGGAGGTTGAAGAGCAAGTCCTCGATCGATGATTTATCGATTTTGTTTGAATCTCGTCTACTTTTTACATATCCTAAAATTTGTGTTATAATTTTTATTATAATTTTGATTAAGTCTTGTTTATTTGAATTGTATATAGGATTATCGGCATATTCGGATGATCACGCTCTGAAGAAGAAATGGACACATAGTCTGGGTATCACTCCGACCACGGCGAGGCGTTTGGTGTGCCTATATGAAACCACAAAATCCGTTGAGGATGAGGAGCAGTTTCCCCACGAGCACAGTGATTAGTGATGACGATGTGGAATTCTCGTGCCTCGGAGGTACTTCTCGTTCGCATCCGAGGCGTGGTGCTGACGGCATATTATTGAGAGGCAGAGCACGGCGCACATGGTATCGAGGGCTCCGATCGGAGCACCGTCCACATCTCGTCGAGCGAGCCACGAAAACGGGGCCATCCTCGACTTCTTCCTCGGCGGCGATCACCTCGACCTAGTGATCGTCGGTTCCTAGAGGACCTATCGAGGCATGCTCGGAGGGTGGCCGAGCTATCGAAGAAGCACCGACGAGGTTGAGGTGCGGATGACGGCGAAGTTGAAGGGTTGGTTTAAGGAGTTGATTGGTGCTTACCGTCATCGTCCTTCACGGCGTACCGACCCGTTCTCCATCCGATCATCATACTCATCCCGTGGCACGGCAATCGATTGATGAGGCACGGGAATCGGTGATGGCGGAACATGCGACCGCGCCTCGACATTACGTGCACGAGTTTGGTAGGGGCGAGGCCATGCCATCCTATCGAGAGCCACCTCGTCTTCCTATCGAGAGCCACCTCGTCTTCCTATCGAGAGCCACCTTATACTTCCTATCGCCACCACCTCGCATCCCATCGCCACCACCTCCTGCTTTACTATCGAGAGCCACCTCCTGCCTCCTGTCGTGACCACCTCCTGTTTACTATCGGGAGCCACCTCCTCTTCTTATCGCAGACCACCTTCGAACATTCAACGATATGTTTGATATTTTTAGTGGTTGTGGACAAGTAAGTGTAATTTAATTAAATAATTTAAATATTTTGTGTTTATTTAAATATTTCTAAGTCGAATGATATTTTCTCGCAGATTGTGTCGATTGGGATGACCTCAGAAGTCCAGATGATCCTACTATAGGAATGTCCGATTATGGACACGATGGATGACTTTAGGGATGCCGGCTCGGGGATCACATCGGGGATGACCGAAGACGGACGAGCACCGTGGTGACACCGGTGCACTGTACCGGAAGAGTGACCGACGATTCCCATCGATGGCCCTAGCATCTCCATATGTTGTTCTTGGCACACGCGTGAACTTGATCCGGCGTTAGTACAGAACTTCAAAGACTTCCTTAAAGCCCGCCCTCACGTGCGGTGATGCTTTCCGAGAGTGGTGGAGTTATTAGTCGGTTGATAAATCTAGTATGAGAGATTTATGAAAGCGATAAAGAACACAAGAGACTTTTACGTGGTTCGATCCAGAATAAGATCTCGTCCACGGAGAGATGATCCTCAAGATGTTTACTATAATTCGATTCTGAGTATATCTTCAAGGGCTCCAGATTGATGAATTTGCTAACCACTTTACCTTCATCTAACTCCTATTTATACACCAGCGTAAATCATGTCCCACTAATCCCCAATAGGCGGGCCATAACTCTCCCATAACCGACCATGATCTCCACCATTATTACCCATGATTCTGCCGTTACCATTACTGCTACCCATAATTAGGGTTTAGGGATTGTCGTTTAAGCGCGAACTGAGTAAACAGCGATGGGTTAGGTCCAGCTGTTGGGCACGAGAGGTTGGGCACGAGAGGTTGGGGTGGGCCATATCTATCATAGCCCCAGAAAAGTCGAGGAATAGCCTTGCAGGGTGAAGCGGAGAATGTGCTTTGCCGAGGCGAAATATTCTTGGTGAGTTTTTCGTTGAAGGTTTGTCATTATTTGTATGACTAAAACACTTGTTTGTCCGGGTGGTCATATCCGGCACGAAATACTTGGCGATCCGAGGTGGACATGTCCTACAGAAAATATTCTGTTGGTTCGAGGTGGACATATCAGGCACGGAATACTTTGTCGATCCGAGGTGGTCGTGGGGCGCGACCAATACCGAACTCAAATCATTAGTGAAGTCGAGATCCGACGTTGGGAGGAGGTCGAGACCGACTGAACTACTTACGGTATTGGGACATGGGCGTGGTCAGATGTCCGAACTTCGTAGTAATCATCACGTGATCGGGGGGTGGTGCATTTTCCGGAGGTACGTCATACGCGCGGGCGGTAGTTGGGGACTTGAAAAGTCGCGCGTCTTTCACATCCAATGTAAATAGGCACGTGTAATAAGCGAAGCGGCAGATTTTTGGCGCCATTTATCCTATAAATAGGTCTAAAAGGCAATTGTTCATTTTCTCCTTGACGTTTGAATCGGAGAATACAACCTTAGAAATCCCCAATTCTCTCACACTTTGTTGAAGAAATCGAAATCCGCTCGAGAAAAAGTAAGTATGTATTCTTCACCTTCTCACCTCTTCTCGCTCGATAACTCTGGTTCGACTTGGGTTCGTCGTCAAGACCCCAATGTAAGGATTATATATGCCATAACCGCCAGGGTCGATCCATGGGACTTAGTTCTGGGTTTTACCGTGTCTTGGTATGGGATGGCCTCGAGATTGGTGGGGCGAAATCAACCTTGACGATGGAGGAGCTTACGGTGGTGTTGAGAAATACCACGTCCGGAGGATGCATGGTGGTGCACCCAAACCCAACGATAGGCGATGGCCCTCAGGAGGATTTATCACCATTTTGTAGATAGCTTAATAGCTGGGCTTAGATTTCCTTTGCCCCATTTTCCTTAGCTTTCGGGAGTATTTTCGGATCCTATATGCCAACCGACCTCCAATTCTATTAGGTCGGTGGTGGGGCTAGGGTTGGCTGTTATAGCATAGGCGAGGGGCTCTCTTTCAAGTCTTGATCGTTTTTAGCATCAGTCTATAGAGTATATATTACCCGTCACCTCTTTGAGTTTAAAATTACCTCCCGTCGAAGGTATCTCACCGCAAAATAGATACTTCTTTTTGCGGGTGAGGGTATCCGAGTGCAGTGGGGCCTCGGGTCGATAAAGGACGTGAAAATTAATCCCACAGGCCCTATGGAGAAGATGTTGAGCGATATGGGTGAGATCTGTCGATCGACTATCTTGAGATGACTTGAGCGATGTTGAAATTTGAGTGTCTATAGGTCGAAGCTCCGGTGTCGAGTCGATTTGGGTGAGGCAACCTTCTTATCTTTATTTCCCTCGTTTGATTTTCTTGTGCTAATGAAATTCTCATGTTGATTGCGGTGAAGGTTGACCCGACCGGAGAAGTCGATGTGCCGATCTGTCGCTGCGTCCTGCTTCCTCCGATCGAAGGAACCGCGAGGAAGAAGGCGAGGCAGGCGAATCTACCCAACAGACTGTGGTAGTGGGCGCCTAAAGACCTTGTGGTGGTCCTCAAGCACCTCGGGCCCGGCGTTGGAGATCGAGGTCCGTGGTCGACCTCGGTCAGGGTGCCGACTTCAAAGACTTCCTTATCCTTCCCAAAGGTATATGCGCTACCTTTCTCCTTGTAAACTTGTTGCCACTTGTTGCTAATTATTTCATATTCGGGATGCGGCCTCGATGGCGGGCGAGATGCGCGCGTGGCGGGCTTATTGTTGAGGGTGCCTCGCATGTCGAGGCACTTGGAGAAAGTTCGGCGCCGCGGATGGGCGGGGCATGGTGAATCCAGCTAGATCTTTGCCAGGCGGACCCGAACTTGCTAAGGCGAAAGCGACGGAGCCGAGGTGGCAAAGATGGCCGCGAGAGTGCCCTCAAGAAGGATCGGGCCTGCAGTAGCCCGTGCCGAGTGGAGGCGTGAGGAGGAGGCCGCCGAGGTGAGAGGAGGCTGTCAGAAGAAACAAGCGCCTTTTGTCAAGGGCAAGGACCTATCTTGAGGGCCTTCGCCGACAAGCTTATCAGTCGGAGAGCTTTCTCTTTCGTCTCGACACGGCTGCTGTGATGAGGCCGCGGTGATTTGTGCCCACCGGAAAAGTTGGCGGCGAGAGACCAGATTGACAAGGCCCAACACGGTTGGGTTGAGGTCGACCACACGAGGTATGCAAGAAATTATGCTCGCATAGTCGCGGGCGACCTCCTTTCCCGTGGTGGATGCCTGGCGTCTTACGCCACTCACGACGGCGGAGGCCGTAACTCGGTCTGAGGAAGATGAAGACTTAGAGCTTGAGCCTTCCTTGTCGAGTTGAGACAGCAAACCGGCGGCGAGTCAAGCTCGGACGTCTCTTCCGCGGATCGGCAACCAGGCGGAAGAGCGGCGGCGGCTCGGCAAGAGGTCGGAGGGTCGGCAATCGGCTAATGAGCACGGGTCGGTGGACCCATTGTAATAGGATGATTTGTCGGGATCGATAGGACCGGTGTTGTACAAACTTCCATTTTGAATAATAATAGACATATCTTTTAAAATGCCTTGTCATTGTCTTATTCTAGCGTTCTTCACTCAATACCTCGGATTGGATCATGAGCGTTAACAAAAGCGAAAGAAGTCCGAGGTGCTCTAGCCGAGAAGAGACGAAGAGGTGGCACCTTGGAGGTCGATCTGCCGGGGCGACTCGGTGTTAGCCCGACATGGACGTCGGCTCGACATTGTCACCAATCGAAACAAAAATTGCATGAAGGCGACCGCGGTGGCCGCCTCCTCTGCTGAAAATGAGATGTTAAGGTTAAGGATCACATATCTCAAAGTCGGTGACTTATCTGCAGATGTGATCCACGGGCGTGATGCCTGCGAGGAACACTTGGCCGACAATGCAGGCTCGGATCTCGGAAGAGCATGAAGAGTACGAAAAGGTCATCCGCGGACTGGGGAGCGACTATATCTGGCCGACGATCGAGTTCGAGTTTGTTGGCGGAGGCATGGTATTGAGGATGAGGAGGTCCCAATAGCAAGAATTTTAGAGGCGCCTCGACTGCATGAAATACATGCGGATGTATGAGATCGTCTGCAAGCGACGCATGCCCCGCCCGCCGTGCATCTGATGGGCAACGCTAATCCCATAATTGAAGAGCTGAAGAGGCGGCTCGTTGATCACGCCAAGTGCTCGTCAAATGGGTCCATCGGCGCGGAGCGTATAGAGGCGGCCTCGGCGGGAGGAGGACACGCGGACCGCGGTCGGCGTGGAAGAGCTAGAGCTCGAGGACAAGGCATAATCACGGTCCGTCGTCGGGCTCACGGGGTCGAATGTGGCCTCAGTGCGGGATTGAATTCCTCGATGCCGAGTCAAACTGCTCCGGAGCAGGCCGGTGGGACCACCCTCGTAGATTGGGTGGAAGGTCGAGTTTATTCCTGTATCCATCGCCGACACAGGGACTTCGTTCAAAATTATCTCGACTTGGAGAGTCTCGGCGAGGCGGAGCTCGAAACCCGAATGAGTGTACATAATATAGGACTTTGTATGTAAGTATAAATGTATTTAGACTCGTTTTGAGTGTCGTTTTTCCTCTTGAGAGGTATAAACATAACAGGACTTCGTTTGGTCGTAAATGTATTTATCTTGTATACTTTGCCATAATTTGGTGAGATCCAATTTTGGATGTCTTATACATGTAGATTTTTCAACTTAATGAGTAATCAATGTATGCATGTAGACTTTCAAACTAGTGAGTGGTGCATGCGTTGCAATTGAGACGTTCAATTGATGAGTAATCTACGAGTGCGGTTGCTGACAGTGAGTACCCTACTTAGTGGGTTTTTTTATATCTTCGTGAGGCGTCCCTCGTGAAGGTTAAATCTGTATATCCAAATAGATGTTCGCATCTGAATAAAATGAAGCGAAATGAAATATTCATTGGAAAAATAAATATTTTATTCAACAAATATATGACATCGCACTTGACAAGGCAAGTAAGGAGACTAACATAAAGGCGATCCGAAATCATAACTATGTAAAGTACCTCTTAAATGAGAAATATGCCGAGTTAGGGATAAGCGCACGGATAAGTGAGATAGCATGTAAGCCCCTTACCAAGGTTCTCGTGAACACGATGCAGGCCTTCCCATGTTGGATCCACTTGTTAAGGCGCTCAGCTCTCTCGCTTCATTATTTCGTGGACGAGGTCGCCTACTTGGACCGCGGAAGTTTTGACCACTTTTATTGTAATCTGTGCGACACGGGCTTTATACTTGGCCGTTTATGAAGGTAGCTTCATGCTTCTCTTGAGGCGTCGAGGTTTGCTCATGGTCTTCCTCCTTCCGGCTGATCGAGTGAAGAGTCGCGGGCATGCGCGCCGATCTCGGCCGGTATGATGACCTCGGTACCGTAAACCAGGTGAAAGGGGTTTCCGTGCGATGTCCGAGTGTGGTCTGTAGGACCAAAGGGCGTGAGGAGATTTTCAGCCCGATCGCCTTTAGCTCGGTCTAACCTCTTCTTTAATCCTTGTGCGATCGTGCGGTTGGTGACCTCGGTGCGGCCATTCGCTTGTGGGTGTCGACCGGGGTGAAACGTTGATCGATCTGAAGTTCTTCGCACTCCTTGAAGTTCTTGTCTGAATTGGGTGCGTTGTCCGAGACCGAGCGTGCGGTATCTGCCGGCGGACTATATTTTCCACACGAAGGTCGAATTCTCCGCCGTGAGGCTTGATAGTGATTCGGCCTCGACCCACTTTGTGAAGTAGTCATGGCTACGACTAAATATCGGCGACACGGTGCTCGGTCGAGCGGACCAACAATGTCGATCCCCACCGCATAAAAGGCCATGGACTTTGCGGGTCGCTTAGATCGATCGAGGCGCTTTTGACCGTGGAATGAATCGCGCCGGGCACTTTTGACGAGTTCGGCGAATCTTGCGGTGGGCGGGCCAAGGTATCCCGACCTCGGCGTCTTCTTTGAGAGAGCTCGCGACCGATGTGGCTTCCACAAGACACCGGTGAATTTCATTGAGCACGTAGTCGACTCTTCCGCCCGAGGCACCTCGGGAGGGTTGAAGGTAAGATTTCGGTATAGAGCCTCGTGCATAAGATATTTTGGGATTTCGCCATCATCTTTTTGGCCTCTAGTCGATCCCGAGGTAGTGTGCCCTTCCGGATATGCTTTTAGGGCGTCGTCCGGTTCGGTTCGACCTCGAAATAACGGCGATATGAGGCGCCTCAATGCTTCGGAATGAACTTCCTCTCTGGCGGATTTGCGATGACGAAGCCAATTTACTAAGGATGTCACCGGCCGCTTTCCTCGTGGGATTTGATTATCTTGAAGTATTCGAATGAAGCCAAGATCTCTTTTGCCTTCTCAAGTCTCGCTTCATTCGATCTTCCTTAGCCTCGTATGTACCTAATACAGGTTTACCACGACACAGGAATCTCAAATATTTGGACTCATCCACTTTCGATTCCTTTGCTAGGCGAGTCCGGAGATCAATGCTTCGTATTCCACTTCATTGTTGGTGGTGGGAAGGTAAACCGCAGGCGTATGTTACTTCTTGCTTATACGGGCGAGGAGAGGATACCGCTCCGCTACCGTCTTGCATGAAGCTCCATCCACGTACATCCGCCAACATCCGCGGTGGTGCAAAGTCGAGTTCTTCTGCGTGAGGGTGGGAGTGACTAGGCGTGTTGACGGGCGGAACCGCGGTTTAGGGCGGGACCGGCGGTCGGCGGTTCCAAATGTGACGGCCCTAGCCCGGCCCTACATACTAGTTGGCGGTTTAGGGCGGGCCTGAGCCCGCGGTCCCGTTCGAGCTCGAACCGCCGGTTTAGGGCCGAGCCCGGCGGTTCGGCCTGTTCGCGCAGCGATTTTGTATCGATCCGTTCTCTCGTCCGAGCTCGATTTTCGATCCGTTTGCGCTCACGAACTCGTATCGCGATATACTTCAACTCTTATGAAGGTAAAATCTCAATTCTATCTCAATTTTTCTGAAAATTCAATCAAATATGCAACAAGTATCAAAGTCCAAGATTTTAACAAACTTTTAAGTTTTAACTTTTAACTTTTAAGTCTAAAGTTTAATAAACTTGTAAATATTTTTAAAGTTGTAAAAATTTGTAAACTACTAAACTTGTAAATATTTTTAAATTTGTAAGTGATTTTTTTTATGTTTGAACTTGTAAATACTTTGCATTTTTGCATTTGTTAAAATACGTATAAATATAAAATATGTGTCAACACTTTGCATTTTTTAATAAATGATGAGTAAAATTACATAAATCCGTTTATGACTTTTACATAGGGATGAAAAAATAATAATAATAAAGGACTTGAGCTCAATTTAATTTCTAAAATTGAGTTGCCTACATATCCTCATAATCATAGAGGAATCAAAGTCCATGTAGTTCTTTTTAATTTCTAAATGCTCTACTCCGTCTCCGCACCCGATTCCGATCGATCCGTTTCGGTGAAGGCCTCGTCTTCGCTCTCGTTACCATCTTCCCATTGTGGTTCTTGAGCTCTAAGGTCGGCCTACACCAATCATCGAGCAACATTGTAGCTTCGATGTTCGCGGCTTCTTCATGTTGTTTCTTCTTTGATCAAGCATTAGTCCTCCAATGCTAAATGCTTGTTCAGCGGATCTGATGGATGCCGGGACGGCAAATAACTCCTTTGCCATGATTGAGAGGATTGGGTACTCCTCTTTCTTGACCACCACTTGAAGACATCGATCGAAGGACCGCTATCTTCAACACCAAAGCAAAAGGAGTTTGCAAATATATATCTAATTCACTATTACCTTGTCCTCTAGGCCTTTCGAATGTTCTATTTTGGTACATCGAAGTCATTTGTTGCACCAAAGGATCAAACTCATTCATATCAAAGGAAAATTAATTGAAGACATCATAGAAGAAGGAGGTGGAGTTTGAATATCATCATCACTAACATATTTCGACCTATATTCTTGAAAAGACTTCTTAAATTCTTTTCAAGATTATATTTGATTTGATCTACATCCGGAGATCAAAATAAACTAATTCTCCTTCTATACTAGCACCTTGAAAATCCATTTGCCTAAAAGCATCATAATAAACATTAAGCATTTGACAAGTACCATCATATTTCCATTTAGGATCTAAACACTTAGCAAGCAAAAAAAATTGTAGGTATCTCCCTAAAATATTTTAGCCACTTTTGAACCATAAAATAAATTACACCACATAAAGATGGTTTACTAAAACAACTACGAAAAGACATGGCAATATGCATGCAATGTTCTAAAACCATAACGAGTCTGATAATAAACTCCGATAATTGTTTCGTTGCACCATGAAATACCTTTAACAATCGATATAAATCCATGCAAGTATCCCAATGAGACTCATTAAGATGTAATTGAATAGATGTAAACTCTTTTCTAAAAAATCACATAAATGACCCTTATATGAAATAGTACTATTAAGCATTTCATAAGTAGAATTCAACGATGAGAAACATCGATTTGAAACATGTATAAGCAATATTTTTATCGACAATATTTTGCCATTTCTTCCCATAAGTTTTTGAAGCATGCAAACATTTGATAACATCTCTAATAGGACTAACAGTTCTTGAAAATACTAAGTGCATCTTGAACACATAGATTTAAAATATGACAAATGCATCTAGAATGAAAGTATTTTCCTTCAAAGAAGGTGCGCATGCTTCAATAAGTTGAGGAATACTAGCGGTGTTTGCGAAGCATTATCAAAACCAACGGAAAAATTTTATTAATCAAAGAATACTCATTTAACACACGATTATAATATTAGCAATACCTAAAGCATTATGAGGCTCTTCAAACTCTCTAAAAGCAATTAAGCGTTTTTGCATAACCCATTTCGAATCAATCCAATGACAAGTAATACCCATATAAGAATTCTTATTATAAGCATCCGTCAACGTCGGCACAAATAGAAACTTTATGACCTAAGCAGACCAAATATTTCTTTAAATCATGTTTTTTCCATGCATTGTCTCCTAATCTTCTTAAGCATAATACTTCTACTAACTTTGCATGCATTAGGACCAAGTCCCTCTTTATAACATTCTTCATACGTAACTCTATCGGCATAATTAAAGGGAGTTTTCCATAGCACAATATCTAGCCATCGCATCTTCATATTTTCCCTTATCAAATTTAAATAAAGTGGGCGTGCCGTTGTAGAATATTGAGAAGGGGTTTTAATTTGAGCTTGGTTCGTTGATATTCCATACTCATGAGGATGAGAACCCTCCATGTGCTATTGAGCGTTCCGTAACCTCCTTTCTCGATCCATTTGTAGGTTTTCGTGCAATAGTTGCAATAAGCAACGTATCTCTTTCGACCGTCGGGAAGAGGTGCTTCGCTAACACTTCCACTTTTCTAAAGAAAATATAACAAGATATTGTAAGAACTATGAACATGAAATTAAAATTGTGAAACTAATTTGTAAAAACGTAAAATTTACGTACCTAAAGTGCTTCACAAAACGTCGGACTTAAGTTCCTTTGATTTTGGTGGTTGTGGCGGCTATCTTGGTCAAAGTCGTCATATTCTTCGTCGCCTTCTTCGTTGCCTTCTTCATCGTCGTCTTGGTCGTTCGAGCCTCGTCACGAAATTGGGACTTCTTTCCATTCGATGCACCATTTCATAAAATCGAGCATCTTCTTGACTGTAACCTTTCGACAACTTGCCTTGAGATTTCCTCCGCCGCTAAGGCCGCCCGTGAACGTTGAGTTGGAATGTTTCCTCCTCACTGGAGCTCCTTCATCGGCCTTTCCTTTCCCTTGTTTAATCGTTTAAAGAAAGACATGATGATTGATGAAGTGAGAAAGTTTGAGAGTTTAGAATAAGAATGAGAGATTGAGAGCTTGAGAACTTGAGAGATTGAGTTTGAGAGTGAGAATGAGAGCTTGAAAGCTTGAAAATTAGATGTAAATGAGTGAATTAAGGTTGAGAAATGAGAGATTGAAGTGAGGATAGAGTTAGGATGATGGATATATTTATAGGAGTGATTTTGGGGTGAAATTAGAATATAGCCGTTTTCTAGCCGTTTTAGCCGTTGGAACCGCGGTTTAGGGCGGACCGCGGTTCAACGACTTAAAAGCTACTGATTGGGTTCGGCCCCGGCCTGCTGACCCGCGGTTCGACCCTAGGCCCGCCGGTTCCAACGGCTATAGCACCGGACCGGGTTCCGTCAAAGCCCGCCGGTTCGGACCGTGATTAACCGTCGATTCAGGGCGATTTTATTGAGCAGAGCCCGGCCTGAGCCCCTAGCTCACGGTTCGGTTCAGGCCGTTGACCGTCGGTCCGGGCCGAACCGTTGACTTTAGGGCGGGCCTAGGGCGGCCGGGTCGTAAAAACCGTGCACGTCTAGGGTGACCTCATTGGTAGAGGCGACCTCGGTGAATTGACTTCCACCAGAAATGCAAGGGCTTGCCTTTATAGCCGGCACTGGGAGTATGAAATGTCGTGTTCGCGAGTTCTAGTGCCCACTTAGCTATTCGCCTGGATGACTCCGGTTTGATAAGACTTGTCTTGAGGCAAGTCCGTTAATACTGGATAGAATGAGCTTGAAAGTAAGGCGGAGGCATCGCTTGCGTTCACCAAGGCCGAGCTAGCTTCGAGGTTGGTGTACCTCGTTTAGGTCCTTTGAGAGCTCGGCTAATGAAGTAGATGGGAGTTGTCGTCCACCTCATCTCGCACTGTCTGACACTAATCGCCTCGTCCGGGTGGCGGATATAATGATAGAATTTCACCTTGCTTTGGGGCGGATAGTGTCGGCAGGTCGGCGAGATACTCCTTCAGCTGTGTGAAGGCGACCTGATGTTCTTCCTGCCAGGTGAAATCTGGAGCTCTCCTCAGGATCTTGAAGAAGGGAAGCTGCTTCTCGGCAGCTCGAGATAGGAATCGGCTAAGGGCGGCCAGGCAACCGGTGAGTTTGTGTATTTCACGGATGGTTTTTGGGATCTGCATGTCGAGCACCGTTTTCACTTTGGTAGGATTGGCTTTGAGGCCTTCTTGAGAAACCCAGCATCCTAGAAATTTACCCGTCCTCACCACAAATGTGCACTTCTGGGGATTGAGCTTGAGGTTGGCCGACTGAGGAGTCAAAGAATTGTTTCGAGGTCGATGGCGCGCTCTCGACTTTTGCTTTTGACTACTATATCATCGACATAGACCTCAACAATTTCTCCTATGTGATCCTTGAAGATCGCGTCCACCATTCTTTGGTAAGTAGCTCGCTTTTTAGACCGAAAGGCATCTTTCGGTATCTGGCTCACCAAGTCGATAATGAACTGCTTTTGGGGCGTCTTCCGGCTCATCAAGACTTGGTGGTATCCTTGTATAAATCCAGAAACCAAGACCTCATGTCCCACCAATGCTTCCACCTTCTTGTCAATGTCGGGAGAGGTATGATCCTTTGGGCGGTGTTTATTGAGGTCGGTATAGTCGACACACATCGCCATCCCTCACGGCTTTCGAACTACAACGGGATTAGCCATCCAAGTTGGGTATTTAACCTCGTACAAGATTTTAGCCTCACAGGTTGGGTTACCTCGTCTCTTATGACTGGCTTGCTCGCGCAAAACTTCTTTTTACGCCGAACGGTTTAGTAGCCGGATCAATGTTAAGACGATGAGTTATGAGCTCGGGTGAGACCCGGTCATATCCATGGAGACCATGCAAATACATCTCTATATTCCTTAGAAGTCGCATGACCTGCGGCGAATATTGACCGAACCTTGGGTACCAACCTTGACAACTTTAGAAGGGTCGTCGTCGATAGTGAAGATTCTCGGTCGATCATCCCGAGGTGGCAACTCGAGGTTCTCAGAATTGCTAGGCTTTGTGGTAAGGCCGCGTCTTGGGTTGAGACTCGTAGGCATTCTTTAGTTGCCGTTTGGTCACCCCGAATGCTTAACACTCCACCTGGGTAGGTATCTTAATAGTGAGGTGGTACACTGAGCGAGGCGGCTCTGGTTGCATCTGACCAATCTCTTCCCGGATAATGTTGTATGGAGAGGAGCTCGGACCGGGAAAAATTGAATGGCTTTGGTGACCGACACGGGAGCGCGCCTACGGTGATCGGAAGGGTAATGACTCATACGGTTGAACCGCCTCTTGAGTAAAGCTCATGGCCCGGAAGGTGCGGGGTGTACTAATTCCTCCAACATCAAGTTTATCCGAGCAGCTCGGAATATGATGCTAACGGAGGCTCCGATGTCGATGTAGACTCGATGTACATTCTTGTTACCCACCACGGCTTGTATTGTAATGGCATCACGGTGGGCATGATCTTAAATCTTGGGTCGTCTTTGGAGAACACGATATTTTCTCCATCCCGGAGTCGCTTGTTTTTCGGCTCTTCGGGGGTCGGCCTCCGAGCTTCATTTCTAAGCGACGACCTCGTCGTACCAACTGGCAGCCCGGTTATAGCGTAAACCTGCTCCATTGCATTGGGACCTTCGTCCTCGTCATCTTCAGGTCGGGTTGCCGTTGAGGTCGGTCCACAGTTGTTACCACCTCCATTTTTCCCTCTGCGCTTTTTATTACCCGGCCCAGGTCGGCCGGTGTACTTCTTCAAGGCTCCTTCTTTCACGAGCTCGTCAATCTGTGAGCCCAAGGACTTGCAATCTTCTGTATCGTGACCGTACCCTTGGTGGTAGTCACAATACTTTTCCGTTGACTTTTTTCGATCCTCCTTTCATAGGAGGAGGTTTAGGAAAGAGCTCGATGTGAAGCTCGAATATTTCCGCCCGGATTTGAATAAAGGCGATCGTTATTACTGTGGTTTGGTCGAGGTCCTAGCCTTGATTCTCTGGTCCTTCTTTATTCTTTTCGAGCGCACTCTCGCGTTCAAGCACCTCGACCCCGATCCTCCGGCTTTCTTCTCTCGATCCATTTGCTCATCCCGCATCTCTCTTCTTTCGATCCGACTCGTCCCTTTGACAAAGTTATCAACCAGGGTCCAAAGGCGACTTGTCGTCTTTGGTACATTCACGGTGATCTCTTTATTCGAGCTCGGTGGGATCCCGCTCTTCAAGGCGTTGATGATGTAGAGATCGTTACTCTTATCTATTTTAAGGGATTCCATGATGAATCGGTGACGAATTCGACATTGTTTCGTCCGTCCTTGGCGGATTGTAAGCGGATCGGACGAAGGTTGTTGGGCGGCATCTTACGGTAAAACGCCATTTGAACCGATCCATGAGGTCTTTGAAGCAATGGATGCTGTTACGGCGAGCGAGGTGAACCAACGTCGGCGTTGGAGATTAGCACCTCGGGAAAGACCTTACACATATGGAAATCTTCCATCCTCGGTTTGCCATATTGGTGGTATAGCAAATAGGAAGTCGGAAGGATCTCCGCGCCATCGTATGCAGCAATATTCGGAGCCGGTATCGCTGTGGCGAGGGTGTATCCGAATCTCCTTGAAAAGGAGAGATAATTCGTCCGTGTCGGTCGAATCCGGGAGTTCGTTACCATCCTCTCTCGGGAGTAGGAGATCGATAACGACGTCATCATCTCTTCGTGGGGAGTTCGACCTCGTCCTTCCTCCCTTCTTTCCCGCCGATTTTCATGGGTATCATGTCGAGGTGGAGAGCGACTCCGCGAAGGTATGAGGATGAATGAACCACAGTATCGGGCGATCATTATGTCGTGATGAACGTTGATTGTTTCGGAGAGGTATGCGACCTCGATTGCATGTAACCACCACTTCGGGCACTCTTGAGGGGCCCGCTCCATTTGTCCTCTGGTTGAGGAAACTCGAATTGATTGAAATTAACGCGTTGAGGAATTCGAGATCTTGCTCGACCGAGGACCTCGTGGAAGCGTGAACCTCACATTCACCCGTCTTGAGTCGGTGTCTTCCTCTTCGTTGGGGTGGCGACCACGAGGGTGTATGGAAGCATTTTCCATGTGACCATCGTGTGTGTGACCGCCGGTGGCGTCCGCAATTCCCTTTCCCGGCGTTGTGTGACCACCGATCGTCCTCCGCACGGTTGTTGCCGACATCGCCGACAAGACTAAGCGTTTGCCGTGTCCTTGCCATTAGATTGTAGAAAACACAGCTTTTTGTTCAAGAAGGCTTCCCACAGACGGCGCCAATGATAAATCTAGTATGAGAGATTTATGAAAACAGTAAAGAACACAAGAGACTTTTACGTGGTTCGATCCAGAATAAGATCTACGTCCACGGAGGAGATGATCCTCAAGATGTTTACTATAATTCGATTACAGCAAGTATCTTCAAGGGCTCCAGTATTCAGTAATTTGCTAACCCTTTTACCTTCAATCTAACTCCTATTTATACACCAACGTAAATCATGTCCCACGAATCCCCTAATAGGCGGGCCATAACTCTCCCATAACTGACCATGATCTCCACCATTATTACCCATGATTACTGCCGTTACCATTACCGTTACCCATAATTAGGGTTTAGGGATTGTCATTTAGGCGTAACCGAGTAGAGCAACAGTAGGTTAGGTCCAGCTCTGTTGGGCCTGAGAGGTTGGGCCTGAGAGGTTGGGCCTGAGAGGTTGGGCTGGGCCATATCCTATCATCGGTCATTTTTCATGGATATTCTTAAGCCGACCAGCTTATTATCTTCAGACGTAAGTATTTTGAATTTCTAAGTATTCGTAATTTATTTTAGTTGAATTGATTGATTAATACTTATACATTCAATTGTTCTTATTGTAGCGATTGATCTGTTCATGACGAAACAGTAGGCGAGGGCGATCAAGGCGATCTTGTATTGTCCACCATGAACAATGCAAACACGATTGTATTGGACACCGACTTCTATGTAAGTATTGATTTCCCAATAATTTACATTTATTTATTTATTGCTTTGCTCAATTCAATGTCCGATTAAATCATTTGAATGTCTCAATAGCGAATCCTTCAAGTTGGTTGGGAATCTTGTTCAAGCGGTTGGAAGGTGCAGAGTATTATTTCCGATCAAAGGCACGACGGAGTATCCACTATGACCGATTGGTCCAACATGCAACAGTGATTTTGTAATTCAATATCATGTTATATTTAAATTTTAATATATTTGTTTTAATAATTCATATATTTTGTAATAATTGTGTTATATAGGTGATTATACCTATCCTTATCGATGGACACTACGTCGTCATTGTTATCGTAATGCTTGATGGACGCTGATCTATATGATTCGATATATTGGAGATTAGAAGATCATGCGAAGAGAAAACGCGCCGCCAGATGGCTCGATATTGCATTTATTTGGATTCGTCTTGGATGAAGTCGATTATTGGAGTTTCAACGATACGGGCATATCGAAAAAACCGTGCCACTTAATTATCTATCCGTCACCGCTAACCGATTCTCCCAAAAAGACGGCCGCCAGGTCCATATGCATGCATGTACGTTGAGCGTGTGATATCCGGATCGTAGAGTATTACTTGGGAATACTCACCATCCAAAGATATAGGAAAATTATAGTCTTCTATTTTTGAGTTGTGTGAAAACACTTAGATATGTAAATTTAAATGTGTAATATCTTAAATTTCGGTTTATTAATATTTGTAAATTAATAACTATTTAAGATTTTAAACTCCTATAGTTGCTTCTATTTTTATTTATTTAAACTCCTAACTATTTAAGATTTTAAAAATCATCGTAATTTAGTTCATGTTTTACACGATACATGATCACGTTTTGTACGATACGATACATTTCAAACTTCACATTTAGTACGTAAGGAAATATCCAAGTAAACCTAGTATAGTCATCAACAAAATGTATGTAATACTTGAACCCTTCATAGGCGTGGTAGAACTTGGACCCCAAAGATCCGTATGCACTAATTGAAAGTGTGAAGAAGTTTTATTATTATTATTATTATTATTATTATTATTATTATTATTATTATTATAGCACAAGATATAAAGAAGAATAACAATAAAGGTGCGAATACAATATTTCAAATATTAAAAAATACAACTTCAATTAATCGCTATGCCTTCATTTATTCGATTTGGACATTTCCTTCGTGTATGTCCCGGTTCCCTACAATGACCGCATTTCTTTGGTGCTTGGCGTCATCGTTGAGCGATTCTCCCATATCGTTTGTAGGCACTCTTCTTGTAGACCTTTCACCACCGGATGGAATCCGACTTGTTCTAGGTCGTCCAGCCTGTCTTGTCACAATAGGAGGCAATACATTCGCTTGAGCTACCTCATTTGGAACCAGCCACTCATTGTATTGAGGGACATGATTCACTGCACCACTGTATGTCTCAATTAAAGTGTTGGTCGTGTAGTATGATTCGACGTAATTGTGGATGGATTCTCCGGCCTCACTGTCAATGAAAAGTATTAGTATGAGTTACATGAAAAATAAAACGACGTGTAGTATTAGTATTAAAACTTACTTAATGGCAGCAATTGCGTGTGAACACGGCATCCCGTCTTGGTTAAATTCTCGACAATCACACGATTTTAGTTGAAGATCGACCAGGAAGTTCCTAACGCCAGACTGCACCCTATATTTTGCATTTGTAGACCTCGTCGTAGAGTAACGACGACTTTTGGACACCGCTACTGTAAGCTTTTTCACTGTTTCCTCGATGAGATAGTTGTCCGACCCACGTCTTCTTTGCGCTCGTCTATCGTTGAACCACTTCTCAATTACAAGTCGATTGCCTCCAACATTGAGCATATTGGAAGGCGCCTGCCCATAATAATCGAGTTAAATGACTCTGCGCATTCGATGTTAAGAAGCTAAAACGGCTCACGGGGACTTTGAGCGGCCCATTTTTCCGGTCCTACACGCGGTTTGTGGTATCATTATCATTTATGCTTCGATAGCGAGACATAGCACGTTGGTATTGTGCAGGCTCGTATGCATAAGCGACTTCTTGGAACATTTCCACCACAGCACTGCTCTGGCTGTTTGATCTTGTTCGAGAAGTGGTAGAAGCATAAGGCGTGATGAGCTTGTGGAAACTCTCTCGATGGCGTTAGCTATGGACACGTGTGCGTCCGAGACAATTAAGAGTTTTCCAAGATTTCCAAATACCCGTTGGATGCGTGAGATAAACCATGACCAAGATTCATCATTCTCAATTGCCCAACACCATACGCCAACGGAACACTTGCTCATTGGCATCCTTCGTTATCGCAACAAATAAAATTCCTTATTCTTTCCTCGAGGTGAGTACCATCTACGACGATCATCGGTCTCAAACAAAAATAGAAGGGCAATAGATGCAGCGAGAGCAACGAACGATGCCGAATCGACCATCACCATCGACCTCATAATCGATAAATGTACCGGGATTCGCTGCGTGTCAACATCTGCAGATAACCCGGCGGCATTTGAATGACCGATCATGCCGACCGTATATCAACTCAATCGCTGTATGTCGGGCTCATAACGCCACATCATAACCGATGCGGATACCAAAATCATGTTTCAACTCGGCCATAATTGATTTAGCTTCATGATTTCACTGTTAGCGCATTTTTCGAGCATAATCTGCGCAACTATCTTTGAATGAACCTTCAATGGTCCAACACAACCCAAATCACGGTGGCATTTGTGTTCGATATAAACTTATAAACTTTCCAAATATTACCTCGTTGGGCAGCTCGTAACTCAAAATTACACCTCTCGAGTGCTTGCATTTAAATGTCGATCGTGTTGTATCCGAACGACCAACAACGTATTCGCCCCCGCCCATATACCACACACCAACAGAAGATAGAGGTCATCTTTGCTATAGTAATATGAATTACTACTCAATTCTCCATCCCTTGTCGGGTCCATTTCACTAGCAACAAGTGAGGCTGCAGGCGTTGAGCGGAATGACCGAACTAACCGCTTAGTTAGTTCTTCAAAGATCGGGTGGGTTGACATCTTCTCGGATAGGTGCTTGGATTAATCAAAGATAATAGTTTGGGAAGTCCTCCTTCTTCGAATCCATCCCGCAAAATCAATAAACGTATTATTTAAAATTGATTGTTCGGGATGGTCGTTGAGGCATCTGAGTCGGTCTCTTGAGATCTTCTGGTCTCGGTACATATTCTTCTTCTTCTTCTTCTCCATCAACATCATCATTCTGAATAGGAGTTGTTGGCCTTGTTGTCTCCGTAGCGTGCCTTTGGGATTCAGAAAACCAATCACCAGAAAGCATACTTGGAACATTTTGTGAATATTCTTCTTGCAAATGATTGGGCTCTCCCGGGTTTGATCCACTCGCAATATTTGTAGTGTTGTGAACTACATAAACGCGTGGATATTCTTCGTACATGCACAATCGAGCAAGCAGCTTCATCATCGGTTAACAATGATTTTATTATCCGACCATATCGAGATGTGGATAAATAAAATAATTGATAATCCGTGCTCAATTCATTGGCCTGCAATACGTGATTGATATAGTATATGAGGCTGCAAAGAAAACGATCTGGAATTTGGGCAATTTGTTGATACCCGCCAATATACGTACAATCACTATCAAACTCTCCACCATAATTCACAGTAATGAATTTCCAATTGTCCATCTACATAAAGAAAGAATAAATAAAAATATTAAAACAAAATTCCCAATCAAAATATACGTATATGTAAATATAGTATATTATTCTTTGGGGTTCTTGGCGAATTACCTTTGATATTGGAAAATGATTGAATTCTCCGTGGTTTTCCTTCAAATACCGCTCAACTTCAATAGAAAATTTTGGAAAATGAAGATATGAGATGTGAATGAATGAATGAATGAATGAATTCGTCAAATTTTATAGAAGGTAAACAACAACAAATAATGGATGTCACAGTATCATTCACGTGAAATTACTGTAGCTACAATGAATTCGCACTCATTATTGTACAAATTCATCAGTAACAACAAAGAAAATCGAGACCTATTATTGTACTAAATTCGGACCTATTATATCGGTTTCACGTGAATAAATTGAATGCTACAATAATTTGAGAGAAAATTCAAAGCACTTATTGAGGCAATAAAATTAAAAAAATCGAATCCGATCGGATTCCGTAAATACCGATCGGATTCCGTTGTTTCCTGGTCGTCTTGGGTCGGATTCGATCGGATTTCGGTTTTTTCATCGGAATCCGACCGAGCTCCCAATAGGAGATTTCCATTTTTAATCCGCTCGTTATTTTACGGAAAACAAAGTCGACATGAGGGTATATTTGTCCATACAATATAAACCTACCGATTTTGCATGTTTTATCCCATTGGGTATATATGCATATCTCTTATGAGATCCGGGTATACGTGCATACGCCCAAAATTCAAAGCACTTATTGAGGCAATAAAATTAAAAAAAAAATCGGAACCGATCGATTCCGATTCGTCATCGATCGGATTCCGTTGTTTCCGGTCGTATCGGTCGGATTCGGTTGGTTTCGGTTTTTCATCGGAATCCGACCGAGCTCCCAATAGGAGATTTCCATTTTTAATCCGCTCGTTATTTTACGGAAAAAACAAAGTCGACTTATGAGATATTGTCCATACAATATAAACCTCACCGATTTTGTGTGTTTTATCCCATTGGGTATATATGCATATCTCTTATGAGATCTAAGGTATCGCAAGTATCGCCCATAACTTTATGGCTTGATCTTCCAAAATATACAAATGGAGCCCAAAAATTACTCTGTTCATACAATAATAGTTTGGTTAAATAACGTTTGTGACGTGGACTAATAGATGCTAATGTGTCTGTTAAATGTTGCCATCAATAGTAAAACGACATCATTTTTATAATAATAATAATAATAATAATAATAATAATAATAATAATAATAAATCGTCGCCAAGATAGAAATAAAGCACGACAACGATGAGAGCTTTAGTTCTTTCTTGGCAGTAACTTAATTATTTATTTCAAATATGAAGAAACAAGGTCGTTTTATTATTGTTGGCAACATTTAACAGACATGTCAACATCTGTTAGTCCACGTGAATGAATGGTAACAATTGTTACTTAACTGAGCTATTAGTGTATTAACGGAAAAAATATTAGACTATATTTGTACATTTCGGAAGACTGGCTATAAAGTTGTCGCACATGCAAAGGTCAAGCTATAAGGGACTAATAAGCCGCTTATCTATATAATCGTAGTTATATAATATATATTCATAAACCACTTTATAATTTCATTAAAAAAATGTAAATTAGACACTCTCCATGAGTATAATAGAACTATATATAAAATCACATTTAGACTTCTTCTTTACACAAATAGATTGAACCCGATCTAGTGTAAATCTTCGTGCATGCATTAATAAAATCATTATTATATTTTTAAATGACAAAATAAAATAAAATATATAATTATGCACTGACATGAAAACAAATGTCAAAACCACCTTCTTGAATCTAATCCTGTTCTTTTTCCTTGTGTTGGGAAACATTTTTTAACCTTGGAAGTTGATGGAAAAAGAATCGGTGAACGCTAGCTATCTTATTTCCATTGACCCTTTTCAATTATGATCAAAATAAAGTGATCCTCTTAACAATCATTACGTTGATTGAAATATATTCCCCATTAGATTTTGGATTACCCTCTTTTTCTTCCAACCATGTAAAGAACCCCCTTTTCTCTCTCTCTCTCTCTCTCTCTCTTGTTTTTATATTTCGGAGAGAGAAAAGAAATAGAATGTGTGGTAATTAAGATAAAAGAGGATGTTTGTCATATCATGTAAGGAAAAGTGGGTGCAAAAACTTGTTGCGGTGAAAAAGGGGGTTATGTGTTGGAAGGGTATTTGCAAATGCATGACAGTCCAAAGAAAAGGGATTTCATGAATTGATGGAACTCACTTAATTTCCAGCTAAATCATCTCAAGTCTAAGCCTTTTCAAGTTTTTCTTTTTGAATTCCTATTTTGTTTTTACATTCGTCTTGTTTTTGATGATGATCTTTCTTTCTTTTTTGAGAATATATATATATATATATATATAGGAGTGGATCAAATGAGAACCACATCTTTTTTGCGAACTCTGCGAACCATGCATAAGACGTTGAAGATGATGCACAAGACGGTATAAAGTTGTGCACAAAGAAAACTTTCTAAAATTATTTTGTTATGCAACAATTTTAGAATGTTTTCGTTGTGCACAACTTTATAGGTTTTATTCATTAACTTTATACGTTTGTGTATAGTTCTAAAGTTCTAAAAAAAATGAGTTCTCACTAGATCCAACCCCTATATAGATATATATAATCAGATTTTATAAGTCGATTATTCATTTGGTGCACGCGGGCTTTATTTCGATTTTTCTCTTATGTTTCGTAGTGTCAATTCTAGTCAAGCATTAACTAGAAATGCTTATTTTCTTTCGAACATTGTAAGTAGGGGTGTCAACAGGCGGATATTACCCGGACCAGAACCAGTAATTTAGTATTGGTTCTGATTCTGGAACCGGCCCAGTAAATACTAAACCCGGACCATCAAATAATGGATCCGGATCGGGTATTACCAATTTCTAACCGGTTACCCACTGGATCTTATTATTTGTAAATACATCGGCAGCTTTTCTGATGCATTTTATATTTATTCTTAATTTGCATGATAAATTCTCTTAGTTATGTGCAAAACATGATGTTTTCTTTTTTAACAGTCTCTTTTATTTTATTTTTTATTTGATATAATGGGAAACCGCCGTCATTATCTACGATGCGCACTGGGTAAATCCAATGTTTCCGTGCAATAACCTACAAATCACACATGACATGATTTTTTAAGAGTCTTGGACTCTTGGACAATACTTGAGTTGTGAACTTTGAGGTAGCAAAATAATATGCCCAAGTCTTCATAAAATTATCATTTTTTGAAGTAACAATATCAATATTTAATTAGAAACGTTTTCATAAAATTGTGTTGGTTCTGTAATCTTTACTGTCTTTAGCCTGCAGAGTTCAGAGCGGATTCGTCATTGTTTGTCGCGTTTTATTTAATAAATACATACTTTGGTAGCGAATGTATCATGTGAAAACAATATACACGTATATGTGAAAACAATAGATTTAAAATGATAATTTAATTTTGGGTTGCTTGACTTTGAAATGCAAACTGTCCGTTGAACTCTGATGCAATACGTTTATTTGGCATTAATAAAAAAAAAAACTGATCGGGTCGGACCGGAACCGGACAAAACGGGTCGGGTCTTGACCGGTCCGGGTCCAAACGGTTATGGAACCGGAACCGAAAAACCGTTGTTTTAAAATTTAATGGGTTTTGAACGGTTCCGGATCGATCCGGGTAAAGACCGCCCGTTGACATCCCTAGTTGTAAGATTGGTCTTCAAGATTCCGAATTGGCTAACTTGCTGTAAGTTTCTAATACTAATGGTTTTATGTCTAAAGCAAGAAAAATAACTTAGCCAAAATGTATGCATAATTTAATATTATACTATAAATTTTACATTTTACTTGACTTTGTTTTTTTCAAAATTCCGAAAAACCTTAGATGAAGATGTGAGGGATTTAAACCCCTTTTGTTGTGTTATTGCACTCACTCAAAGAGTTAAATCTTGACCTCACCAAAGTCCATATGTTGCATCTTTTTGTACCTTTTTTCTTTTCATTTCCACTAACAACATTTAGCATTCCAATGCCAAAGTCTTCCTCTACATCCTCTGACATGTTTTGTGAAAATTATATCATACACTATATTGATCCATTATTAAATGTTTCTATACGTATTCATTAAAGTGAATAAAAAAGCATATACATCAAAATTGATCAGATATATACAGAATATAAAGAAATGAAAACAACAAATTAAAGTTCACAGAATTAAATTGCGTGATTACATTGTACTATACTTATATTAAAGAATACATAATATAGTTACAATTATAAATTATAGTCGAGAAATTATTGACAAACATAAAAGCTTCCCAAGTTTTTTTATCATTGCATTTCTCAAAGACAAAGTATTGATCATTTGGAAAATAATACTATGTTCTAAAATTTGCTCCCTAGCGCGTAGGCAATATTCTCTAAACCCCTGTAGATTTATTATATAATTTTTGATGATTATACAACTTTTTAAATTCAGTAAGAAATACCGAAATAGATGTATTTATTTTTAAATAGAAAAGAAATAAAAAGATCGACTTTAACTGCCTTTACTGTTTAGCAGATGAAGAGAAAAGACGAAAATAAATATTGAAGTAATAGAGTTATCCGTGACCGTGAGGCATCGTGCCATATTCATGTAAACATAGATATATATGATCAAATATTTGTATATATATGAAAACTAGATAGTGAAAATAATTGTGGGTTTGGTTTATAATGAGTTTCCCGCCATGCACGGGTGAAACAGTCACGTGCTGGATGCCAGCTTACAGCCACGTGCACTGTATCTCATGATTGCCACGTCCACTAATGGTCGACTTCTATGATTGACAAAACTAACTTTAAAAAAGAAGAAATTCCAACACCCACTCCCAATTTAATACTATTGACTTAAAGCTCATGATTACATAATTGCATACGTCCCCCAACTAATAAGAATAATAAAATGATACACATACACCTCGCATATAACAGGCTACTCAGACATCTCGACCAAATAATCAGAGTTTACCAACTTAAGAGGCTATATATTAAGATTCATATGTACAACAAAATGTCCTCATATGTACACGCCAAACTCCAACCTCTTCATCATAAAAATAAAAACTAGATTGATTGAGGACGAGGAAAATGATTAAGAATGAAGTAAGCGTGTATAGGGTTCACAATTATTAATATGATACAAATACAACAACCAGACTCCTCTCTCTCTCTCTCACTAAAATAATTAGATCTAGTAATTTTTATGAAGTGGTGTTCAATATGACCGTCCACACCATGCAGACAGTGGGGGTCTACCTTATTTATTTAAGATGAATTAATTAGAATAACTAAAATTAATTAAACCTAATTGATCATGATTACAATGTATTAACTTTAATTATAATTAGTTAATTCTTAATTAATCATGTCCGCATCTATGAAGTCGACCGAGATTTTGCCATATTTAATTATGCACATGGTTATAAACAGTCCGCTCCTATATTCATGAGTTCAAGTTATTTAGGCCAACCGCAGCCCATCTGTCTCACCAAATTAAGTACTATTTCGGCCCAACTTTAAAACCCCACGCTTTCTCGTCTTATTCATTTCACCTTTGACCCCAAACTTCATTTATGACATAACATTACAACGAAAAGTATTAAATATGTGTGTGTGTGTTGGTTTAGTGGTAGAGTGGTTGATGTTCGAGATCAAAGTGCATGACGCTGGTCTTTAAAATTTCGTATTAAATTGACCAAAAAAAAAAAAAAGATATTAAATATAGTGTGTGTGTTGGTTTAGTGGTAGAGTGGTTGATGTTCGGCATCTATAATCCACCATGAATTGAAAAAAATATTAAATATAAGTGTGCGTGTGTTGACCTAATGGTAGAGTGGTTAATGTCCGAGACCAAAGATCTCGAGTTCGAGTCCACCGTGACGCGTTCTTAAATTTCTATATTAAATTGACCAAAAAAAAGTATTAAATATGTATATATTGGCCTAATGGTAGAGTGATTAATATTTGAAGTTAAAGGACTTGAATTCGAATCCACCGTTTTTACCTTATGTTTTGGGGTTCTTTAATATCTTGAAAAAGATTAGGTCTTATACTAATAATTGTTTTAGAAAACATAAAAAATTTAAAAATTCATGAATTTTTTACCTTATGTTTTGGGGCTTTTTAATATCTTGAAAAAGTCCCTTAAATCTGCTTAAGTCTCAAATATCGAAAAAGTACGTAATAATAATAATACCACTAATGCGAATTAAACACACGACCACACAGTTAGTTAGAGTCCACGCCTTTGCCAACTATACCTTTCCCAAAAATATACTTTCGCAGAGGATGAAATCAATTCTAAAGGCTCAATATCATTATTCCATTTTGAATTTATAGATGAAATAAATCGAGGGATGTGCTCTAACAGACTAGCATTCCAGGTTTGTGTGTAGTATTATATTAGAGAAATGCTATTTGTACATAATATGTATACACATAATAGGATAGATTAGTAATTTTGCATGATTAGTAATTAAGACATCATCAATGTGAATTCAGTAAAGTATGATTTAACTTTAATACCCTTAACCTTTAAATTAGGAATATTTTAGCAAATTTCCAATTCTATATCTTTCCATAATAACTAAGAATTTTTTCCCATAAATATATTGAACTAATTTTGTTAGTTTTATTTTTATTCTATAATTTAGTGGAAAACAACATATAAGATCTCATTATTTCAATATTTAATATTGTGTAAATATTACATAGATTCAACATTTAATACAATGTTAATATTTCACATTGTCAAATGATGATTAATACTAGTGTATGTTAACACTAGGGATAATGAGTTCATTTTAGAAAAATAGTAATTCCAATCAAGGAAGGGATAATTATTTTATTTATTGATTAAATAATATATTTCATTTCATATTCTTTTCTTCACACATTCACATCATCCACAAATTTATGGAATTTGATTTCATCGTGTTCTTCGTCACTTGATACACAATTACTATTATAACAAGTAAAATACATAAACTTGATATTATTTATCTTACATTATAAATTAAATTCGAAATATATTCAAAATGACCAATGAAAATAAAAATTATGATATAAATCTTCATTGGAATAATATCTTAAATTCAAAATTAACACATTATAATATACATAAAAATATAAATGTTTTCAAATTAAAATACATTAAAATTAATAAGTATCCATATATGTATAAAAATATATATAATGGTATAATTGATATATATTTATATTTCCATGGTGGTGATTTTTTAAGATACAAATTAATCATTTTGTTTCCAAAATTATTTGAGTAAAAATGAAAATAAAAACATCTCAATTTCATGATATGACTACCAAAAATGGATTAGGGGTAATTTGGGAGTGGTCTTTATACTATAATTATCAAGGGTATTATGTATATACATATTATGTACATTTAGCACTACCCATTATATTATGATAAATACTTGTGATATTGGACTTCAAATTATGGTCGGTATGAATTGAATTCGAACGCCGATTTCATGGCTCGTAATTAGCACGAATAAAGACCACCTCATTATTCATTTATTTATTTCTGAAAAGTTAAATAAAATAGCTAAAGGTGAGTACTCAAAAGCCTTACAAATAAAAGATACACTATATAATGCCAAAACTAAATGGTAGTTTGTCAAAATCGCCGAACGCAATTATAGTGGTCTTTAAATGCCATAGGCTTCATCGCCATTATCTATACTTTTTAGAACCTAAGCAATAACATACACAACCAGCTGTTTTTTCTTCATTAATTAATGAAGCAACCAACTATTTCTTCTTCGTCTTGTAGCTCTTATTTCATCATTTTTGAATTAGAATAGCTACGCTCTTTGACTTGAACGCCCCAAAATTTATTACTATCACCCAAAAATCATGGACAAGTACGTTCATTTCAAATACTAGTTTGGAACTTTTTACAGCTACATTTAATATTTATTTATTTTAAGATTTTATTTCACAGATACACGTGTCACAAAAATTGTGTAAAAGATGATACTTAATTTAAACCATGAAATGCAAATACTCTCCAATTAACTTTCACGTTTCATGATTTTCATGTTCTTTTCTTTTTTGTGGCGACTTGATGACCTTACTCCTATACTACCTTAGAGTATTAGTTCTACACACAAGGGTTGGGTTACCCTAATTAATGGCCTAACAACACTCTTAAATTTGCATCAAAATCAATAACCCCAAAGTTTTTGACGATAGGAAAATATGATGTGTACTCATATGACTTATGGAAGTACATCCCATGGGTATCAATGTCGAAATTTATATCGTTTAAAATAATAATGTTGCGCAAAATACCCAATTAGTAGTCTAAACGGCATTCCGTGAGTGATATGTAGTGAGTAAAATTTAGGTTTTCTGTCAGCGTGCAGAAAACTATGCCGCATCACTTCCCCGTAGTCGAAAGTAAAATAATCATGTCTGTTTTGTTACAATTTGATTATTTTATAATAATTCATAAAATATATTGAAAATCAAAATCAGGATGAAACTCAAACTTTATTTTAGCCATCAATCCTATTATATATGGTCAATGCTGCGGTGGCAAGAAATTTCAAATTTCCTATATCTCAAAACAAAGTCGTTAGAAAATAAACATATAATTATGGCGGAAGCTCAAAATTTATTACTCAAATTAAATATGTACGGGGAAATAGCACATGATATTGACCATCATCTACAATTTGAACGTTTAAAAGGTGCATGTGATAAAGGCATTTGATGAATTTCTACTTCAATATATTCATTCCATCGAATTTAAGGTATATATCATCTCGTTTTCATGCTTTTTTTTTGTTAGGTTAAATTGAACGGAATTTGCTCATCTTTGGAAGGATTTCACCAACTATGCTAACAACTCCAATTTTATCACTTCTACTAAAATGAGGTATTTAGAAGCATCAATCAGTTATAGCTATCGGATTTGCTAGCCTTAGCAAAGTTAACGTCCTAAAAAATCAAAGCATTTATTTATTGCATTTTTTTGTTGGTGAGGGAACAAAAGCAAAAAATTTAAAATATATATAAAAATATAAAAACAATATGTCGGTTTGATTTTCACGAATTCACTTCACCGATATACATTACACAAAAACTCATGTTAGGATGTTCACATCTGAAGAAAAAGTGACAATTATTTTGAAGAAAAATATTATTTTATTTTCATTTAATTAGAAAATATCATAAGAAATATGTCAATGTCTCCATTTACAAACATCCTCACAGAAATTCACCTCTATACAATATGTGTACACATATAATCTCATAGTGTATAAAAAGACAAATTAGTATCTTAAAACCTTTTCCGTCAATTTCAAATTCTTTGGTATGATCAGCATATCCATAGATGAGCTGTTTCTTTTGTCTTGCTTGTATTTAAGTCATTATGTGGGAGGACTTTTATTGTTACTTTTAGTGAATTAAAACGATGATTTTAAGATAATTAGGTTTAACAAAAACTTCCAAAAATAAGAAATGAGATACAACTTAAAGTTGACAAAAAGTATTGATGCAATCCCATCCTATAGCTGTAACCTGAATTTATCGAATTCAGTTCGATTAAGTTAAAAATAAAAATAAAAATAAAAAGAAAGAGAAAGAAAAGAATAAACCAAGATTTTATACTAATTTTTTTCAATACATTTATTAGTCACAAATGTTTCTTGTTGTTATGTTATTTTTATATTTTCCATAGTGGTGTATGTAAGCTTTTATGGACGTGTATGTCAAAAGTTGCCGATTAAAAGAATCTTGTAAGGAAAATGGAAAAAGTATATGAACGGTGGAGCCGAAAATGAAAAAGCATATGAACGGTGGAGCCGAAAATGAAAAAGCATATGAACGGTGGAGCCGAAAATGAGATTTTTGGTATGGAATAATTAGCAGATGTGTATTTGATGACTAAGAAATAAGAATTTAGCAAATATCGGTTTTGGTAAGATCCAAAACTTTCGTTATTTTTTGGCAACGGACTCAGGATCACTATTATAGGATGTTTTCGGAAGTAAAACAGTGAGATGAACATGACTTGTTGCTTTGCCGTGATGTATGGGCTCTTCCATCCAAATTATATCGATTCATTTTCAGAGTAGGATTCATTCTAGGCCTATAATACCTTGTTTCGAGTTTTATGAGACATTCATTAACATTATTATTGGATTTCCAATAAATAAATTTCAGATTTTGTTGAAAAGCATTTGCGTTTTGTGTATACTGTCATGTACTAGTTTTTTTTTTTTTTTAAATAAAATAAAATTTGTGAAGCAGTAATAATAGAGTCATTTAGGATAAGCAAATGAAGTATGTATTTATAACAAAAGAGACTCTCATATACATATAGGGAGTAAAAACAAAAACATAGGGTTACATTAGAATGAGCCTAACTAGTATTTGGCTTAGATAATATTCTTTAACACTCTCACTCAAACCGGAGCATATATATCGATTATGTCCATCTTATACAAAGTTTTAAGAATCAATTCCTTCTCAAGGCTTAGAGAAGACATCAACAACAATAGTAACAGTAGGAAGGCGAAGTTGTAGTTGTAACCGAGCAAAGTCATATAGTTGGCATTGGCAGCAAAACAGAAATGTTGCGGCAATAGGCATAAATCGAACAAAAGTGGCAGGGCAGTTGGCAGAAACACATGACTGCGATGGCGCGGCGATAAGTAGAAATCTAACAAAGTCGGCGGAGCAGTTAGTAGTAATAACCAAGAAAAATCGGTAGCAGTAAACGAACAAAGTCGGTACACTAGTTGGCAGTAGCAGCAGTAGAAGAAAATTGCATGGCGACAATAAGTAAAATAAAACAAAATAGGCAGTGCAGTTGGGACAAGATCCCAAAAATAAATTGAGTCTGAATTCGACATTGAAGGAAGAATTCAAGGTGGTATCAAATTGAGTCTGTTTTGAACATAACAATAGAGTCAAAGCAGATTAGAGAAGAGTGACAGCAGTGGAGCAAATTAAGATAGAATGGCTTTGACGACAACAACATAGCAGATTAAGTCAGAGAGAGATTATGGATTCATCTCCGCTCTGATACCATGTGAAGCAATAATAATAAAACCATTTAGGAGTAGCGGATGAAGTGTGTATTAATAATAAAAGAGACTCTTATACATATAGAAAGTAGAAAGCTTGAGTTACATTAAAATGGGTCAAACTATTATTGGACTTAGATCATATTCACTAATAAAATCAAATTAATTTTTATTTTGGATCGATTAGTTAATCAAATTGTGTGCATGCATAGTTATCAACGAAATTCTCTCGGAAACTGGAAAGGGCAGTGGGAGATTGAATCCAAAATTTCTTGTTCTAAAAGGAGAAGCTATCCTCACGAGAGTCTTCGTACCATAATTTTATTAGAATATAAGAGAATAAATCACGATAACTCAATGATTAATAAATTATGATGACTCAACACGATTAATAAATTAAGAAAACTTTTGTATAATGTTCGCAAGGAAAACCACCTTTTATATAGGATGGGATCACCGCTTGAATATATACATTATCTTCGAAATCTTAAAACAATCACTGATCATTATTTTGTTTTTCTCTTTCTCTAAAAGTACGTACGATACCATATCTAAGAACATAAGTGGGCCATTAAAATAAAAGTATTATGATCACCTTAAACTGAGTATATCTATTTATATATTCAAATAATGTGATTTTGACATTATTTGTCGTCACCAGCAGCTTAAATTAATTTTGTTGGACCGACCATGCGATTATTTAATACTTTTACAGTCATTCTTGATGCCGTCTGAATAAAGTCGATCTGATATGTCTATTGATTATTTAAATCGTTATGTAAGTTGTGATGGTCAGTGGTATGATATTCGGCGACATCTGTCACACATATTATAATGATAGATTTTAAGTCGAGTCGATTCGAACAAAAAATAAGGAGGCCCCCTTTTATGCTTGGTTAATAAATACTTGATCGTGGGGTTTCTTCGGTGTCTGCTGAAGGTAACGGTGGCTCCCACGTTACAAAAAAAAAAAAAAAAAAAAAAATACTTGATCGACTATTTTGATATGCTCTTTTGCATATATGCTTCGCATCAATTCTAATATTAAAGCAACTTTTTCTTTTTTCTTTTCTTTTTTTGGAGCAACAAAACTTCACAATCGAGTAGTTTTAACAACCGACCAAACCTTCCTTAAGATCCCAGCCATACTAACCCTCAATATATATTTCAACGCTATATATTCTCTTTTTGACTTTAATCGGGTTTAAATTGATTGTTTGAATATCTTGTAATGTTTCTACAATTTTATTTTACAATTAAAAGCTCGTCTCTGATGACCCAGGATGTTTAAATTATTAAATAGATGGTTTCATAACCCCCCAAAAAAAAAAAAAAACTAGAAAAAGATAAAGAAGTGGTACCTAGATACATTTAGATTGAAGAATATAATTTGAAAGATATATTTCAACAGATCGACTTTATACAATTAGATTTTGAGTTCTCCAAAACTGCTTTAAAACACTTCTAAAATAAGAGACAGAGAGAGATGCATGACAGAATGAATTTTCTATTGTGATCCATTTTCGAACCATCATTCAAGTACTTGAATTCATACCTTACATTATTTTCGTTTTCCTTAAATTTTCCAAATTCGTATTAACTTGTGTGCATCCAAATGGGGAATCCAATTAAAATTCATTAATTCCCAACTATGGTTTATGAATTCCAATTAAAATTCATTAACCATAATAAGAATTTAATTAAGGAATGCACCATACATTCGAATGTATGATGCATTCGAATGCACCATAGTGTGTTTTTTTGATCCATTTGCAGGCAGATTACTACAATTAATGATGAAATGGGGAAATTAGGTCCAAAACATTTGAAATATATACGAACGATGGAATCAAAGTAAGTATATATTAATATATATTTATTCTATAATTTTATTTTAACAATTAGTTTGTCCTATTTGCATGATGCACGATTTATAAAGTTTTTTAGATTTAGTTTGTAAAAAATAACTATAAATAAGTTTATAATTTTTTAAGAGTTTGATTAAAGGATAACAAAAATTACTTATACATTAAAATTACATAGAAAAATGACAAGAATATAGAATTATTTTATAAATTTTGGAATACTTTCTTATATATAATATTTGTGAAGATCGATAGAATATAAGAGTATTTATTAATTAACATAGATTTTCTTGAGTGCAATAAATTAATAAATAGATAGCATCGTGATTATATATAAATTTGAAAATCCTCATATTCATGAATTGGTCATTTCTTTTAATGCATGGTTTCGCCAATATGTATAGCCATATAGGTATTATATGGGATTGAAGAGCTGTTTATTTTCTTAAATTATTTAAATAAATAAATAAATAACGTGTTATATAGCTTATTGCAATCATATTGTATTTTTTGAACACATAATATTAGTAATATACATATGGATAACAGATTAAATTATTTATTGATGGTCTGGTAACGAGTGAATTCAGATGTATAGAGATAATAGACATGATGAAAGCTTTTTCAAAAGTGAGGTGATTGGAATGTGGATATCAAATAATAGACTAACTGACAGCTGAGATAGCCAGTCATATGAAATTTAGTCTGATCTGATGTTAAGGTGGAAGTAGTAGGGAGCTTAATCGTAGATAGAAAATTTTCAGAAAAAAGATAAAGTAAATGTAATTGAAATGAATGAGAGCAAGAAGTAAAAACACAGAAGTTTAACGTGGCTCAGAGTAAACTGCTCATACATCTACGAACCTATCAAACATGTGAATTCCTTAATCCTCTAAAAACTCCTTGTTTTTGACTTCCAAATGAAGTAATCACAACCCCACGCAACTTTGAGTTACAATCTTTGGGTTATCTGACCAAGATCAATCTCCTTACTTCTTCGGACTTTCAGCTAGCAACATTTAGCTACTTACTTGCACTTACACGTCAACTTCCTTACAAAAGGCTTGGGGAGTTGAGTGTCACTTTTCTTCCAACTATAGAGTGATCCTTAGAGCTAGGCTTTAAGAAAGATAAAATGAAAACAACATAGGGTTATAATGGGAAGATGAGTATCTGATAGTAGAAATCTCTAAAGAACACTTGGAAAATTCATCAGTTTTCAAATGTTCTTGAAGTGATGAACTTTTAGGAGTTGGAGATTTCTTGAGCTTGATTATGTCTGTTGACAATGTCCCTTATTTATAGAAGAGGAATTTCGAACTAGTCGTTGGAAGGAGGCAATTCAAAATTCAAACTCTAATCTGAAAAAAACTAGTTGTCGAACTTATCGTGTAGCCTATTTTGTCATCATCTATAGTAGAGTCAATTCGGCTTCTTTTGACTTCTTGTGAGCTCTGCTGAAGATCAGAGTTAGTAATTCTATGAGTCTTCAGTAAGACTGTCATATAAAGGTCTTTGATGACATGAGGCTTCATTTGATATGTTTTTTGACATTTATCAAATACTACGGGTACACTTAATATGTGCTTCCTTTCTCTGATCAGTCTTCTTCATTCTAACATCAAGATGATCTTATAGTATGAACTTGACTTTATGCCTTATGATAGAAAGATCTTCAAAGGCTTACCAGCTGAAGGCTTATCAGTTTTGAGTTCCCCCTTCAACTGATAAATAGTCTAAGCGAAAATCAACTCCCTAACACGTGAGTTGAGCAAACTGACATCTGCCTGATAGGTTTATGAAGGAATGGATAGTATACAAAGGTTTTGGAATCTAACTCAAAATCCTCCCAATATTTACTATTTCTCGTTTAATCATATTAAATATAAGACATATTGTTTATTTTACATTTCTTGAGAAAATATTAAAACATTAATCATATTTAATTACTTAGAATAACATCAAACATAACTGATTCAAGTAACCGACATAAATGTTGTATGTCTAATATATTTCACATCTTATTTTTTCATTTTGAAGAGTGAGGAGAATCTCTCAATTAAAACTTAAGCAATTAAAGTCAAGACTTGATTGGAATACAGTTGGTACGTAGATAAATTAAATATTTTTCTAATCACATAGAGGAAAGAGCCGTCCAAAATTAATTAAGAATAAATGCCCAAACGAATTGGTCCCCCCAAAACGAATATCACGCATGTATAATTGTACTTTGTTTTTGAAGGGTCGTGTATTTATTATTATCAGTGTTGATTTATATATAGGTCTCCCGTTAGTTTTATGCCATTTAGTATATCATTATACATGACAATTGTATGTTACATGCATTATGTTATATATATATTGATAAAATAAACGAAGTCTTTACTATATATATATATATATATATATATATATATATATATATATAAAGAAAATAAGTACTTGAAAATATGTATCATAAAATAAATTTCCAGAAAGCTGAAGCAGTTTCAATAATGAATATTCTAGCAACTCTTTCTATCTCATATATTGTTGATGATGGTGGTAAGATGCTGTATAATAAGAATAATAATGATAATATATATATATATTTCTTCAAGAAAAGTGGTGATTGTTATTAACCAATAATAAACAGTACGATTATAGGACATAAACTCTAATGATGGGGGAACTTTTTCTTGTTAAAACCCATTAGGAAAACTTGATAAAAAAAGATTAGGCTAATCCGATTTGCAGTGAATTATATAGTATGGTCTTGTAGATGCTAGACTGAGTAAAACAAAATGTTTATCTATTACTAATATACTTATGGGGTGTCGTGCATAATTAATATTTATTAATTTTTAATTAAAATTAATTAATTTAATAAATTTTAATTATAAATTAATAAACCATAATCGTGAACTAATAAACCCTAATTGAAATTACTAAATCCTAATTTTGAATAATAAAATTTTGAATAATAAACCCTAATTTTGAATTAATAAATCCAAATTTTGAATAATAAACCCTAATTTTGAGGTAATAAACCCTAATTTTAACAAAAAAAACAAGGGTGAGCTCATGGTGAGTAGGAGCTCACCCATGTTTTTGTCTATACTTATTATTAAACTTATTATCTGTTATTAATATACTTATTATCTATTATTAATATACTTATTATAATATATATTATTACATGTACCAATAATAGAATTATACATAGTGTATTTTCGATAGACATTAATTAAGTCATATAATACTGCTTGGTAGTATTATAACGTCTTTATATTTCGACACAGATCACAAAGCTAGAGACACGCTACTGTTTTACGTCAAGATATATTAATTTACTCTGACGTAATAGATATCCATTATTCTTTAGTCTTTATTATTTTTGTTTTATTTTATTTTGTTTTGTTGTTATCCTGACAAAATTATTGTAACATATATAAAAGGTCACATAAAACATATATATATCTATATAGGGAAGCATGTGAGAACCACTTTTACTGTGAGAACGTGAGAACCAAAAAATGATGAATTCATCGTAAAAGTTGATGAATCCACGAGAAAGTTCTTCAATCCAAAAATAATTTCCGCCTCCATGTGATTCGAACCCAGTGAAAAATTCGAATTTTGAATTCAAGAACTTTCTCAACTGATTCATCAACTTTCATAAATAATTCATTTGATTCTAGTTTTAGGATAAAAATAGTTCTCATTTGATAAAAATATATATATATATATATATATATATATATATATATATATATATATATATCAGTTGGACTAAGGATTGGCTTACAACTGATGCTGGCAGTGGCATCTTAAAGTTTTATAATATAAAGGCAAAAATCATGTGCTACTTCACTTTTTTTTAAAATTAGTCAGTTTTATTATTTTATTTTATTTTTATTTTACTACTTCTAATTTCTGTTTTTTTGTATTTTACCAGTTTAAATTATTCTTCGATTTTTATTCTACCGCCACAATTAAGCACTCTATCTTCGTAGTTCTATACGTCATATCTTTTTCAAATATAAGAGTCTATAATTTATACCAATGTATTAGAATTTTAAATAAATAAAAAAATTCATGTATTTACAGTTCCGAAAGTTTACATATATAAAAGAGAAGTTTATATATGTAAACGTGATTAATATTGTAGCTAATAATACAGTTTATTATTAAAAAATTCTGCCACTTTTTAAGTTTTTATTTGTTTTTAGTTCATTTTCCAATAAGGCATATGATTTTCTTAATTTTAAAGTTTTAATATATAAAAATATATAAGCAAAAACTATAACTTGTTATAATTTAGCAAAATGAAAGAGATAAATAAAGTTGAAGTGACAAAGATTAATGAAACAAACGACAGATGAAGTGAAAAATTAAATAGGAAAAAATTAAAGTTGAGATTACAAAGGGATACAAGTGAAAATGTTCCTTACTAGATTTCTTTGAAGATATCATTCACTGGATTTTTGAAGAGATAACAAGTGTCTTTTAGAAAAGAAATCTAGTGAACGATACCGTATTATATATATTATAATTTTTTTTTGAATGATGCTATTCGACCATAATGTAGCCGGTCATAATCAACTTTATTAAATGAAAAAACTATTTATTTAATATTTGATCTATTAAAAAATTTGTTTTACATTAAAACCATCTTATGGAATTATAATTTTGCACCTATCGAATGAAAATTTTAAATTTAAATTTAATAATTTAATATTTTTCAGAATAGATGAGAAAAAGGTGTATGATAAGCCATAATGTGGCCGCATAGCTTTATTGTATATTTTTTTTATAAACATATATATAGTATTTCTTCCATCTCATTTGATCGAAGAGGTCTATTTCTTTTGAGCATTAATATTTAAGAGAAATGTATAAAATGGTTAAACAGATAAAAAATAGGTATGATTCGCATCTTGTGAAAATAAAATTATTTCTTGTTCCAAAGATAATTATTTCTTAAAATGGACTAGGTTAAATATAATTGGATACTCCTAAAAAGAATAGGTGCCAATTCAAATGGGACGGAAAGAGTATTACTTTATTTTTAAGCTAAAAATTTTGTATATCACCATAATTTTGATGTACCGTTAAAGTATAGTTTATCAAATTTCGGTACGACATATTGGAAAAACGAAAAACAATACATTATCAATATTTGATACATTCCATACTGAAATTTAGGTATAGCGATTTTCGGTATGCGGAACAATTAGTCACGACAACGATATAATATGATAATTTCGATACGATATACTATACCAACGCATCCCTGGCCTCAAGGCCCTCAACAATCTTAAGCGCTTGACTAAATTAACCAGAGCCGGTGTGGTTGGAATTGCCTAGCGCAGTGATAGTTCTTTTCTCTTTTCAATATGAACTAGTGTTTTTATAAGTAACTTTCAGATTCTTTTAAGAATTTTCGTTTGATTCTGGATATGAATCACACAATTAGAGTTTTGTAGAAAATGTGTGCGACTATTAGAAAAAGTGAAACGTTTTAATTGAAAGTGGTGAAACCTAATTTTTTTTTCGTTAGCATTTACACTGCACCAAGCGATTCTGATTAAAATCGAAAAAAATCAACTTTTTAAAATATTAATGAGCAAATTTCCTGAATTAGGGTTTAATTAAACATATTTAAGAATTTATCGATCCTAAATTAGACTTTATTAATTAATTTAATAAAAACTTAATCAATTCAAAATAAATGAGTAAATGAGATGTCCCATCCGCATAACGTGGAAGACCGTATAAAAATGGGTTAGTATGTGTAATTTTTTATTTTCTTTTCCTTTCCCTACCTCATTGAATCAAACGCCCTCGTAGATTTATATGCAAATCACATATTTAATCTTTTTGATAAGACCGTTTTTATATGACATTAATACATTTAATTTATTATTTTAGATGATCAACTGAAACAACTAGATGTTATTGGATGGCGCACTTAGATGAACATCATGTAAAACACAACCCAAATACGGTCGACATAATTTGAATTTATGATTATATACACTAATGAACATAGTAATCTTCCCAAGAGACACCTTGAGGTAGAACTTAGAAGAATCATCACAAAAAGTCTAAAACAACCTTAAAAGTTTATTTGTGTTACAAATCATGAGGATAGGTTGATTAGTTAGTGTAACAAATTCGAAAGTTTTATACACATTTAAGGAAAGTTTGCAGCGCGAAATATATTAGACTAATTGTCTTCAAATCATATACTATAATTTTGCAATTATTTCAATTATAACACAACATTTGTCAATTTTACAGCTACAACATACCCACTTAAGCTATGCCCGATCCGTCCATTAAATTTCCACACCGTAGACAATCCATGTGTACAGTACAAAACATCTAATTACCTTATAGTCACCTAAAACTAAAGCGTTTGAAGAATTAGAAATATCTATCCAAAATGTATTAGTTGTGAATTTAACTTCAATGTGAATTTAAATTAGTTGTGATTTCTTAAAGAATCAATCCAATAAGCAATATCTATCTTCTGTGGTTTCTAATAAGCAATTTTGCTCAAAATATTGTTTAGAAATTATAATGAGCATGAATATATTTCATGAGGTGTGTAAATTTATTATAATGAAGAGTACATAATAGGAAATAAATAATAACCGCCCACCTGCCCATCATACACCACTCACCACCCACTAGAGCAGTCCTTCCAACCCATCCATACTCAGACAGGACCACTAATCTTTATTTATCTCTCATTATTACTTTTTTAGTTATTTACACTTGGCATGGTTTCTGATGCGACTCTAAACCCCAAACCTCCCCACCTTCTATCTCTCTCTCTAGCTTAACTCGAATTAGAATTCAAGAAAATCGGTCGATAGTCGTCGAATCTGCAATATTTGCCAATAGTTTACTACTTATATTAGCCTTTTAATTTATTTTGAGAACATATCAAGGTAAATCTAATCTAACATAGCTCGATTATCAAAAATATATGCACCTTTGTGTTTAGCCAAAACCATAGCCTTCTATAATAAATACCAACCTAAATTCAACCAAAATTGATTCGACCATGTTCTTCCCATCTCTCTATCATCTTATTCAACTAAAAAAATAAAATAAAATCATCTTATTCAATGTAGCAGTTAATCTAATAGACCAAAACTCTGGCTTTTTCAATTTTCGAGGAAAAAACGACAAAGTATTAACACGGGCCACTAAATTAATTTCCATTGCTAATCCAACTAGAGTTATACAAATTAATTTACAAACTGCATAATCCCTTCGGATTATACACCGTTTGCATACCGAGAAAGATTTTTCTCTATAATTTCATAGCCCCCTCTCCAGATGTACAACCTTTTTTTATCATCCAACTAAAAATCAAAATCCCCTCCCCCCCAAAAAAAAACATAAGATCAATACCACAATCGGATAAACTCAATTCTCCTCCGAAGATTCGGGACTAGGATACTCATTCAAATCGGGCTTCTGCGCCGCCCGGCCCGGGTTATCCGGGCCGGCGGGGGAGCGGCCGGCCGCTTGCAGCGCGTCGACCCTGGCGCCGACCTCGGTGGCCTTCTTCCTGATGGCGGCAGCGGAGAGGCCCTGCTCGGCGGCGGCGCCGCCGTACTCGAGGACGCACTCGGGAAAGTTGAGGCGGGCTGTGGGGCCGCGGAGGTGGAAGACTGCCGTGTCGTAGGCGCGCGCCGCGGCGACGGGGGAGGAGTAGGAGCCGAGCCAGATTCTGGAGCGCTTGTTCGGCTCCCGGATTTCGGCTACCCATTTGCCCCACTTGCGCATCCGAATCCCGCGGTAGGGCTTCTCGGCGGCGTGCTGCCGCTGCTTCCGCTTGTTGGGGTTCTCGGAGCTCGACGAGGACGTCGACGACGTCGTGCAGCAGACGCCTTCCATCGATTTGGGGTTTGGGGAATTGGGGAACTTTGATTTTGGGGGGAGAATTGAATAAGGTTAGGGTTAGATTAGATGATGAGTGAGAGAAAATATAAGACAGTTGTGTAAGATTAAAAGGCAAGGAAGAAGCAGGAAACGGTGGGGTTAAGCAGATGGCGTGGTATTTATATGGAGGTGGAGTGGAGAAGCAGGGTTCGTGGATTTCTATGTTCGATACTTATTATAATATGTTTCTTATCCCTTTTGTTTTATTTTATTTTATTTTTTTGTTAATCTACTATACGTGTACTAATTCAAATAAGAATCATCGGATCTGTTATTTTTCTTTTCTTTTTATATTAGACCTTCACTACATGGTAAAGATATATTTTAAATACTAGAATTTAAATTATGTGAGTTTCATCTAATTTGATATTCCTTTAAGTTAAAAATAAATTTTGTTTCTGGAATAGGACTAGTTTTTCCCCTAATAAAGTATCTATTAGTCATAATTTAATAAGTGAAAATAGGCCATAACAAGCACATTGCCTAAGGAAAATAATGGAGATAAAGAAAGAAACAACAAAAGCTTACCTACAAACTCTAATGCCGCACTTATTTGGCCATAGGGATGGTTAACGTGAGAACCATTTTTATTGTGAGAACGTGAGCCTAAAACCGATGATGATTCAGGTGAAAGTTGATGAATCATTGAAAAATTATCAATCCAAAAATAGAATTTTCGCCCCTCATGGGATTCGAACCCGGGTGAAAAATTCTGAATTTTTGAATTCATTAACTTTATCAACGGATTCATCAACTTTCATAACGAATTCATTTGGTTCTTAGTTTTTAGGATAAGAATGGTTCTTATTTGAACCAAACTCTCTCTCTCTCTCTCTATATATATATATATATATATATATATATATATATAGTTATGGTAAGAAAGTTCTTTAATGTTTAAAATAGGAATAGTAGACATCTTTCATATTTGTGTAGACAATCGTAATTACTATATTGCATATGTTAGTTTAGCACATATTTCATCCATTCGTAGACATATCTAAATATATTAGTTTAGACATCTTTCATTGTTACAGTAGACAAAAAAGAGTTATAGTCTTTGCACAATAATCCGTATAAGAAAGAAAACACAAAACCAGAAGACACCGAAAATTAAATCTCAACCATTGATATAACAAATCAAAGCGCAGATTCATTCATATTTCCTACCAAATTATCCATTCCTACCTGATCCATCTCCTATATATATATACTTAAAAGTTAAAACAAAGAGTAAATTATCTTGAACTGTATGGATATTAATTTGGTCGGTTTTCTTATCTTTTATTCACACTATAAATTTCATCCCTATAAGATCGTACTTATAAAACAGTTAGTTCAATATTTAGTTCCATTGATTATTGTGATTGTAATTTAGTTTCATCGACTATTATAATCGTAAGTTTTGTAATCACAATCTACACAAAAATGGAAATGTTTGTAATTTCCTGGGACATGAAAGGGAAAAAAAAATACTACTTATTCGAACATAATTTTATTTGAATTATATTAGTACTCATAATAATATCGGTTGAGATTAAGCTGAATCGACCAATTAATTACCTATTCTTGAATATTAGTACTTTATCTGGTGTGGTGGTGGTAGTCAATTAAATGCAATTAGATATACAATTTTTTGAAGAATATTATTTTTAAAATTAATTGAAGTATATATCATGAAAATATGTACGCTAAATGTTTGACCAGAAAAATCCACATACAAACAATGAGCAGAGGATAATTTCGAACTAATTTTGGTCGAATAAAAATTGTGCATGTGTGAAATTATAAACGTCCAAATGGGGGAAATTGAATGAGGGTAGGCGGCGCACATGATGATGGTTGAACTAGATGCTGCCGCCGCCACCATTTATTTGATTATCAATTTTTGTACGCCGACATCTTCGCATCTCATCCTTTCTTCATTTTTTTTTCTTTGTTTCTATTTAGATATTTCGTTTATTATTATTGCCTTAGTATTTTCCACAATAATTAGAGGGAATTGACATTATTTATTTTAAAAATTAAATTAATTTACCGACTTGTTTGGGCAGACTTGAGACAACTACAACAAATATTTGAGATAACTATGAGGGTGTTTGATTGAGCTTATAAACTCTCCAAAAACAGCAACTTATCCTGTTTTTGGGAAGCTTATAAGCTCAGTTATGATGATTTACATTTGAATATACCTTATATTATTAAATAATAAATATTTGAGACAACTATGATGATTTGCATTTGAATATACATACTATTAGTAAATAATAAATATTATGATGCGTTATTCAAAACTAAACAGAAACTACGTGGCTTTATTTATTTGTAGCCGACACGTTATTTGCTAAATAAACTCACGAATGGAGTGCCGTCGTTGCATAATGTTCCATAAAATAATTTATGCCTACCATATGACTATGTAAGTTAGAGGGTGAGTCTGTGTGTGAAGGTAACATATGAAGCAAATATTGTATATACGCATTTTCTTCAAATGTAGCATGAAAAATACGTAATTTATGATATTATAAACCTAATATAATTTTCACTAGAGAAGAAATCGAAAAATTATAGATTTTCCATAAAAAGTAAAAAAATAAGAGAAATAATACAATGAGTGAATATAAATACATTATAGGGTAGATTATGCTTTATAGGCTTGCCTGTGGAGCCGAGTATTAAAATTATATCTGACCTCAAAAATATGGCAAAAATGATAAAATTTCGGTACTACATGCCGGCAAGTCGGCAACCATTGGATGGTGTTACCGGAGGTATATGCGCATGTTACTTATACTACTATTATCAGCAATCGCTTAAAGTTCATACAAAAACTCTTGTACGGATGTTCGTATAATGTGGATATCCAAAAATATCAATTTATAAAAAAAATGTATTAGCACTTAAAAAGAGATTAATATCCGCAAGAGAAACCACATCAAAATTCAACAATCCAACTTTTTAAATATTTAATTACTCATTCTCTCCTCTCCATATTTTACTTTTCTCACAATCCATCCACCTCTATTTTGATGGTTTATCAATTATCATTCAATTACATAATTTTATATTATAATTTATTTTCTTAAATAAATATAATATAATTAATTATAACAAAGATATTTAAAATAAACTATTATTATTGCAAAAACTATAAAAACAGAAAAATATAGCAAATTTGGGTTTATGAAAATAAAACAAATTTAGTCTTTATTTATGAGAATGGAAAAAAAAATACAACTTTTGATATATTTTTAATTTTTTTAAACATATATTATTTAAAAAATATGATAATTTTATCTATTTATCTAAATAAAATATGACTGACCAATATGAAGAAGACAAATATCTCTATTCCATTAGTTGAACAAGTAAGATAGAGAAAGACCAAGAGTAATCTCATTTTGGGAATGGTCGATCATCATTGTGAACCAACCTTTTTTTTATTGTATTTGTCTAGGTGGCGTTCGACCACCTAAGGACATGGTTGGTCGCCGATATAGTCTAACAGCCCACTAAACCAAATTAACTCAAGCACTTTGCTTTCCCACCTCCTATCTCTCATTCCTAGACTTGATCCCCAATTAGGGATGTTAATCGGACCAGATCTCTCAAGTTTCGAACCAATCCACTAAGGTTATCGTGCTATTAAGATCGGATCATTCAGGTTGGTATTTTATTTATCAAAAAAATTCAATCCTATCCCTAAACATTTGGGTTTTGGGCTAACCCATGACCCATCGGACCAAAAAGATTACGAAAAAAATTAATCTATATATTTTTTCTTGAAATTCCTATATTTGTAGTAAACAAATACACACGAAATTCAAACATTGAAAATATCCAAGAAAAAAAATTAAACATTGCATGACATGAAAAATAACGATAAAACATTCGATAATAATTTTCCCGATAGTACCTTACAAATGAATCTAAAGTCTAAACATATGAATAACATCCACGGATGTACCCATACATTTCCCTCAAGAGGGCCAACTCATCGTAATTAAAAATAAATAAAAATAAAACATAAAATAACATTATAAATAAAGAATAATTTATTACAATTATAATATCATTTAAATTCACTACAATATTAAAAATAGAAAATAGTGATCATAACTAAATTCTTTTTTCTAATATACCGTAATATTCGTATTCCAAATAACTAAATGATATTTGACAATATAATACAATTATAACAGAGTTAAAGCTCATATTTTGAAAAAATCAAATAAGTTAACTCACTATAATATCATTTTACTACATCATAATATGAAAAATAGAAAATAATGCTCATAACTAATTTATTTTATTAAAAATATTTAATATTCATATTTAATAACTTAATGATCTTAATTATATTACAATTATAACGGTTAAAATTTATATCTTGAAATTTTTTAATAAGTTAATTCATTATAAATAACTAAATAAACAATTCTTAATAGCTACAAAAATTAAAATAATTCAATATGAAAATTAAATTGTATCAATATAAATAATATTAGCATATGTATCTAAAAAAAGAATGTTAGCATATTAAAGTCAAATAATGATTTTCAATACAAATTCATCATGAACTCTAAATCTAAATTCGGCCTAGTTTGAGAAATAAATATATAATCTCAAATTAGATTTTAACAAGACTAAATTTTTGAAATGAAGAATTTAGTATTTCTAATTACAATGATAAAGAGAAAAAAATGAATATTTTTATGCTGCTATGCGGGTTGACCCTCGATCTGATCGGACCAGTCCGATTAACCCGCCAACCCTAATGTATTGGTCCGAGTACACTGATTTTATATTCATACTATCTAACTTTTATTAGATAATTCGGACTAAATCATAAATTTCAGATTTCCCTCCAAAATTTTACAGATCATAATCACCATCCTCCTCATTTTTCCCGACCAGTGTACCCATGAACAACATAATTCTTCCTAAGTTGTTACCCAGAGCACACCATCCAACATCAGATGCAAGATTCTTCATCAACATTTTAAATATATATATATATATATATATATATATATATAAGTAAATAAATTAATGCAAAATTATAGAATTAATTATATACCCAATTACTATTTGATAATAAAGTTAATGCATGTGTGTATAAATAGCAGCCAATCCTATTTGACATATCATATTAGTTTTTCCATTTTAAAATTATTGATCACTCCTATTTATGCACATTCTAAATATTTAGACGTGAACTTTTGCCTTCTCTTAACACTATTCCGGACAAGATTGGTAAGTAGTACGCATTCAATATTACCAGAACAGGTTGAGTTTAGGATAAGGACGTTGTTTTGTCGATTTAAAGCGGAAATTTTATATATTTGTAGCTTGTTGACAAATGTGTGGAAAATCTTTTGAGTCTCGAGAGCAGATCTTACCCCACTCACACTAATAATCACTTTTCACCATTTTTATTTTGTATTCTTATACTATTTAATATGCGCTTCCGAGATACTTGTCGTCACGTGATGAATTAACCATTGCGATGAAACACCAAGTCAAATACAGGTTTGAAAATTCAAACTGAAACAGAACAATTATTGCAAGAATTTGACCCGCCTTAAAGACCAAAGGCCCTAAGAATTCATAATTCATATTTTTTGTAAAAAGAAAATATTACAATGATTTATTATGTTTTTATATTTTAAGAGGTGGCTTCAATAGAGTGCGGTGAGAATACTATGATGAGATGAGACCTATCAAAGAGACCCGAGGTGAATCAAATAGAAAAGTATTAAAATCCATGTAAAAACTTCAGGAATTAAAAATTTTTCCAAGATTATATATTTTATATAAATACTAAAGAATTTGGTTGAGGCAGGTAGGAATATTGAATTATTAACACGCACAGTTCCTTTAACTCAAAGTAGTAGCTGTCCAAGGGAATTAAGCACAAACATTAAATTTCGATTTTGCATGTTAACGCAAGGTTCGATCATCATGAATTTATTTTCAGTAGCCCTGAACTTCTAAATTATTGGTTTTAAACACACACACACACACACACACACACATATATATATATATATATATATATATATATATATATATATGAGATGGTCTTGTGAGAATGGAAATAAGTGTAGGAAATAGGAATAAATATGTAAGTCTAGCATATCTTTCATATGTGTGTAACACAATCAGAATTACTATGTTGCACATGTTAGTTTAGCACATATTTCATCTCTTCGTATCACATATGCTAAATATATTAGTTTAGACATCTTTCATTCAACAGAAGACAAGAAGGGTTCTAGTCTTTACATAGTAATCCACGTAGCACACAAAATACAAAACTGTAGCACAACCGAAATTAAATCTCAATCATTCTCATTTCCTACCAAATTATTCTTTCTTATCTGATCCATCTCCTATATATATATAGAAAAAGAGAAGGAAGAAACGATGACACGATTTATTGTTAGCGGGAAGAGTCAAAAGAATATTTAATCATAGAAACGTACAATATTGTATTATTGTATTTTAGAAATAATTAAAGTATCAAAGGATCTATTTTGTTATCCTTATATCCTTAATTTAAAGGATAAATTCCAATGTGCGTGAAAAACAATTCAACATTTAAAAGTCATTGAAATTTACTAAACCTTATAATTGTGCAATATAGCATCAAACATTGGTAGCATTTGTTAGTATAACAGATAACAATAAAAACATCAACACTAAAGTAATTAGAAACCAACTAAATGAACACTCGATATGATTACTCAGTACGATGATAACACACCTAAGTCGGCGGGATTGCGCTAAAAAAACGTTTAATACCTGCAGATAAGTTACATAGGACTTACACAATAACACTTGAGCTTACTCATCGTAAGGAGCTCACCAAATCTCCGTCTATGATAAATCTATAGCTGTACATTAACCACACATAATTTGGACATAAACAAATTTCACTTAGCACCCAACCCCTATTCCAAAGAGCTAACAATTCTTTTACATGTGAATATAATCAACTGCTATAAATTCTATGCTATGAACAATATAGTGTAGTCAAAGATAATCAGTCACAACCTGTTGGTGAAGTTATGAGCGCAAAAATAATTAAAACAAAATACTCAATGCCAATGCCACTTCTCTGAAAGCTTCACATGTTTTTAGGTTCACTTGCAAAACTCTAGATCTCTTTATATCTTGTCTTGTTGGATTATTTCCTTACTAAGAAGATATTGAATCCAACTTTAATCATATGAAGTATATATTCAAGATATATCTCAAAGGTTCTTCAAATTGTGCTTTAATATATCTTGAGGAATTTTTAAGATATCATTTTCATCTTGGACTCTTCATGCATGTAAGTTTTCTTATATGATTCACGTTAAAACCTCGTGATACTCACGAAGACACTATACCTGAGAAGTAAAACAATATATGTATGGTCTACATAATGACAAATATAGTATATATGATCTATACGCTTACAATTACAGTAAGATACTTAACTCTTACATTCTTTAGATAAAAATATCATTCTACAATCTCTAGTTAATGTATGTTGATTGTAGTTGGATTTCAATGTTAATTTTACGAAAAAGGTAGTTAATGTATGTTGATTGTACATGTTGAAGTTCAATGTGAACTTTACGAAAAAGGGGAGATAATTGCATCTATAATTATTATGATATTTTTGCGAATTTTTGTTTGTAACATGATTTTTAAATTGTTGTACCAAAAAAATTTCGACGACCTTTGGAATTATAATATCAATCTGAAATTGGAATAAAATTAATAAAATAATGCGGTAGTTGGGGAATACACATAATTAAACTGGTCATTCGTCCGCTTATACAATATAGTTTTATGTTGCATTTAGTAGCATGAACTACACGTTGAACAAAACCAAAACCTTAATTAATTTCATGGTGTCTTAATTTGTAATTTTGATCAGCCTCGATGCACCAGATAAGATTTGAGGATGTTGAAAAACAAACAAATTGAAAATTGGTTTCTTAATTGCATAGATTTAAAATTTGTTTCGAGGTAGTGTTTTTTTAACCCTATATTTTGTAATTGTGAACTGGGAAAATTTGAATGAGTGGAGTAAGCCTCTAATAATTTGATCATGGTATATATTTTATTTATTCATATTATTGAATTTAACTCCGCGATAAATTTAATTTCTATTATAAAGAGAAATTGGACCTTATGTTATTTATATTGTGGAATTGAATTAAGCAAAATCTTCCTAAGGCTGGGCCGACTAGAAGAGAAGAGTGGAGTCGGTGATTGAGGTACAAGGGAAAAATTCAGAAGGAAACCAACAAAGGATATAAACAAGAACTTTATGTCCAATAAAATAATTTTCAAGTCATAATTACAACTTTATGTTATCTGATTTTCTGTTCAAGCATCCTTGAGTCTACAAAAAAGAAGTTAAGTGGCCCAAAGTCAATATTTTGCTAGAAATTAATTTAGAATATTATTGTGAAGGATCTTTAGTTTGTAAAATATATCGTGGTTTGATAGAAATAATATTTTTTTTAATTCATGGAAACTCACAACCTCTATTTTCAGTGTGCACTGGATAAATCTTATTGTGAAATAGCTTACAAACCACACATGACATGTAAACCACACTTGGCAAACTAGGTGCTAAAAAAAAATATAAAAAACTTGTCTTCTAATATAATAAGAGTAAGCTATTGAAATTTTGTAGAAAGTTTCAATTTTGATCTGCCACTGAGAATTTGATGTCAGAAAACTGAGTCAGCTCGTCGTATTCTCACGTGAAATATATAATTGGGTGGAACTTATCTTTATACCACCTTGACGAGATGATTCATCTCTCCGCATCATTTGTTGTATATTCAACTTGAGAATCCAGTGAATTGATTTAACTTCATGCTAGATTTTCGATTACATAAAAAAATAAGAACTTTTTGGAAAATTCAATTTTTTAAAAAAATAATGAAAGTTTAAGGTCATTTTTGGCTATAAACTATATTGAACCCTAATTTTATGGTCACAAACTCAATTATCTACTAATTTAACTATTCCAAGGAAGTTAGAAGACACGATCTTATTTTATTTTTCCCTGTGAAAAATTTATTTAAGTTGTAGTTATATAATTAACCTTGTTTGAATATAAACATAATAAAATTATTTGCATAGAGCATTTTAAAAAATCACTCCCAATTCAAATTAAATATCCTCCTACGAGGACTTCGTAAGCAATTATCTCATCGCGACTCGATGGATCCCATCCATACTAGAAAAAATAAATGAAAAGAATAAAGTGGCCGAATTCACCACAACAAACAATGTTGTTATTTGAGAACCAAGTATAGATAGCCGCAAAACAATGTTGACATTGATGGCCTAATAATACAGAAGAAGCTAAGCTGCCAATTTTCTGCTCTATTTTGTGGACCATATAATAAGCCAAAGTCGGATGGATATAGGGATAATAACGAATCCGGTTTTAAATTCAAGTTCATGAATCTGAATATAACTTATAATACTCTCTCCGTCTCATCCAAGATAACCTGTATTTCTTTTTAGGCTATCCCACCAAAGATGATATTTTTTAGAAAATAATTATCTCTTTAAAAGTTGTGAGATCTACCTATTTTTTTATCACTTTATATATTCTTCTAAATAACCCTGTCAAAAAAAATGGACCGTCTTGGATGAGACATAGGGAGTACAAACATATATAAATGTTGGATATGATGTTATATAGTACAGTAGCAAATAGCATATGAATACTATCCGATCGATAACTCTTTGCATCTCTCGCATTGAATATCTGGCGTCATTTTCTAGTATCTAGTATTTGATCTGATGTTAATTTTTGCAATAAATGAAATAAGCCCAAGTAATAAATTTTTTATTTTATAAAAATTGGGTTATCTTTAAAAGTCATGTTATAATATCATATTCGCCCTCATAATTATAATTCCTTTTGAAAAAAAGATAAAAGTGAGGAAGACATATTTTCTAACAAAAATAATAAAATAAGAAAGTGGAACGAGCTAGTAAATGAAATGAATCCGGCTTAAGTCGACAAGATGTATGAAATTTGAGTTCCATTACTTTATTTGGTGGCCTGAATATTGCCAAACATTTCTAAGTGTTAAAAAAAGAGTTTGCTATGTTGATTTGTCTTCTTTGCACTGTTATTTACTTATTAGAAAAAGAAAAGCGTAGATTCTAAAAGTTATTAGCAGTGTATTAAAATTTTACTACGCTACCAATGAGAAAGTGAAGATTAAGACTTTAAAAACTGCAAATCAGGGATAACTCAAAATCGAAATAACAATTGAAGACGAAAAGGGCAAAAACAGCAATAAGAATTGAAGATGAAAAAGACAGACAAAAAAGAAGGCAAATCTGGAAAAGTTGTGGAACTGCCGACTTGCTAATTCGGGTCAACTTCGCAACTTAAATATGATGAGTGCGCAATAATTTTCTTATTTGTCAACTCTCGTATTTATTTGCAAATTTGTCTCTCATAAATTATTTCTTGATTAAATATATTCTTATTTATTTTTTCACTTTCTAATCGGAAAAGGATAGAAGTGAGATTTAGGCTTCCTACCTTACATAAATTAGGTAGGGTTAATGGTCATTTATAGCCTGATTTTCATTCGTATGACAATTTATAGCTTAATTTTTTAAATTAGGTAGATATAAGCCGATAATTGCATCGTTATTACAATTTTAGTCCAATTATGTAACGGAGTATTAAAAAACATGACATCAACTATCGTCGGATGATATGACCGTTAACTTTTGTCACGTAATACAAAACGACTTCATTTTGTGTTATTTAAAAAAAAACAAGTATTTCCACCTAATTTAAATAAAAATAAAAAATAAAAAATTATTACTCTCTTCTTTCTTCATTAATGTCGCATCCCTTTTTTACTCTGTTCACTTATTCCTAGCGGCCTTATCGTTGTCTAACACTACGCAGGCATGTGGCGGTGGTGAATTTGTGGCGGATCTGACATCACCAAGTGTTGCGGCAATCGGCATCTTTATGTTTATAACCATAATAAACATGAATTTTCAATTATTTATAATGCTTATTTGTGTGTTATTTGATGTTGGAATATCATGTTTGTAAATAATATTTGTTTAGTTTTGTTTTATTTTGAAGAAATGAAACTCTTATGCATATTTTTCCATTTTTACAGGAAAATGGAGGATGAATTAAGAAATAAAATTAAAGTACATCTCGATTAGAGTTCGTAGGCGTAAACGATTTGTAAATCGGAGCTCGAACGAGCTCGAACAAAGCAAAACGAAAACATTGTGGGCGCAGCCGACGGACAGAGCCGCAGCCGCGGCTCGCAAGCCAAAAACGGATGTTTCCCGTGACCAAACATGATTGCAAGACAGAGAACGTCGTGGCTGCATAAGGGCCAATTTTCAGTGTATTGGCCGCAGTTGGCTCATGCACGAGTGGTGACCGCAGCCCAAACGCGCACATGTCCGATTTTTCTAGAATTATACTTTATTTTGGAGCTTGCTGCAAGGGTAGAGTTTTATTTATTCAAGATTCAACTTCAAGTTCTTTATTGTGAAATTCCTAGAATGGTTTATATTATTTATTTCAATGATGCTCTTCTTTATTCCGTCTTATTTAATTATTATTATTATGGTTAACTAATTTTATATTGATTCTGGGTTTGAATGATTTAATAGAATTTTATGTGATGATCTATGAAACCTATTTATTTATCAATTTATGATTTATGATTCCTGATGTTATTTTATACTAGATAACCGATCATCGTTGATACATACTAGTTGTCTAATTAAATATCTATATCTAGCAATTTTAATTGAATAACCAAACTCATGAATTCATAATACGATTAATCTAAAAACTTGACGGTTTTAGAGTTCATTGTAGGAGAATAAATCTTGTGAGCTTTTTGGAGTTTTATATGTTATTAAGAGCTAGCAGATATAAGACATATATTAACTTACTATCACAAACTGTGGTTATTTGTATGATTCTTCATCTGAATTGACTTAAAATTAGTTGATATGGCTATAGATTAATCGTGTGATTTTTTGTTAAATAAATACATTATATCCAATCATTATTTTATTCCTGATATTTTTCATATGCTATTATTTTTGTGTCTTTGTTTTTTATTTGTTGTATAGTTTAGGGTTTGTGGATGCACGTGATTACCCAATGAAGGGGTGGCGGTGACTTGCTGAAGCTTGTTGCAGAAGGCAATGAGAGATAATTAGGGGTAAGGGCTGATGTAGACGTGATTTTTTCTTTTAAATTTTTTGACGTGGAAATATTCTTTTAATATAACAGAAAGACATCGTTTTTTATTACGTGGCAATGGTTAATGGCCACATCATCAATTGTTAGTCCATGTGAGATTTTCTTTGACATCATTAACATAATAGGTCTAAAATGGTAATAAGAGAGCAATTACTAAACTATATCTGTCTGTTTAAAATAAAAGGTTAAGATTATAAAGTTGTCATGCGAAAAATTGTTAGACTAATAAGCCTATTATTATTATTATTATTACAAGTTATGAAGTGTTATAGGTTAGAGATGTTAAGCCAAATCGAAACTGATGGATGGCACTAAGAGGGTGTTTGCCTGAGCTTATAAGCTAGCTCAGCCAAACACCCTCTAAAACTCGCAAAAGATCGAATTTGGTCGTCCTAGTCAGGTTCAAAATTCCATTGGACCTAAAACATCTTGGTCCAACCCAGTTCAAACTGAGTCGGACCGTCTTGCTGGAAAAGTAGAACTTGTTTTGCAAGCTCTAGTTGGCACAAATAGAACGAAGAAAAAGAGGGTTATGATTTAAAAAATTTAGCCCAAAAAATTCTAATTATAGCTCCTAATATAGAATAACCAATCCTAATAAAAACACTATCTCGGCTTCATAGTTAAAAATGAAAAACTGAATGAAGTAATTGTAAACAGTAACTTAAAGAAGATATATCCTAATAATTCATCTCGCTCTATACAAACAATATGGAATATCGATTAACAGTGACTCTAATAAATCTAGTAAAAGGTCATATTTAAGCATCTGTGACAAAACTAGACACATCAGATTGAAGAAAATCACAAGTTCTTCAAAAATGGTTGAGCCGAAATGATTATATCCAAAGGAATTATGGCAATTTAACAGTAGAGGAAACACGAAAAGAAATTGTCTCACCTCGAACATGAGAAATGAAACGATCACTTACTGTCCGATGCAGTTAAATAAAGGGTTGCAGCAAAGATTATAAGCCACGAACACTGAAAATTGCAATATAAACATCTTGTCTTCGCCTTTTTTACATCATTAGGCACTGGACATCAGAGTCAGAGCTGTAAAACATAAAACTTATAGGCTGTCAAAGAGGAGTGAAGCTGGAGATACATACCTCCATTGCAATAAGGTTCTACATTCACGAAAACTGAAGATTTTCAGATGTGCGATTGTCGATGTAACAGTCACTACTTTTGTTTGTATATCTCCACAGCATGATCTGAGATAGTGTCCATCCAACAAGTCTTACTAGTAGGAGTAAAGGCAAAATCTTAAACTGACAAAGATATGAGCATATTTAGTCAATAATTTCATGTCCTCATGAGTTGATTTTACTTTCTTCTTAACTTGAAACTCATCTGCTTCCTGGTTTTACCCTACTTTTTCTTCAAGTTGCCTCGATTGTTCTACCATAATAACTATCACTGAAACAAGATTTTAAATCAAATTCGTGCTATCAACTTATAATAAGCGCATGCATACATCTGCTAATAATGTATTATTTGCATCTCATATCTCATCTCATCCAACCAACAGCAAAAAAACAATGTAAATTATTTAGAGCATTGATACCATCAATCGTATGTCAGAAACAGAAGACTGCCCTCCATCCCATCATATAATCTTATTAGAGTTAGTTTCAAAAGTTAAGCTTTGCAAAATCTTGTATTTCTGCATGTTTTACTCTACTGATTATTACAATTCGAAACATTTAAGTAGCCTGTGAACTAATTCTGGATGCAACTTGAGGATGATGAGATAGAGCGAAATTCAAAGCAAAAATGCATCTTAGACTTACATATAGAGTATCATCAACAATGATATTTCACTTTGATAGATGCTATGCCTTATTTCGTTTCAACAAATTCCTGATTGCAATTTACAAATTACGAGATACAATGGAATTCTGAGAAGCAAATAAATACATCATAGACTTATATGTAGATAATACTCAATGAACAACTATATTCCACTGTCATATTGGCTGGCATTTACACATTTTCATTTACCCTTTCTCCCACTAAAGAATCGTAATGACTGTTTCTTGAACATTCATGCAACAAGATGGGAAACAAGCCACAAAATATGCATATGCATAAAAAGAAAATCCCACAATAATGTGGAAAGTACCAAGATTTTAAACTGTCACAGAATTAATAGAAACCATTTCTTGAATATTAATAAGATAATCCACCAATTCTCATTCTTGAATAACTCACTCAAAAGCCAGCAAGCCATCCCGATGAACGATCAATTCGACCCCGATTGCAAATTTGCAATCTGCAGCTCTCATAATCAAGCAAGTAACCAAATTATACAATCTAATATCAAACCAAACCTTTTGATCTGGTTTTGCATTCTCACAAATATACATCATTTTCTTTTAGAAATCCCTCATCATCACTATCCAATAAGTAATCACCCTCATCATCATCATCATCCTCTCCCTCTGAAAACGACGAAACCCTCACACCATTAAGCCCCATAGCTCCAATGATCTCATCCAAACCCTCCTCCACAGAAGCCAAGTCCCCACCAAATTCACTAACCGAAAACCTCTCACCTCTCTCATCATCATCATCATCACACTCCTTCCACTCCCTCTTCCTCAACTCCAAATCACTCTCTTGAATCTCCCCATTCTCCACCCTATTCCAGGCCACCCAAACATCGGCATGCCTCCCCAACGCCCTATCCTGGTCTCCCACCACCACGGTCCCCAAATTTGCCTCCCTCGCCTTCCTCAGCGTCTCCGAGAAATCTGAATCATCCGACACCAGCACGATCCAATCCACCCCCCTGCTCACCGAATGCAGCATTTGCCTTTTCAGCGCCCAATCCGCCGCCTGCGGCTTATCCTGCACCGTCTTAACGTACACCCCAGCGCGCCTCAGCTCCTGCGCCAGCCCATACCCGACTTTTGGGGTCACCAGCCGCCGCGCTGCCTCGTTGTACTTCTCATTCCCGTCGATAAACCTCTCCTTGAAATTTTTCCTTTTTTTCCCTTTCAAGCTCTTCATTCTGTTCATCTTCTTCTGCCGCTCTCTCTCGTGGAGCTGCCGGAAATGCTTCTTTAAATCCATGTGGGTCTTGCATTTCCTGCCGCAGACGGAGCAAATGTAGGGCTCCGGCGGCGAAACCAGCCCCTTGCGTTCGAGGATGTCGTGGCGACGTTGCTCGCGGCGGTCCTGGACGACCCACTGGGGCAGGTGGATGAAGGCGTGGCGGTTCGCGTAGGCGGCCATGTCGACCACGTCGCCGAATTTCTTCGCCATCGATTTTAGGGCTTGCGCCGCCTCGTACGGCGGCCCGCGCGGCGGCTTGTTGTCCAGGTCCCACAAGATGACGACTTTCTTCGCGTTCGCGGCGTAGACTCCGTCTTTGGTCTTCACCATGTCGATTTCTTGGTTGGAGAAGCAGGATTTCACGGGACGCCATTTGTAGGGTTTGGTGATGGAGAGAGTTATGGGTGTGTTGGGATTGAAGGGGAGTTTCAGAGAGAGGGGTTTGTGTGTGGTAGCGCGAGGCGGAAAGGCTAGTAGCTGCAATTGCGGTTTAACGTAATAGACCGAAATCGCCATTTTTGGAGGTTTAGGAGCTCAATTTTGGCAGTAGTAGTGACGAGGGGGAAGAAATCCTCCATTTTTCATTTTTGGGTCAGTTTTTCTTGGGCATTTTATCTGGACTGGGAGTTGAAGATATGAGTAAAACATCATCGTCGTAAAAGAATTTAAATTTTGGATATTCTCTCTTTTGGGAAATATGAGTTCTACTTACAACCAAAATCATTTACACCGATTTGATTTTTAACATTGAATTTAAAATTAATAACATTTCCCACTTTAGCAACAGAAAATTTATTTAAAATAATTTCGATGCTAAAGTGAAAAATATATATTTTATATAAATTTTAAAATAAATCAAAATACATAGTATTCATGTTGGTTTCCCCTCTTTTACGTTAAGATTTTTAGTCCGAAAGTGTAGGTATGTACCATATATGTAGTTTGTGCTCAAAGATTATTCTATTTTTGTAATATACCTACCATATATGTAGTTTGTGCTCAAAGATTATTCTATTTTTGTAATATTTCAAATATCACATTATTCTTGCAACTTAACCTAAAAATCGGGACATGAATTATAATTAACCTTATTTATATAATATATAATCCAAATTAAAAAGAGTGAACCATAAAATGGACCTATAAAATTAATTTGACATGATCTACTTTCTTATATATAAGATATTTGAGTTTGATATCATTAGAGAATGATCAAATAGAATTCCTCCTAATTTTGTTAACTAAAAATCAATATAGTTCGTAAATTTTGATTGATGGATGATGAAGATGATTTTTCCAAATGAAATGTACTTTATTACGTGTAAAATAATTTTTTTTCTTTAATTATGTTTTTTATTTATGAAATAATATGTTCTATATCGTTATGTTTTTTTATCCATAATTTTTTTTAATATTAAAGTAGAGTTTATTTTTATCAAATTTCGACCCAGGTATATCTTCAATAATTTATTATGGAGAAAAGATACATAATTTCCTATTTCCTAGATTATCCTATTAATATGCCATCGAACCCATCATTCCTTTCAAATTACTTTGTTAAGTGACGGAGAAAATTGAAAACATAAAAAAATTCCCCTTTTTTATGTTTGTGTATTCATTAAATAGAAATCCATTAAATAAACCTTTATGTGGTGTCAATAGTGAATTCTACCCATTCAGAAAATGTATTGATAAAAATGTCAATTTTTTAGTAAACATATAAAAACTACTAGTTTTTATAGTCGGGAGACAAATTTGCCCATATTGCATAAAAGAGACGTTCAATAGTGTATCTCATCTATAAAAGACATTTAGTTCGTAATTTTTTATTTTACTTTTGTAATTTCAATTGAAATTTGTATGAGAAATTGGAGAGTATACTTCCAAATTCCACGTCTCCATGGCTTCTTGAAATCATATGCTACATGATGAGTCGGATCAAGAACACATCAACAAAAGTAGAAAATACTTTATGTAAAATGGTTCGAAGGTAAAAGAGGAATGAAAAAGAGCTTGCATGTCGTGCTAGCCGGTGGAATCTCCGATAAAAAAAGTTGGAATATATACTAATGAAACTTCAGGCGTATGATAATAATTTTCCATAGATTACCCAACGCTATGATTGTGCTTTTATGATATCATACTCAGTGACATATCAACGTATGAATTCGTCATCTCCTACATAGTCCTTAGTTCTTTTCTGTATCTCTCGGAGCCATATCAAATTTGACTCAATAAGGAAATGTATATGTTAATCCACATCACTAAGCTTTTTAATATTTTTGGGAAAATAATATTACAAAGTTTGGATTATGTTAACATGTAACTTTCAATTAGTATACGGACAGTAGTAGTTAAATGAAAGAATATATAATTAATTAGAGCAAAAAGATAATAATATAATAACTAAACCATCTCCCATCGATTCTCTTTGGCTTTATGCTCTTTTTATTTTTGTCCTTTCACTTTCCCTTGTAATTTCTAAGTTTAATAGGATTTTGGCTCATTTTGCTTCCCTGGACCCCTAGTTTTGACTTGACGGTCATAGCAGGATTAATTTGTAATTAATGCAATTTTATGGACCTTATTTTAATGAAGCAAGTGTCAATTATATTTACACTTGGGAAAATATTATCTTGATGTAGCAAAGCATTATCCTTATATAAAATAATTGAAGGTCAATTACGCATGTTACACGAGTAATTGCTATATATTGCTCTGAATTAGGGGGGTTGGTCTAGGTTGTTGTGCGGTACACGCTCAAGTGATATCAAATATCTTTACGTACCGTAATAAAATTAAAATTATAAGATAAAGTCAATACTGATGACTCATCATTTCAAAATATCAAAAGTGGTCATCTGGGTACTGCAATCGAATCAAGTTGCTATCGAAATCGATCTTATCAAGCTTCATTTGTTTATTATCGCACCAGTGTTTAAGTTTTATTTATCAAATATTTCAATGTTTACGAATTTAAGTCGAGCTCAAAAATACTTTATAATTTAAATTATGTTTAAAATATTAACTTTATTTAAAAATTAGATTATTTTATTTGCAATCACATAATGTATTCATAAAATTTTATTATAACAAATAAAGTCCGTTTGAAAGTTAATATAATTTTTACTAATTATCATCTGGTATTTAGTTTTTTTTGAATTTGGGCATATGGATTCGAATTCCATGACAGATAATTTTCTTTTAAAATTCATCAACTTTTTACAGTGAATTAGAAACTTTTATAGCAAATTAGAAAAATCCATTATTTCGTAGTTTATACTATAAGAGAATTTTACCATACCTACTTTATATATATATATATATATATATATATATATATATATATATATATATATAGGGAGGTTAATGTGATAACCATTTTATTGTGAGAACTTGAGAACCAAAAGCGATGAATTCACGGTGAAAGTTGATGAATCATTGGAAAATTATCAATCCAAAAAATAAAATTTTTGCCTCTCATGGGATTCGAACCCGAATGAAAAATTCTGAATTTTTGAATTCATTAACTTTCTCAACGGATTCATCAACTTTCATAACAAATTTATTTGGTTCTTAGTTTTTAGGATAAGAATGGTTCTTATTTGAACCAAACTCTCTCTCTCTATATATATATATATAAACAAATCTTAACATATAAAATATGTACTATTTTCAGCCATTCGATTGTAAAGATCTATGGTGAATTTATCACTATATTGTATGAATTCGTACACATGAGATGCATCGATTTTCATACAGAATTCATTTTGTTTATAATAAAATTTTGATGTTCTTAATTCTCAAATTAAAAATGGTTCTTATTTGAACATTCTCTCTCTCTCTCTCTCACACACACACACTCTCTCTATATATATATAGAGAGAGATATAACTACATAGTTTCGCTATGAAATTTGATGAATTCGTTAATTATTGAATCTAAAAATTTAGAATTTTCACCCGGGTTCGAATCTCATGAGTGAATTTTTTTTTATCTTTTGAATTCAATAACTTTTCCGATTGATTCATCAACTTTCACAGCGAATTCGTCACTTTTGGTTCTCACGTTCTCACTATACACATACACACACACACATGATCTATTAGATGAACGTATGGATGTCAATGGGTGGGTTTTACCCGGACCGATCCGAAACCGTTCAAAACTCATTAAATTTTAAAGCAGCGGTTCTGGTTTCGGTTATGGTTCCAGATCTGCTTTAGACCCGAACCGTTTAGATCCATAGTTTGATGGTCCAGTCCGGTCCGGATCTAGTTCTGGTTCCAGAACCAGAATCAATACGTATTTATTGGTTCTGGTCCGAGTAAAACCCGTCTATCGACAAGCCAAGTTTATATAGGCTTGTTAATGAGTTAGTTTTATCTAGAGCCGGCAAAATTTGTCCGGCCCGATGGACCGGCCCGAGGTACCCGAAATTGGGGTTTGGTTGGGCTCGTAAAAATAGTGCCCGAAAAAAATCGGACCTAAAAAGCCCGTCCACATAGCCCATCGGGCTGACCGGGCTTTGGAGCTAAAAAGCCCGGGGTTAACGGACCAAAAAGCCCGTCCACACATTTAAATTTTTTATATTTTATATAAGTAGTAAATACGAAATAGTAAATATAGAAAATAAAATTGATGTTAGTAGACATAATTTATTTTATTTATTTTGAAATTGATGTTAGTAGACTTAATTTATTTATTGTTATCATATTTTTTTTGAAATTAAAAATAATATTTTTGAAATTAAAAATAATATTTTAGTAAATTAAATATTGGACGGGTTTGGCCCGATGGCCCAGATGGGGCTGGGCTGGGCTACCATATTTTTAGCCCGATAGCATTTTGGTCAGAGCTAGCCCACCCAAGAAAACAACAAGCCGATGGGTCGGTCGGTCCGACCACCCTTTTGCACTCTAGTTTTATCCATATCGATTCAAAATCACTCATAACACATTAAATTATAAAGCAACGGTTTCGGTTCTAGTTCTGGTTCTTGTCTGATTCTGATCCGGTTCTGGTTCCAGACCCGCTTAGACCGGACCGCTTAAGACCCATAGTTAATGGTCCGAATCCAGTGTTTAATGGGTCGGATTTAGAACCAGAACCATTACTTATTTATTGGTTCTGGTCCGGGTAAAATCCACCCATTGACATCCCTAGATGAACGGATGAGATTAAGTACCACATACTACTTAAGACTTTGATACTATATGATCCCAATTATATATATATATATATATATATATATATATATATATAGAGAGAGAGAGAGAAAACGAGAACCATTCTTATCCTAAAACTAAGAACCAAATGAATTAGTTATGAAAGTTGATGAATCCGTTGAGAAACTTAATGAATTCAACAATTCAGAATTTTTCACACGGGTTCGAATCCCATGAGGGACAAAATTTTATTTTTTGGATTCGTAACTTTCCCAATGGATTCATCAACTTTCACCGTGAATTCATCATTTTTGGTTCTCACGTTCTCACAATAAAATGATTCTCACGTTAACCTCCCTATATATATATATATATATATATATATATATATACACCCAAATAGTATGTATTATTCAATCTCATTCACTTATCTTATTTATTCAATGATTGAGATTTTCAAATTTTTTTATTAAATAAAATAAAATAATGGTAGTAGGGTAGAAGCTTATTTTTACATGCTTGATATTAAACATAGGAATATACATGCATATTGTTGAACATAAACATAGATGAAATCCAATGGTTGAGATTTTTCATGTTCTTTTTTAGATTTTAAACAGATTTTTATGGTAGTAGGGTCGAACCTTTTTTTTCACGCTTGTTAAACCCAAAAAATAAAATAAAAATACATGCATAGTGTTAAACAAGAATGTGCATATTATTAAACAGATACATATATAATATTGAATATAGATATACATTAAGGATTGATTACTCAAAGACTTCATTCTCTCTCATTCTTGATGCATTTTTCCATCACCTCCTTCTCCACCGAATCTTGACCCTCAATATATATGGTTAACAATACTTGGATAATTTTGTTAGCTAAGAAATAAAAATCTATTTATCTTGTATGAAACTAAATGTCTTAATATTGCTCAATAATTGTCAATTAACTTAATTACGAACTAATTAATTTATTTGAAAATATAACCGAATAGGGTCGGGATGTTAGTACTTGCATAGGCGTTTAAATACACTATTGTGGCACTTCAAGTTAGATCAAGCCTAGTGAATAAATCTAGTTTCTGTATGTAACTACTTGTTAAATTTTTGAAATTTTAACATGTACTTCATAAATAAATATGATCCAAATATTAATTAATATGTGGTTGTTGAATGATGTAGAAGTTTTGTATTTTGCTATGTGATTGAAATTCTAATTTTAATAGAGTACTTGTTATTTTCATATTTATAACAAATATGCGACTTGTTTATGATATTATTAAATGACGTTTATTTTGGATGGCATATTAAATTGACAACATATACATGATTAAATATTTAAAGGATTAGATGACCAATCAAGCTCAAATTTATTCATTCCGGCAAAATATGTGGTATATTGGCCTCTCTTTTTTGTTAATCTATTTAAACCATCACCCAAGTAAATATCTTTTTACATTGTAAACATACATATTAATATGTGGAAATATATGGAAATACACTTTTTTTTAAAACTTGAATCAGTATATATCCAATCTCAAAAACAATGCCGTATACCCATTTCATTTTTAAATATATTTTCAACGACCGCAGAAGACACAATCATTTCAATAATCAATCAAATCAAAACCGTTAATTTAATTTAATTTAATTTACAAATTAAATTAAACTAAAGTTATAATTTGTAAAATTAAATTAAATTAAATTAAATTAAATTGTACAAATTAAATTAAATTAAATTAAATTAAAGGGGTGGGTTGGCGCCTTGGGTGGGGTTGGTCACGGGATGGGGTTGGCGGTGGGTGGGTTGGCCGGTGGGGTGGGTTGGCCGTGGGGTGGGGTTGGCCGGTGGGGTGGGGTTGGCGGGGGGTGGGTTGGCCAGGTGCCGGCGTGGGTTGGCTCATGGAGGGTTGGCCGCCTGGCCGCCGCCTAGGGGCGGGGGTGTGGGTTGGCCGCCTGGGGGTGGGGTGGGTTGGCCTGGGGGGTTGGCCGGCGGGGAGGGTTGGCCTGGGGGTTGGCCTTGGGGTTAGGCGGGCGGCATGGTGGGGTTGGTTGCAGATAGCCGCCGGTTGGGCATACGGTTGGTCATTAATTTTATTAATTATTTATAATCATTAATTATTAATTATTAATTATATTGAATTTATTAATTAATTATAAACCGCGCTTAGGGGTTGGCCGCCGCGCCTGTGGGTCAGCCGTTAATTTTATTAATTATTTATAAATTTAAATCCTTATCATTAATTATTAATTATTAATTATTAATTATATCAATTTATTAATTAATTATAAATTAATTATAAATTGAATTTGATTATTAATTATTAATTATTAATTATATGATTTTATCAACACTTTTGTAAATTAAATACACAACAACTTTTTCAAAGAATTTAATTCGATCAACAACTTTTTCATCATCGAATTTACTTATCAACAACTTTTCATCGTTGAATTTACTTGATCAACAACTCTACACAACTTTTCATCGTGAATTTACTTGATCAACAACTCTACGCCAATAAATATTTCGAATTATACATATATTTCATTCTTTATCAATTCTTTTATCGCCTCGCCTCGCCTCTCGCCTCGCTCTCGCCTCTCTCGCTTATAACTCGCCGCCTCTCTAAGTGGATAAGTGGATTATAAAAGGTAATTTCAATATTTTGATGTATTTGTTATATATATGATTCCTTAATTATTGTTAGATGAATTTTGGTGAATTTTAATTAATTTCAATTAATAATTATTTAGGGTTATAACCATTGTGCATTTGTATGAATAATTAATTAAATTTTTAGATGAATTAAATTTGTATGAATAATTAATTAACCGTGTCAGATTATGAATTTTAGATGAATTAAATAGTTTAGATAAATTAAATAGTTTAGTTTAGTTTAATTTTAGTTTAGTTTAGATCAAGAGTTGAATTTTTAGTTTAGCCGTTGGTATGGTCATCAGGTGGGGTTGGCCGTCATGGGGTTGGCCGTAATGGGTGGGGTTGGCCACGGGTGGGTGGGGTTACCACAGGGTGGGGTTGGCACGGGTTGGGGTTGGCCTGGGGTGGGGTTGGTCATGCATGGTGGGGTCATGGGGGGTGGGGTTGGTAAATGGGGGTATGATTCGTGGGGGTGGGGTTGGGTTAAATTAAATTTTATGATTTTGTAGTTGAATTAAATTATAGTTAATTTAGTTTAGTTTAGTTTAGTTTAATTATTGTAAATACGTAATTTTACACTTGAATTTTTTATTTAGCTAACATTTAGTTTAATTTAGGTGAATTATTATTTAATTTAGTTTAGTTATATCCGTCCCGATGAATTATAATATTTAATTATTATTTAGTTTAGAGATTTATACACGCCCATTATTGTGCATTTGTATTATTTATTTAGTTTATGTGAATTATTATTTGATTTGTATTATTTATTTATTTTATGTGAATTATTATTTGATTTAGTTTAGGTGAATCACGATTTATACACGTTCATTTTTGAAATTTTCATTTAGTTTAGTTTAGTTTAGTTTATAATTTATTGTTCTTATTATTAAACATTCGTGATCAATGTTACTGTTTTTATATTTAATTTGTATTATTTATTTTAGATGTTTGTTTTATAATTAATGAATTTTTAATTAATTATTGTGCATTTGTATGATTTAATTAGATGTCGGGGTGGAAGAATATTATCATTAGATATGGAGGATGTTGGGATGATTGTTTGAACTACTGCGGCGGTGCATCATCATATACCTTTGTTCGGACTGATAATGCACTTATTTGGGAGTTAAGAGAAAGCATTAATTCCCTTCTGGGAGCAAATTCTTTTGACTACCAAATACATTATATATCGAGATCTCGAGGTGGTAGACTTATCAAATCACTTTTGACTACCGATGATCAGCTAGCTCGATTGTGCGAGATTTATGCCCAACCAGAGGTGTATGTGACATACGGAGGCGTCAGCTCCCAACCAGAACCTGAAGCATATATGCCACAATTCGAGCAACCACGTGATACAGCGTATGACTACGCTTCACAATACTCATCTCTGGATGAGTCATTCACACAACAATTTGGAGCATATAATTGGTTTGAGCAAAATACACCTCAAGAAGTGCCGCAACATGTGGTCAAGTGGTCGACGCGATCGCTGACGATGTTGATGATGACGAATACGTCGTCGATAAAGAAGAACAAACATCGTCGATGAAGAAGAGGAGGAGGAGGAGGAGCGTGCGGCTGCAAATGTGATCTCCGCACGCTTGTAGAATTTGATGCGTGGATACGCCGAGAGGTGGAATAGAAAAATTACTGGGATGATTATGCGAGCAACACGCAGGGTAACCGAGGGACTCGAGGTAGAACAAATGGAAGAGATGAGCAATTGGCTAGCTCTCGTTATTCCTCATGAGGCTTCAACAATCTTTTGCTAGTCCTCTCGACTCTATTCCAACCCCGATGAGCCGAGCGAATGTTCCATCTTCGACAACAAGGTGGACCTTAAGATATCACCGGTTTGTGGCACATGGAACAAAGAGCGTAATTTGTTATTCCGCGATCGGACCGCACCGGATTACGCTCAAATGCGTATATCGTGATCGTCCGCTTTATCATGCGCATCGCAATGTGGTGGTTTTGGTTTGTGCGCAAGTTTGATGCCGTACACACCGTAGATGATCTCGTGAATACCGAAACGCAAGGTCAAAGCCCGTGTGATCGCAACATACATAGCGAAAAATACGCGAGGACGGTGAAGTCATTGCCGAGATCGATTATGGCCGAGTTACAACGAGAGTATGGCGTGCAGCATCATATACCGTCGCGTGAGAGCTCGTAATAGGCAATCGAGATGATATATGGTGGTATGAACAATCCTATCGATGCTACCGGTTATCTTCACATGTTGCGGACAACTAATCCTCGGTTCGTTGATTGACTTGGATATTGGACCGATGGTCGCCGCCATCTTTTGTAGCGCTTCCCACCGACTCGGTTACACGCCAGTATGAGGCCCGTTATTGTTGTGGATGGCACGCACTTGAAGGGCCGCAATAAGGGTATATTGTTTGTTGTCATACGGGCGACGGCAACGAGCAAGTTTTTCCATCGCTTATGGAATTGGTCCGATCGAGAATGATTTATCATGGACTTGGTTTCGAACACGTGAAGACCGCTACCACCGAATTCGAGACGCTGATTGTGTCCGATGCGCACGCCAAGATATCCAATGCCGTGAAAAATGTCTTTCCGGAGAACGCCCACGGCTTATGCTACTACCATCCGCTGAAAAATCACGCCTTTTGGGAAACCGTCGGTGGCATTGTACTGCATACGGCTTATGCATATCGGGAGGCGGAGTTTGACAAAGCAATGAACATGTTAAAGTCCCTCGTGCTCAAAGATAGACCCACCGGTGGTGCATATGGCAAGTCGACAGAGGTAGGAGTTGAGAAGTGGGCGAGATCAAAGTGCCCCGTGAGGCGCTATACCTGACTTCCAACATTGCCGAGTCCTTCAATGCTCGGTTGTTGTGGGCAAGACGATTGTCCATTTGCTCTATGGTTGAAGCGATTCGTCATATCATAGAAAATGGTTCGATCAAAGACTTGAAGCAGCAAGAGCATACCCCACCGACCTAACCCCTCAAGTCGTTTCGCAAGATACGGTGAGCCGAGAGATCACGCCAGATACTATAGTGCCCAAAAGTAACGACACATTCAATGTCAAGGACGTAAACCAAACCTTCAATGTCAATCTCGGACGGAATCGTGCTCGTGCTTGGAGTGGGACATGGATCCGATCCGTGTTCTCATGCAACAGTAAATATACGGTATGGAGCTACATACTAAATATAATTTTTAGTACGGTATTCCAATTTATAACTAACAACTTTATCATTGTTTTGACATCGAATTTTAATTTATGCAGCATAAAGATGACCAAATTTCCAGCTATGTGGGAGAATACTACCACGCCGATAAGCTAGTACAGCCTACTCATACAGAGTAAATCATGTTCCGCCTCAATCCAGCTTGGATGCTTCCACCGATGTCGCAGCCGTCAAGTATCACACCGTGGTCCGGCTGCGGGTCGTCCAAAGTTGGGCGCCATCGTCATCCAACCGAACGCCCCATCAAGATCCGTGGAGGAGAGATGGGTCAAGCAAGACAAGTCGTGCACGTAGGAGGTGTGGTTCGTGTGGATCCGCAGATCACACGCGACAATCATGTCCTTATTTACCATCCCATTAATTGAATGAGATATTGATTCACTTAACTCGATATATGAGTTTAATATGATAATTTAAGCATTCTATGAATTTACTAGAATTTTCTAAATTCATAAGTTCAGTGCTTAATTTCTCTCTCTATATATATATATATATTAAAGTTAATATATGATGTTAATATTGATGATTAAGCTCACATATGATACTAAAGTAAGAAGTTGGGAAGAAATTAAAGGAAATTATAATTTATGTATATGTTAGTGAAACATATTATGTAAGTAAGGAGTAATGAAGCTTAATTAAGTGATTATAAATGGTTGATATACCTAAAAGTATACTAATAAAATGATGCTTGCTTTAATTGTTAAGGCGTGTTTGTACGCTAGTTATGCAAAGTAATACTAAATTAGCTGGGTTTGTCTAGTCGTTTGGTAGTTTTCTCAGATTAACTTAAGGGCCCAAGTTATATGTGTGGCCCGCTCCAAACCACTCTTTTCAATATTTGCTAGATCAAGCGCATGACCCTAGTTAATAAAAAAAATTGAATAGTGTCATTTTGAAATTCTCAAACCCAAGAATACCCATCTTCTCCCATTCATTCTTTTTTCCAATTTCAAAATTCGTAAATCAAGCTCGACATTCTTTTTTCCAATTTCAAAATTCGTAAATCAAGCTCGACCCATTTGAAAATAAAAAATAAATTCAATTTGAAAATCATAAAACTTATTTTTCCGATTCTTCATCAAACCGATCGATCGGTTTTTAATAAAACCGATCGGTTTTTTCATAAAACCGATTGGTTTTATGAAGAATCGATTGATTTTATTTCAAACCGCTAGAAAAATCGATTTTATAAAATTCAATTCAATTTATTTTTAAATTTAGGAAATTTAAATTATTTGAAAATAAAATTTAAATTCGATGGTAAAATCATAAAATTAATTGATTTTCATAAACCTATCGGTTTTATGAAAAACCGATCAATTCATTTTATTTTTAATTTAGGAATTTAAATTATTATTTTCATAAAATTTAAATTCAATTTGAAAACGATGGAAAAATCAATTTCAATTTTTATTTTCGATTAATTTAAATTTTCTAAATTTATAAAAAATTGAATTGAAATATATATTAAGATTGAAGAGTCTAAATAATTAAGATTGAAATTAATAAATCTAAATACATGTTGAACCACAATCTAAATCTATATTACATGAGATGAAAAATCTCTATGCTACCGCTCACTAGTAGATGCTCTTCCTCTTCCTCTTCCTCTTCCTCTCGGATTCGCTCACATAACCGAAATATATTTCCACCTATTTGATGTCTATATGCTACAACTTCAACACTGACATATGCTCGATACTCTATGAACCGTAAATAAGACGCTCTACACCATGCATGCAAATGGCCCATCATTGAAATCGCCTTCCGGTCAAATACCAAGGATCACCGTAATAATCGCTTCATTGTTCCATGGTGGTATTCGTGGGAGTTATTCTCGAACCATCTAGTGAATATCGAACCGCCGCAATAATCTATCGAGGCACACGAAGTCCATCATCCTCGCATCCACTGATCCTCGGTCCATCCGCCAAATACGCGAGTCAAACAAAGACGAATGACCCGAGTACATATCCACGCCGACATATCACGAACGCCATCATCGACGCATGGGATGATGATCTATAAAATAAATATTTAGAGAAAATAAACATAACAACATTTCAATTTTTTCCACGTATCAGATTAAATAAGGTTACCGTGTGGCATCTAACCATGATGTATGACCGCAAAGCCGAGGACAACTCCAATCCAATGAGCTGGTGGCTGCCATACGTACAACGCTCTCGAGGTAATGATCAATGGTGCTTCACGCACGCCTCAATGTAGGACGAAAGCGCTATGATACCTCGGACCATGAATTTTGCGTAAACATCTATTCAACATTGAAAACATATCAGTACCCGATACTACACATATATAACATATATTGATTGTATTAAAGACACAATACTTACGAAAAAATGAGTATCAAGGATGATTGTGTTATGAGAATCCACCCCATCTAATAAGTCGATCCCAGATCGAGTCTCGCCCTCAAATACATCATGTATAGATCGACCATCCGCAAAATTATTTTAGGATACATATCAATATAAGTAGATGTACTTCAAAAAATAAAGCATATTGTATAAAACGCATTTACCCGAACATCAAAGGCCTCTCAAGCGTTTCGATACACACGAACCATCGAACTCGAGTCGACGGTCAAGACTCAACAACCACCACCGTGTCATTTCTCATCATCAAGAAACGCGGTAGTTCATCAATACATCTTCGGATAATGGACGGGAACGGGCTATTCACATACGGTGACCTCAATGCGGTAGCGCAATAACCTTACTCGCTCGCTTCTACGAGTCACTAATTTTGTTAAAGCAACAGAGTTAGAAAAGTAAACATATCAAATATGATGCAATAATATAAAATAAGATAATTTACCAATGGTCTCGCATCTCGGCATGGAATGACGAGTGGATCCTCGCCGTGTGATGGGCTAATGAATCCAGAGGTAGATCCATACTCCCGTAGAGACCGACGATGAGGTGTATACTCGCTCGTGTGCTGTGAGACGCCGGATCCGCTAGAGGAGTCTCGCTGGGTACATCTGATGTAGAGTACGAGTAGAAGGCCCCGGTCCCCGATCGTCACCCGCATCGCCGTGGGTAGTTCCACGACGGACGGCGATATGCCTCGATCTATGCGAACATCTACATCGACACCTTTCTATCATAGACTCAAACCACGCTCGAGTCCTCGAATATTCTCTCTAACCACATCATTGATCGTGTCCGTGATCCAACGACGATCCCTCCGACTCGACGCCTGTGGTGCTCACCGCCGCTAGATGAAGAGGAACGAGCTGCCTCGTGACGCTTCCCGTATCCCGATCGCGGCCCCTATATCGATCGGCGCCCTCGTCCGACGCACGCCTATCCCCACGCATCGATGTCGTGGCTCCTCATGCCCTCGTGCCCTCCTCGTGCCCTCATCAATCTCTTCAACAACAGAAGATGCGCCTCGCATCGCTGCATCGATCGCCGACCAACCCCACATCGCAGAAGGCCCCGCCTAGAACGAGGCCGTCTGTGCGGGCGGGGTTGTTCCCAGCGCACAGATGGGAACGGGTCTCCGTAGTTCACTCCCAGCACCCGGATATAGAGATGACGATAATACGGCATGCTCATCTCATAGTCGTCCGGACTAACCCCACAACGGTTGCCCTCACGATCGAATCAGGTCGTGTATCCACGCCAATCATCTTCGTGAACTTCCACCTCACGCATCTAGATACACATCCTCCCGGACATACTTTGCAACCGCCGTGCAAGATCCGGATGATCTCTAGTGACCAAATATATAATGCCCATGATGGTCCGTAGAAGTGATATTTGGCCCCGGCCTTCATATTCCACATGTAGTGTCAGAGAATTTGATACGCATATGCAGCCCATGGAAATCTCAAATACGCCCGGATCGTCAACTAAGACCCAAATCCACGGATCCACGTGTCGTGGCAAGTCGATACCCAAGACGAATGCGTAAAGAACTAAGATGTGGGCCACACGGAGATATAGATGATCACAAGATCATCAATCGGACAATCCGTATCAAAGAATCTCACACCTAGATTCTCTATACTAGTCCTTCCGCTACCAACAAACCTTCGATAAACCTCAACGGATTGTGGATCGTATCGATCAGTAGGATCGAAAGATGACGCCCCAAAACTCAAACCCGCCACGAGCGCAAAATCCGAGAAGGAAAACAAATTGTCCTCCCATTAATAAAAACCATATCGCTCGATCTTCAAAGACTGGAGGGCCTAACTGTCGGGATACCATATGGTGCAAACTCATGTTTGACTTGGATCCGTGTTCACAACCAACAAAGTGACCAAACATCCTCGCTTAAACCTATCCACTGTGTCTTCACCACCTATATCTCTCAATCTCGTATGACCCTTCTTAAATAATCGGGCTTGAAGTACGTACGATTGTGGATAGACGATTGATGGTCTCGGCCTTAAGAACTCGATTTCCTATTTATTAAAAAATAATAAACTATGCTTAATTAAGAAATATGTCAATTAGTGTGTTCACACATATTGTGAAATTAATTCCAAAATTATATAGAATTGGTGGTGAACTTTTTGTGTCTCGATTAACATAGAATTGGAAATTTTGTTCCCTATGACTAATTTTTGTGGATGGACTTAAGAACTTTACCCATGGAACACATTATCCACTATATATTTTGTTTCTAAGTTCACAAAATTACAAGGAAGTAAACCGCATTAGACAACCTTTGTGTGTTAGCATAGTCGCAAGGATTGAAAATTTCTATCTAAAATTACTTGGTGGATATTTCTACCTAAAAGAAATATATTTGTTAAATTTAGTAACATAAGATTAACTACTTATCAACACTTTACCGCTTATAATTTCAAAGCGCCTTATTAATAAACGAATTCTACCGAAATTTCGCAGAGTAACGTTTATAATATGATTTGCCAAATCAATCAAAACTCATCCAAATTCATCCCAAACTCCCAAACCATACATAATAATTCACAAAGCATAGATTCAATTAATGTCCGAATTCACAAAGCATAGATTTACAAAGCATAATAATTCATGTCCTAATTCATAATTAATATCCTATCACATATATTTGAATTATTTCGTAAAGCATAAACACAACACAATATATAGTTAAAAAGCATAGAAAATACATAATTAATAATATATAGTTAACAAAGCATATAAATACATAATTAATAATATATAATTAATAAAGCATATAATTGAAATTATAATTCATAAATCATAATAATTAACAAAAATATACAAAACAACAATATAAATAAACAAAAATACAACAATATAAATATATATTGTAGAATACAGGATTTTTCGTGAATTTGTAGTTTTAAGGTGACATACATGTTTTTTAAAAATACCTATCTAATTATGAAAAGTTAAATAAAATAATTTTGTAATATTAGTTTTTCCAATAAAAATGTAAATAGTATGAATTTTAATAGTAATTATCAATTTCTACATAACGCCTATTTTCTATGCTTTTTACATAATAATTATCAATTATCAATTTTAATAGTAATTATTAATTATCAATTTTACATAACGCCTATTTAACATAAAATCAATTTTAATAGCAAGGATTTTAATAGTAATTATCAATTTTACTATAACGCCTATTTTGTTTTTCCAATAATAGTAATAAATAAAAGTTAATAGAAATACAAGCAATATCAACAATTCAGATATAAACATCCATTTTGAACAAATATAAATAAACAAAATATAATAATATAAATAAACAATTAACAATAAATTGTACATGTGTACACTACAGCTTTTACTAACAATTAACGATAAAAATAAGTTAAAACATAATAAATTATGAACTATCAACTATTGTCAAATCACACAATAAATTATGCACTATCACAATAAACAATAAATTATATATTATTGTCTAGTTACACAATAAATTATGGACAATCAACTAATATCTAATTATGTCTAATTAAATAAATTATGCACTTTTCTCACTCCAACATTTGAATGGTCTACATTTGAGATTATTTTAATCAAGTGGTATATTCTACTGCTTTTATCCCATATGTATATTATCAAATATAATTTGCATAATAATTCACGATAATAATAATAATTAAATTTCGAAATTTGATAATTCACTTATCATAAAAAACATAATTAACAATATAACAAAACATATAATTCAAAATTCACTAAGCATATAAATACATAATTAATAATATATAATTAACATAGCATAGCATATAATTGTAATTATAATTTATAAATCATAATAATTAACAAAATATAAAAAACAAAACCTGTGAAGACATTGTGGTTGGCCGCGCGTGGGTAGGTTGGCCGCCGGTGGGTGTGTTGGCCGCGAAGGATGGGTTGGCAGCGAGGAGGTGGGTTGGCCGAGGTGTGGCTTGGCACGGAGGAGTGGGTTGGCCGAGGGGTGGCTTGGCGCCGGTGGTGCGTTGGCCGCTAGGGTTGGGTTGCACGCGTGGGTGTGTTTGGCGCGCGTGGGTTGGCCGCCGCGGTGTGTTCACCGGGGGGTGGGTTGGCCGCCGAAGGATGGTTTGGCCGCCGGTGTGTTGGCCGTCAGTAGAGCGGCTTGGCCGCTAGGGGTGGGTTGGCCGCCTAGGGGTGGGTTTGCCACGGTGGTTGTTTGGCCGGGGTTGGCGGGTGTGTTGGCCGCCAGGCGCGCCGGGAGGGTTGGCATGAGGAGGGTTGGTCACGGAAGCCGCGTTCGGGAGTTGCTCGTCACGCCGGTGAGGGGAGTTGGCGGGAGGAGGAGGAGAGAGAGTAGAGAGGTGCGAGAGAGAGAGATAGAGAGTGCGAGAGAGAGAGAGAGAGTGCGAGAGAGAGAGAGAGAGAGAGAGAGAGAGTGAATTTACATCGATTCTTTAAAAATCAAAGATTCTTCTGCACAAATTTTTGAATTGTTTAAAATCTGAAAGATTCTATTTGAATTGAATTGTTTAAAATCGAAAGATTCTATCTGCACAAATTTTTTGAATTGTAGTGTTCGTATGCGCCATTACTCAATGGCACAAACTTTGATAATGGGCACAATTTTTCGTGTTTAACAGCTTTATTGATTTTGATGAAAATATATTAAACTAATGAAATGGGTATAGATGACACTATTTTTTGAAATGGATATACATAGCACACTTTTTTTCAAAATAGGGTAAATAAGCTCCGCACCCTATTAATATTACGTCCATATATAGGTAAATAGAAACCTACCAAAATGTATGTCAGCCAATTGTTTGATTGAACTTTTTCAAATAAAGTAAAAAGGAACTCGTGAAAATATTATAAGTCTGAATCTTATTAATGTTGAGGCTTCGCTTTTCTTTGTATTCTCCTTTGTTGATTGCTATACATCTTTTCTCTAATACAAAAACTACTCAAAGTCAAATCTTTTTGTATTTTTATTTTACTTTATTTTCGTTCCTCTGTTGCTTTCATATTAGTTTTTTTCTTATCCTTTTTTTCTATTCTATCCTTGATTCCTTTCCAGTGTCTGCCAACCCTAGAGTAGAATATTTAAAGCCAGGTTGATACAGTTTGTTAAATTGAACTGACTTGATTTAATATTTAATAATAGTAGTCCACTTCAAAGTTTTAGTTTTATCAAATTATTTACTAAAACATTACTTAAACAGAGCAAATTTAAGAACAGCGATTACTATGTCGCGCAGTTATTTTAATCAAATTCTAAAACTCGACGCGCCATCGATTAAGCCAACATTGATCTGTCCAACTCAAATCCTAATCGAGTTACCATTATACTTGCATATGACTAAAAACGTTCTTAACCAAAACAAGAGAAAGACAAAGAACAAAATAATTCTAGAAAGTCAACAAATTGAGTCGTGACTTCTTTTTGGCAATGATGATCTTCTTTATTAGTTTTTTTTTTAGATATGGGCATAATCTGAAAACAGCTCTCTCTTTAATCAAGAAAAGTGTTGTGTTTCATGCCTTTTAATTTGACGTTGTCCCAACATGTTTTAGTTGATGATGTCCCCTCACGTTAGCCAAATAATGTCCCAAGCAAGACAATTTCCAAAGACACCAATTTCTCTCTCCAATATCCCAAGTTGTGCTTGCTCCTCTAGAAGCTCACCTCTCTCTCTCAATTGAAAATTAGAATTCAGTCAACAAATCCTTAGGAATTGGAGTCGGTTCTAATTAATATATAAGTTAATCAGTGTTGCATATATGCTGTATGCATAAATTACAGTAATTAATGCTATCTCTTTCAACAAATATGCCACCTTTCCATATTTCTATAATTTAATGCTTCCCCATTCTCTTTAATTTTCCCTCTCCCTCTCCTCTCTGCTGCTGCCTTTCTTGAACCGTTCCAAGTCCACGCCCTCCTTCACAATCAAAACAAACTTCAAAACAACAGAAAAATCAGATCAAAACTTCTTCGCTTTGCTTTTGCTGTAAAAGAATTCGAGATGATCGGATCGCTACACGTAGCTCTTATAGCAGTTTCTGCAGGATTTCTGGCTCTCGTGTTGTTTTTAATAGTAAGACGATGGGCTCGACTTAGAAGGCGTCGTAACGACGACGCGGAGCGAGGGCAGAATTTGCAGAGCGGCATAGCCAGGCTTCACCAGGTGAGCCCCCATCACCACCACCTCGACGGCGCCGAAGCGGCGAGGAAGACCAACTACAACCTTTTCCGGCGGGGCATGCCGCCGAAGCCGGCCTTCAGTTGGGCCGACCACCCCTCCCTCGTCACGGATGCCGTCGAGAACGGTTGGTCGCGGTTCGCCTTCGCCGCGGTCGTGCAATCGTCGCCGTCCGTGAAGTCGGCGCGGTCGCTACTCGGCGCCTGCGCCACTGGCGATCAAGGCTACCATGGCGCCGTCGAGGTCGGGTGGGAGGTCTGCGAGGGATCGGCTGATTTTATGCAGAAAATTCGATTGAATCCCGACGTGAAGAGCGGGAGCTCGTCAGTTGCGGCGGCGGCGATGATCAGGACGGCGCTGCCGCTGCCGGGGCCGAATTTGGGGAATTCGTCGTTCCCGCAGGAGGCGTATTTCGAGGTGACGGTTGTGGCGTGCAGCGAGAATGCGCGCGATCAGATTGGGAACAGGGAGAGGAGAGGGAGATCGGAGGGTGATGATAAGATTAAGCTGATCGACGAGGATTTCAATGCGAAAAACAATCCAGGTTCATTAAATCATGGCGCAAGCAGCCATAGCCAGAGAAGGAGCAAGGTCGAGGAGGGTATAATTGGAAAACACGACGCCGGAGTTTTGGTGTGTGTGGGGTTGACAGGGGTGAATCCTCTTCCGTTTAGGATTCCGGGGACTTTTCCGGGTTCCATTGGCTTCAATTCCACTGGTTCTCTCTCTCTCGATGGTAACTCTCTCTCTCTCTAGATTGCTTTACTTCTTTCTTTCTTTTTTTCATGGCATTTAGAACCAGTGCTTTTTTCGGAATGTGGAACAACTCTGAAAATGAGATAAAGTGGAGGAGAAAAGATAAAAAGTAATGGTAGCATAATTTGTCTCTTCTTTTAGGTTGAATAGGGAAGTGATTATTCTTTTATTTCCAAAGGGAAATCATACATGGTTTTCTTGAAATCTATATCTAGAGATTTTGTAAAACTAGATTGGTTGTTTCTTGGCTTGAACCCAAAACCTTTTAGTTTTTTTATAAAGACAACACTTTTACTCAATCATTTAAAAAAGGAATCGTTGTGCGCAATTACTCTTCATTAAAAGAGTTTTTCTGGGAAAAGTTAAATGCTTCAAAAGAGAATAAATATGGTACAAAAATATGTAGGAGATTTCATAAACATAATTAGGACAAATATATTAATTTGAGATTATTAGTTATTGTGTTGATGTGAGTTAGTGTAAAACCTTGTCTAGAGGCATCCCACAAACTCTAAAGATCCAATTTAGTCTCTAGACGCCTTCAATCTAATCCCAAAAATCTTCGATTTGAGCTCCATTTAAATGTAACAATTAAAAAAAGTATGCAAAATTTTCATTTTCCACACCCAACGAATTATACTTGGGTACAATTAAAGATGCCCAAATTCTAAAAATGGATATACATAAATAACATTCCAAGATTCTCGAATGACGCAAAAGCCAAATTCTTGATTTTGCCTCAAAACTTATTTTGAGTCATGGTTGGTGACATGGAACTTTAAAATGCCAACAAACCATAGAGATCATGTTGACCTATCTAATATTATTCCATTCATGCATATGTAGTGGAGTAGGTTTAATTTAGCATCAGACCGACATATGTGATCATCAACTCAAGAATTCACTTATATTTCCTAACTATATCCCCAAAGAATCAAATATCACCTCTTGCCTAACCCGAAACCTAAACAATTGTATGTTTGACTCAATTTAGGAACCAAACTCGTGCCAGAGTCTGAGACCGACAACTGGGGAAGGACGGACAAGGTGATCGGGTGTGGCTACAACCCGGGGCAGAGCAAGGTTTTCTTCACGGTTGACTCCCAAGTAATCCACGAGATCCACTGCAAAACAGAGGACTATCGCTCCCCCCTCTACCCGACTCTAGCGGCCAATGGCGACGTCGAGGTTTTGGTGAATCTCGGCCAGAGCCCGTTCAGATTCGCGCCGGCGAATCTGCAAAGGACTCCCAACCCTTGCTTCATAGGCCCCATGGGAACTTCCCCTGTCTTGGGGTATGAAGATAGCAAGGAGCTTTTCTCAATGGGGAGGATTGATTCACTGTGGATGCAGAGGAGTGCAGCCAGAAGCAATAACAATACAGTGAATAGCATCAAAGCTATGGAAGAATATGATCAAGAATCTGAGGGTGATTTGTTTGAGATTGTCTTGGATAGTTCTGGAAGATCTCCCTATACTATAAATATTCACTAGTACGAACTTTACCATACAAGAAGGAAAAACGTCTACAGTCTATAGGGATTTTTTTTTTGGAGTTTCTGTAACACCACCTAATTCTTTTTGTGAATGTGCAGATGTGAATTTGCAAGATTTTTTACTTCCATCAATGATCAAAACAATAAAATTGTAGAGAAACAAACTTGAAACCACAAAGGTAAAAAAAAGTCGACATTTTCATTAAGAAAAAACACCTAAAGATATTTGTGCAAGGCTTTTTGATTCCCCAGTAGTAAAGTAATTCCGGTGATGTCTAATGTTCATGCAAAATATATAGGTTGCCTCCAATTTGAGATAGTCGGAAGTCGGGAGAAAACCTAACCCTAGACGGGCGATGGATACTGCTTGGCCTGTTGGCAAACCCGTTTCTTGTACTCCTCAGGTTGCTGCATATATCACGAGATAGGTAGAATGTAAAAACTATGAGAAACATTTCACAAGACCTAGAAAAGTAGTGATAATGTAAAAGCACCTGCATGAAAATCTGATAGGCATCGGTTTGAGCAGGATCACTTGGATTCGGGTGGTCTAGTAGATGCTGAATACCAATCAGAATTTGCTTCACCGTGATGGCCGGTCTCCAATCCTAAAAGAATGCAATTTCACAAGTTTTAGTATTGAAGTTTTGCTGGAAAAAAAATAGATTTGATAGGAACTACTTACAGTATCCTCAGTGAGGATAGACAAGCATACTGCCCCAGACGGGTATATATTCGGGTGGAAGAAATTCGGGGGAAACTTGCACTTGGGCGGTTTGGTCGGATAATCCTCACTAAAATGCATTGTAAGAGGATAGTAGCCTCCTTCCCACTCGCTCTGCCAATCAAAATATTACCAACTCCTTTAACCATATTCCACAGGATAATATCAAAACGATAGATACAGATTCTAGCTAAAGATGCACAAAAACAAGAAATGATATTCATAGGATCAAAAGCGACCAGTGGGCTCAACGAACTCTCATCAAGCTGATTCCGTGGTCCAAAACAACCCCAACCATTGTGAATAGGTCATCTACATGCTTTTAGAAATGTTGATGAAATTGATTCCAACAATAAACATGATCTATTGCTTGTCCTCCAACAACATATAATGCATCCTCCCCACATGCAGTGCTCAACTTATACATTGAATACAAACTCCACAACATCACCCACAAGTTACAATCATTACATAACTCAGTTTCACCTTTAACAGATTGCCATCATTTCATACCCAAGCTTCACTAACTATACCTCGTACTTGACCCATGCCATTGCGTTGAAAGTTCATCTATATCTTCCCACCCAAGCTACCTCAAATCCCAAATTTTATTTGATTTTCAACAAACCAAGAAATTCATCCCCTGAAAAAAACCAATAAAAAGAAAGAAAAGAAACAACACACACACACACACACACACCAGTTACCCTCACATCCATTGGTCACCCTCCATCAGAATACCATACGATTTAATAGGGCAAATTTGGAACATGAGAATCATGGCAGGAAGCAAAGGGTCTGCCCTTATATTTCAGGGTCCTAGGAGAAAACAAAAAAAGAGCCCTTCAAGAAATGAAGCTTCAATCTTGTTGCTGGTAGCACATGACAGTATTCTACGTTCGCGTGACTGCATAACTTTAACTAATATATACTGTAAATTGCAATGAATCAAAAAAACTAAGAGCAAATAATTATTGAAATAATTTAAATCTTCTATCATTTTGAGAAACAAAATCATCAATAAAATCTTAAATATCAAGTTTTTCAAATACCTTATTTTCAATGTATAAAATAGTTGAGACACTATAGAACACAGAATTTTTTTTATCATTTTAATTTTGAAAAACTTCTTTCTACTGAAGCTATAGTAACCGATTTAATTGATAATATTCTATACATAATCAAAATATTAGGAAAGCAATCTAAAATTTTAACAAATTTAAGAACTTCATCAATCGACTTTATTCCTTTTCCAAATAGATTTAATTAATAGACTACGAGTAATGCTTGTTTTTAAAATTTGGATGCCCTCAACCCCCTTTGGTCATACATAAGAGAAAACAATGAACTCAGACTTGAAATAACCAAACTTTATTATTATTATTATTATTATTTAAAAAGAAACAATTGCAACTAACCCATTGCAAACACTCAACAAAGCAATCAAAAGCACAAATTATCAGTCCCATAAAAAATGATATTCCATCCATCTCATTCTACGTGGCTAATTGTTTCTGGACATATAAATTAAGAATAATTATGTTTTATCTGTGAAAGTATAACTCACAAAATTTGAGATACTTTTATGTATAAAAAATAATTTCTTTTTGGATATGAATTATTTAGAGTGAGACAATTTAAAAAAAATATATAAGTTAATTAGAGAGCGGAATGGAAGGGAGTAATATATTAATAACAAAAAGTGAATCTTTCAAACGATAAAAAAAGAAAACGAGTGGTGGTGAGAGAGAGAGAGAGAGAGACTGACGTTTGATTTACCAGGGATGACGCAATGCCACACCCTCAAATTAACCGAACCATCCGAACTCGTCTGAGGCCGCGCCACAAAACCCTACAAACAAAAAATTTCCAGAAGGAAATGAAGTGAAGAAAAACGAAAAGCCCACAAACTAGCAGAGGCTTAAATTTAAAAACCCGCACACAGTCATGCAGAAAATGACTGACGTGTTGGTGGTTCTTGCGCCATGCTTTCCGCTCCTCGGCGAGGCGGGCTTGCGTTATGCCGCCTGACATTCTTCAATCTTGATTGCTTCCAACTTCTTCTGCTTTCATATTTATTTTATTTTACTCTGATTTTTAAATATATACGAGAAAGGGTCAAATTTATAGCGAAAGAAGTAAAGATAGACTTGACTTCTGAATTACCTGGAACATTTGGATTCTAAATTTCTATATTAAATCTCGAGTTATGAATAAGAACAATTTATTTCTTGGCGAAATTCAAAGAGTTCTTTTTTTCTTTGTCATTTTTAGTTGGATTTTCAATCGGATGTCCAGATTACTATTTCTTTTAGTCGAGTCCAAATTACTATTTAAATATTATTTTCTCCTATCTTTCTAAAAGTGAAAACGAAAAAATGTACAATATTGGCTTTTTTTTTCTTGCCTTTTCTTCCTTTCTTTCCTTGGTAGTGATTGATTAGTAGAAATTTGGATGGATAAAAAATGTATAACATCACAAGGAAAAGAAAAAGAATGTATGATTACGATTTGGCTTTCGGCGCTCAAAAACATTGTAACATTTTAAGGTGAATTTCAATTGTATTTTATTTTAATAAATTTTTAAGAAATAAAGAAGTTACTATTAGTAATTAGTAATATACTCACTATGTCCACCATTTTCGTTCCTTAATTTGATGGCAATAATTTTAATAAATTGTAATAAGTGTAAAATGAGTAGAGATAATAAATGAATAGCTAGATTAATGAATGATGAGATTAAAAGTTGGGTCATAAGGATAATAAATAATATATTAATAAATAGTGAGTGTAAAAAAGTGGATCATGAGTTATTTTTTTTATATATAGATCGATAGATTTAGAGTAAAATATGAAGTTGCTGTTTTAAAAAAAAAGAAAATAAACATTTTTTGTCGATAAACCAAAATGGAATTAAATGAAAGTATTTGGTGGATAGATGAATTATCCATGAAAATTTTCCCGCCAAAAAGCATCTCATCTATGCAAAATTGATTTTAATTTTTTTTGTCGTCTGAAAATTTTTCGTGGTATTCAGAAGGTTTAATACCTTGCGTGCATTAAACATTTATTTAAATATTTGACATGCTTTGAAGATCTCATGTTAGCTGGAATTGGAAAAGTTCCCAAATTACAACCAACTCATGCTTGGAAATCTGTAAGAATTCATTCATACATGAATGAATATCCCAAGTAAGCACACATCAATCATTCATACTATACATGAATACATTACAAATAGATGTGGTTTGCAATTTTGACAAGCAAATTTTAAAATTTTTTAATATGGTTCTCAATCTTTATCTGTCTCTATCCTATTACAAATATCAATATACTTACAGCAGACTAATAACTTCAATTTTAATATTGCGTCGATCTGTTTTTTAGACAAAGTAGTGTTCATACTATTCCTTTATGATGAAGCTTGATAGGATACGGCCCAACCACTGCGCCCAAGCGGCGTGCCCAATACAAGAACCACGACATCAAGCTCGGCGCAGACAAGTTCGGCCCATGAAGACTCTAAAGTCGGTGGGAGCAGAAAGCTCGGTATATCTAAAGAATCCTAATTCGAGAGGGATAGGATCTCGAATCCTAGTTAGAGAAGACTTCGGATTCGAGATCTAGGTCAATACATTGTGTATAAATAGAGGCTAGATTAGACGACATAGATCATTCACTCTCTTTGTAATCACTTCTTATACTCTCAATACACATACTCTCTCTCTTGCCCCGTGGACGTAGATCTTATTCACAGATCGAACCACGTAAATCTTTGGTGTTCTTGCGCATTTATTTCCCTTACGAAATTAAGATCGATCATTGGCGCGTGCGGGAAGCGAAATTTTGTGTTTCGATCAACCACCGTTTACGGAAATAATCATGACCGGTACACGAAGCCATCATCGGGACCGTCGCCGAACAACAACAACGGCGGCGAAGGGAACGACGAGCTCGGCTCGGGAAGAGCCCAATCGGAGAAGAAACCCCGAAGGACATATCCAAAGTCTCGACGAGCACGGACACCCCGCCTGCGGAGGCGGTTACCATAGCGAAGAAATCGCAGCAATAATCGAGGGAACATCCGGCTCATAAGTAAACTTTGACGGCGCGTCGAGGATTTCTCGAGAAAAATAAGGAGAGCTTTCTCGATTACCTCGGTGACGTGGTCGACCACGTCTGAAGAACGGAACACGAAGCCTCGTCTAGATCGAGGCATCACAACGAGGTCGGAGCCCAAACCGACCGCGCAAGGAACGAACAACGGGAGAGGACATCGTGATCGCCGCGAAGCCGACCTCGATCGCGAAATAAATCCATCCAACGAACTCGCCCGATCTCGAGGGGACGGCGGCGAGGAAAAGGCATCGGGGCCGCGCGAAGTCGGTCAGAGTCACCTAAACGAGTTCGATCGTCGAACTCCGTCCCGATCTCGGAGGGCGGCTTGATGGATACGGGAAGATAGTCACCCGTTCTCAAATAGAATACTCAACACTTCTCTCCGGATAAATACGGGTACCAAGCATCGCCCCTATGACGGGTGAGGATCCAGAACTTCTCTCGCGGTTCAATACAACATGATCAACCAACGTCTCATTTCGGTTCATATGTGTAAACTCTTCCGGAGTTACTCGTCGACAACGCCCGCGGTGGTTCGACGATCTACCTCGGAAGCATCGGCTCTATCGCGACGATGGCGGCCTTCCATCGAAGGTTCTTCCAAAAGTCGAGTCAAAACGTCATCGCACACCTCCTCACCATAAGGCAAAGCCGTAATGAGTCCATCGATGACTTCATGACAAGGTTTAACAAGGAGTGTTTAAAGGTCGAAGACGTGAGCGACACATTGGTCATCTCGGCCTTCAAAACGGCATCTTGCGGGGCCTTATCTGAGAGATCGTCAATCGAACCCGTCTTGCCAGCAGTGTGTGGCGATAGCCAACCGGTTCGCCAAGCGGGCGAGGCGACAAGAGAAAGCGCCAAGCGAGCAAAGGCAGACCCCGGAAAAGGAAGAAGAGGCGAAGGAAGGAAGATCGGAACGAGGCGTGAGCGCGGAAAGATTACATCACCCGATAAAATCCGAGGCTCGGTCGCGCGGCGCCTCGGGCGACCTCAATACACCCGTGGCGACGGCCGAGGCGTAAATCTACGACTCCATATGAACACTGTTCGAGAAGCCTCGACCGATGGCGGGAGGAAAGAGGTGCCGACCTATGGATAAATCTTGCTCATTCCATGATGATTACGGGCACGACATCGAAGAGTGCAAAGAGCTCATGGGTGAAATAGAGATGCTAGTTCGGGGCGGATCACGAAGAAATACAGAGGGCAGTCGCCAAGCCGACCAAAGTCGAAAGAAGAAAAAGCGGAGGAAGAGGAAATGCGCCCCTACAATAAAGCGCGCAACACCGGCGAGGAAGGAGATGGCGGACCCCAATATGACGGGTGATCTCCACTATTACGGGCTCCCGTGGAGTCACGAAGTCCTCCTGAGGCCGATGCCGAAGTCTAAAAGCAGTGAACCTACCAACAAGAGGTTCGAGAAAGGGCGAGCGATCACCTTCTCAGGGGGCGACCCGTGCTGCGACGATGCCCACGGGATCGTTGGTGATCCGGTGGTAGTCGCAAATAAGTTGGTAAAACAGCGTTTACATTGACGGTGGCGTCGGTGAGCATCCTCTTCAAGGAATGCTTTGACAAGCTAGGAGTAGAAGAAGCACACCTCGCACGAGCACACTGCCACTCGAAGCTTCGTCCGGGAAGAGCGCGCGGAAGGAATAATCGAGCTACCGTCACGGTGGGAAGGCACCAACAACCTCGACCAGGTGGTGCGGTTCTTCGTAGTGAAGGCCCACTCGCCGTATAACATCATACTAGGGCGAGATTGGTGAGCAATTGTAAGGCGGTATGCTCAGCGTACCACTGACGATAAAGATACCCACCACGAGGGAACAGCCGTGATCCGGGCGATCGAAGCAAGCGAGGAATGTATGCAAGTCTCCTTACGGTGCGGGACCTCGGTCCGGCACCACAGGCGTAGCAATTAAGGAAACCCGAGGAGTTGGAGTCAGGAAATACATCGCCACTCCCCGACAGTCAGGTGGAAGAGGTCGCATTGTACAAAGATGAGCCATTGAAGGTCGTCCAGGTTGGTTTCACCACGGCACCTGAAATGAGGTATCAGATCATCCAACTCCTAAGGGAATTCCGGGACGTGTTTGCTTGGTCTCCCCTCGACATGACCGGAGTCTCGCCGAGTATCATCACTCATCGGCTCAACATCGACCGAACATAAAGCCGATTCGACGAAGCGAAAGAATCTTGTGACGAGCGGAACCAAGTCATTCATGACGAGGTAAACCGATTATTAAAAGCCCGCATCTTGTTCGAGGTCAAATATCCGACACGGATAGCCAACCCGGTGATGGTGAAGAAAGGAGGAGGGATGGCGAATGTGTATTGACTACACCGACCTCAACAAGCATTGCCCAAAGGATTGCTATCCCTTCCCAACATTGACAAGAAGGTCGGCGCGGGTCGGATCTGAGGTCTTGATTTCTTGGACTTATACAAAGGTATCACCAAGTCACGATGGATGATGAAGGCGCGGCGAGACGACCTTCATTACCGACTTGAGTCTTTGCGTATAAAAGATGTCATTCGGCCTTAAAATGCGGGGCTACCTATCAAAGGATGGTGGACAAAATTTTCAACCCCACATAGGTCGAATGTGGAGGTATCGTGAGCGACATCGTCGTCAAAAGCAAGGAAGAGGCGCGTGTGTTTCCGACCTCGGGATCGTCCTCGGCCTTCTTGGAAAATCAACCTAAAACTAAATCCCAGTGCGTTTGCGGTCCGATGCGGAAAGTTCTTAGGGTGTTGGGTTTCACAAGAAGGGCTAAAAGCAAACCGTCGAGGTCGAAACCATTTTGGAAATGAAGATGCGAAGACCATCCATGGCGTACCTGGTGACGGTGCATAGCCGCGTTAAGCCGCTTTCTTTCAAAAGCCGCGGATAGCGACTACCTTCTTTAAGATACTCAAAAGGCCCCGAAATTCTCATGGGATGAGGTGCAGTCCGCCGAAGACCTCAAGAGCTACCTCGCCAAGCTCCCACTCTGTCCGTCCCGAAAGAGGAGGTCCTTTTCTCTACCTTGCCGCCGGACGAGTCTATAAGTGCGGTCTTGAGTGCGGGAAGAAGGACGTCGACTCCGGTATATTTTATCGGCCGAGCACTAAAGGTGCGGAAGCGAGTATCGACCGGAGAAGCTTGCCTTAGCGTTGGTAAATGCCGCGAGGAGACTACGTCCGTCTTCCATGCACATCGTATACAAGTCCTCATGACTACCCACTTGGCAAGTATTGACGAGCTCAAGCTATCGGGGAGAATCGCGAAATGGGCAATCGAGCTGGGCGAGCACGATATATCATACGCCCGCCAGCCATCAAAGGTCAAGCCTAGCGGTTTCCTTGCGAGGCTAACCGTCGCCGAAAACCGAAGCCCACCGAGTCCGTGTCGAGGCGATGCCATAGCCGAACCCATGGTTGAAACACCGAGAGTCTTGGCAACTCGTTGGCGGGGCTTCGGGAAAAGCGATGGGCGGTATCTTACTCTGGGCCGGACAACGAGATCGCCTATTCACTTGGTTCACATTCAAAATACGAACAACGAAGTGGAGTGGAGGCACCGATCGCGGGACTTCGCCTCGCTCAAAGTCTCGGATCTGAGCCGTGCGAGTTCACGGCGATTCTCAAGTCGTCGTAAGCGAATGTTGGGAAAATACGAGGCAGCGGCGAGAATGAAGAAGTATCTTGAAAAAGCAAAAGCACAGCGGACTTTTCTCACACTTCGGATAGTTCGCATCGAGGGAGCAAAATAGCCGGTGACATCTTAAGTAAATTGGCCTCGTCATCAACAAGCCCGCCATGAAAGTCAGCGGGAGCATAAGCGATGCGAAGGCGGGCCGAGGTCAACATAGTCTCGGATGAAGAACCCGATTGGATGACTCCCGTTCGAGTACTTGGAGAAGGCGAATCGCCCCACGACAAGTGGAGGCTAGAAGGATCTGAACAAATCTGCGATATACAATTGAGCGGGGAGTCTATCTGAAAGTCATATCTCCAACCTCTCTTAAGGTGCTTGGGTCCGAACCGAGCTAATTCGTTCTCGAGAAATACACGAAGGTTCGTGCGGAAGCCACATCGGACCCGAGCCTTGTCGAAAAAGTCATGCGATGGGGATACTATTGGCGACAATGTTCCAAGACTCGATGGACCTTGTAAAAAGTGTCAAAGTGTCGAATCCATGGGAGCGTGCCAAGGCTACCACAGACCGACCTCGCCTCCATCTGAGCCCTTGGCCGTTTATGCGATGGGGATCGACATTGTGGGCCCTTTTGTAAAGCACCGGGGCGACTCAATTTTTAATTGTTGCGATCGACTACTTCACGAAGTGGGTGGAAGCGAGCCCTTGGCGAAAATCACAAGCAAAACGCCCTCAACCGTATGGAAGAACATAGTGTGTCGCTCGGCATCCCCATATCCTCCTTTCGGATAACGGAACACAATTCACGGATAAGACATTCAATTGGTGTCGAGAGCTTGGATCGAACAAAGTTCACCTCGGTGGCCCATCCTCAAGCAAATGGTCGGACCGAAGTTACCAGCAGGACCATCGTAAAGGGCTAAAAACTTCGTCTCGACCGAGCTAAAGGCCTCGGGTGGAAAATTTACCACAGTCTTATGGTCGCATGCGAACAACACCTCGGACCTCGAGCGGAGAAACACCATACGGTTTGGTGTATGGAACCAAGCGATGATCCTGCGAGATCGGAGATGGAGTCCCGTGCCGTTGACTTCTGCCGAAGCAAATGGGGAAAATCTACGAGTGATCTAGACCTACTCGAGAGAAGAGAGACCTCGCCTACATCGAGGAAGCTCGGTGCAAGCAACAAGTAGCTCGGTATTACAACCAGTGTTAAAACCCGACAATTCAAGTGGGCGACCTCGTACTCGAAATAATGAAGTCAAAGCAAGCCGCACTCGGCAAGTGGAAGCCACATGGGAAGGACCTTACGGGTCGACGAAGTCCTCGGCAAAGGGCTATAAGCTCGCTCAATTGTCCGGTGAGCAATTACCCAACGCATGGCACATCATCCATATGAAGAAATATTATGCATAAGTGTCGGTCGGGTCTTGTTCGGTCGTTTTTTTAAAGTCTGTTTAGAGTCCGAGTCTTATTTGGTGGTCGCGTCGTCTTTTATCAATAAAATATTATTTTCTGAGTTCTACTTGTCACTAATGCATAATTAATCTTCACATTATTTACCCTCTACGGAGGACAAATTCCTCGACGGAGTCGATTACATTCGTTTCATACGAATGTAAATTTAAAGCAGCGCATGCTACATACGAGATCGACTACCTTCGTTTATTTGAAGCCGTTCTCTCTATGTAGATGAAGGGACCACCCTCCCGATGACCTCGAAAAAAGCAGAACCATTCCTACATACGAGATCGGACTACCTTCGTTTATTTGAAGCCGTTCTCTATGTAGATGAAGGGACCACCCTCCCGACAACCTCGGCAAAAGCAGAACCATTCCTACATACGAGATCGATTACCTTCGTTTATTTGAGCGGTTCTCTCTATGTAGATGAAGGGACCACCCTCCCGATAACCTCGGCAAAAAGAACCATTCCTACATACGAGATCAGATTACCTTCGTTTATTTGAGCGGTTCTCTCTATGTAGATGAAGGGACCACCCTCCCGACGACCTCGGCAAAAACAGAACCCCTACGCCCGTGCGAGCGATTTCTTTCGAGCGGAATTCTCTGAGGACGAACTACTTTCGCATATTACTCTTGTTCAAATACAAAGTCAACAAGAAATCATTCTTATTAAATAAAAGATGTACAGGTTACATTTTACGAGGACGGAGCGGATCGGGAAAAGTGAGCGATCCACGGAAAAATCGAATTGACTCGTCTATACTAATCCTACCTCTACCTCGTCCTCGGTCATATTACGGGCCCGGCCAGTAGCGACCTCGGTCACTTGGCGATGCAGCTCTGCGAGCTCGGCCTCGGCCACTTGATGACGCCCGGTCTCGACGCCTTGAGGGTCCACGACGTTCAAGGGCAATAGCACGCCTCTCTTGTGCGCGCCACTCCGGATCATCATAATTTGGTTCATTTATTCTAGGCGAAGCTCCGTGAGAAGAAGAGGCCTCTGCGTCCGTCAAGTATTTCGTCGATTTGTGGTTGTCGGCGATAGCGAGTTTGTATATGCTCGAGCCTTTTAATTTAGCGTCTTGCTCGTGAATTGCCGGAGGTCCGACCATATTCGGCGCGGTACCCGCTGACAGGCGGCGACCTCGACAACCTTGGCTTCAACTTAGGGATCGTCGTCCCACCATTTCGGTGGATAACCTCCTCGTACTCGGCATGCTCCTCGGCTATCACCTTGGCCTTCTCCTTGGCGACCTCGAGCGCCTCCTCCAATTCAAAAGCGAGCACGGGCTCGTCACGGCTCTCTGGCGGCTCTATGTGACATCGGACTCCGCATGTACATGACCAAGCTGTCCCTTTATATGGAGGTTTCGATCTCTTTCAACTCGAGAGCCCGCGATAGGTCTTGATTCGGTTCAACCAGGAGAAGCATCAAGCATTCGAGAGACAATGAATAAAAAGATAAGTTTCTTAACATAAACTTGTGATTTTATTAACATGCCCTTAGCAAAATCAATGTACATTTACATTCAAAAAAAAAAAAAAGGAGTGAAAAGATGGGATCAATGACCCTCCGAAGCTTCGACCATGACCACGTCCGCCTCCGAAGCTGGATAGCCTCGGCCTCTTCCGCCTATTTTCGGCCCGTCCGACCGGCCTCTTGGGAACCACCGAGTCTCGGCGCCCAAGCATCAGGTGCCTCCCGACCCTTTGCATGATCGAACAATAAAGCTTGGTCGGGGATCCCGATCCACGGACGGTAGCGAGCAGAACTCATCGGACAAAAGAACAGGGAGGAGGCGAGGTTACGCGACACACGGAAGCTCCTTCGGGCCGCGGACGAGCACATCAAAATAGGCCGTCTCGGGACATCATCCTCGGTCTCCTCGTACCCATACTTGGCTTTGTCCAGTCCGGTAGTCCTCGGCGACCTCTTGATTGCATCAGAGGCGGCGCTTATTAAGTACCTCGGCCGCGTCAAAACCATCCGGGCTTCGCCGACATGAGCGACCTCTCGCAAAGGCACGGCGTTTCTCCTGCGACCTCGCCATGTCCGCCTCCGACGGCGAACTGTCCCACCTCGGCCTTCATCAAGGCAACCTCGGCCTCGCCGCCTCGGCCTGCCTCCTCCTCCATCAGTGCCTCCGCCGACCTAGCCCTTGCCGCCGCCTCGATGGCCGTCGCGTCCTCCGCTTCGTTTGGCGAGGTCCGGATCTTAGCCTCGGCCTCGGATATTTCTTGAGCGAGGAGGGTATTCTCGCCTCCACCTCCAGAGCATACCGGCCACCCGTCAAGCTGCGTGTGGCGCCCTTCAAGTAATCCGATATAAGATCGGATACTTTTGACACCTCTGCCGCCACGTCCTCGACCCCTATACAATATATACATCGGTCGGAAGAACACAATTTTATACTACTACACAAAGTATAAGGACAGTACAAAACCTCGGGAAAGAGGCGAGGCGACTTGGAACCAATGATCTACTTTTCGGCCTCGGCGACAGAGGACTCGGGGATTACATGCTTCCGCCTCTTGGCGCGCTTGAGTGGGCTGCGGTGAAGGGACCTCGAAGGCTCCACGCCCATTTCGGGCATGTCCTCGATATCCTTCAGGTCGAGAGGCAGGCTCGGTCGCGAGAGATCGGCTCGACCACGAGATCGGCTCCTTCTTTTCTTCTTTTTTCCTTAGAAGGTTCACTACCGGAAATACATAGGTCGGCATCAACACGTATAATCATGAAAAAAAAAAAAAAAGAAGGGGCCTCACCTTCACCGACTCCACCACGGAGGTAGGATCATAAGGGCTAAGCCACTGCAAGCTCGGCCTCGAGAGAGACCTCGTCAACAAGGCCATTTTGTCCAGCCTCTCCCAGTCACCGCCCTTGTCGACAAACACATCGGCGATCTTATCGGATCGCCATGGAAACTCCATATGTCCACGAAACCGAGCGGAAGAAGAACTTCTTCGCGGTTGAGATCTTGATTTAATCTTTGCTTTGAATTTCCTACGGGGTGATAGATAATACCACCCGAGCCGCCTTCGATTCTGGCGAAGGACAAGCCCCAGGTCAAAGGAAAATTATGCTATAGGCATAGACACCTAGAGGCGATCATATCTTAGGAATGAGTTCGGCGAGTTGGGCGAGATAGGCGAACATCTCTTGGAACTCAGCGTATACATAAGGGTAAGGAAGGCGAAGACCGGCCTTGAGGCTGTCCTCATACACAGCAATAAAACCATCCGGAGGCACAAGCCCTATCCTCCGGACGGGGCAACGAACTCGATATTAGAAGGAATACTATATTGAAAGCGGATATCCTAATATCGAAATACCTAAGATTGAAGAAAAGAAGACACTTTACCGCAATCCCCAGGGGAATCGCGAGACTACACTCGAGAGAGGCATATGAATACGGGTAAAAGCAGTGAGACACTAACGAATTAGGCGGGAAGCAGACACGATTTGGCCTTCGGGCGACTCGTTATAAGAAGAAGTAGCCATTACTTACTTTTGTTTATCGATGAAGAAGACAAGAAGCTTCAGTCGTCGATGGCGCAGAATAAGCATTTCTGCATGAGGCGAGGAGTTTTTTAAAACCGAGAGAAATGTAGAAAGCGAAGTGATAAGAGATATTGCGTATCGAGGAAGACATTCCCCTAATATGCACTTTATCGGAATCGACCGCGCCAATTTAATGCGCATTAAATGCGTATCCGCGTCGATACCTCGACAGCGGCGAAAAATCCGTCTTGACCTCGACGCGCCTCGTCGGTGAAGCGGTCGAAGACCTCGACTAACGCCTCGTCGGTGAAGCCGAAGACCTCGGCATAACGCCTCGGTGAAGCGGTCGAAGACCTCGGCATAACGCGCCGGCGGTGGTGAAGCCATTCACAAGACCTCGACTTAACGCCTCGGCGGTCGAAGCCGGCCCAAGACATCAACTTAACGCCTCGGCGGGTGAGCGGTCGAACAACTCGACAACGCCTCGTCGGTGAAGCGGTCGAGACCTCGGTTTAACGCCGCCCAGTGAAATCGGTCGAAGACTTGGCTAACGTCTCGTCGGGTGAAGCGGTCGGAGACCTCGGCTTAACGACTCGTCGGTGAAGCGGTCATAAGACCTCGGCATAACGCCTCGTTGCGAAGCGGGACACCTCGCCGAGATCTGAAACAACAAACAAGACCTCGGCGGGCGCCTCTGCGAGCACGACATACCATATCGACGTCGAAGCATTGACACACACAAAGTCGGACAATGAAAAGAATGTCGAAGATCGTCCAAACCCGCCGTCACAACAACCCCAATCCGGCGATGACCTCGTTTTCTGCGTCTTTTGGGGGTTGTGATAGGATCTGACCAACTACGGGCCCAAGCATCGGGCCCAATCTGAGTAACCACGACATCAAGCTCGGCTGGACAAGTTCGACCCATGAAGACTCCTAAAGTCGGTGGGAGCAGCAGAAGCTCGGCCGTATCTAAAGAATCATAATTCGAGAGGATAGGATCTCGAATCCTAGTTAGAAGACTTGGATTCGAGATCTGGGTCAATACATTGTGTATAAATAGAGGCTAGATTAGACGACATAGATCATTCACTCTCTTTGTAATCACTTCTTATACTCTCAATACACATACTCTCTCTCTCTTGCCCCGTGGACGTAGATCTTATTCACAGATCGAACCACGTAAATCTTTGGTGTTCTTGCGCATTTATTTCCCTTACGAAATTAAGATCGATCAAAGCTCATAACTGTTCTTTTACTTTTGTAAATACAGTATTGATTGTGCATAGTTGAGCCAATGAAGAAATTTTTGAGATAGAAGTTACTGTAACTAAATATAGATATTACATTACCAGACCTTTATAAATATATTAATTTTGACAAAGTAATGTTGTAAACAAAATGATGTACTGTGAACCTACAACCACTATATGCGCTTTGGTAAAAGATGCCGATAATTTTTAAATAATGTGATAACATATTATTAGGTCAATAAATATTATCGTTTATATAATTGATATACTACTTAATAGCTATTGTATGAGCAATCAAATTTATGATTTCAGTAATGTCAATAATGACCAACATTAAAAGTATGTGTCTTTTAATTACAGAAAATTTGTCACCATCTAAATTCTCGAATATTAGTGTCAGTACTTATAATCAAGGTCAACAACCTTTTGCTTCATCTTGCAATATGCAATTAGTTGGACTATCTAAATTATTTTGTTAGCAGAATTAATAATAATTGGTTATTTTATTTCATTAGTTTATATTGTACAACATTAATTATGTCAACACATATCTTTTTATACTAAAATAAATAATAAAATATTTCCAATGCATCACGTGGGGACAACACTAGTCACTAGCTATAGTAATATAATGCAAACATTTTGTTTTATTTTCTTATAAAAGTAACGTCTGAAATAGAATATCATGGCTTAATTTCCTAAAAAGGCACTAAACTATATATGATACTTAAATCAAATTAGCTACATAACTAGCATTTTGTATAATTTAAGGTATCAATTCATTTTCTCTCTCAATTTTATCTCGCATGGCAACCAAAATTCCACATAAACCATTTCATTGAAGTTGACTCATAAAAATTAATATTTGCCACTGTCATTTTGGATATGAAACCTCAGACCGTTTTCGTGAATTCTGCTGGTTTCGATGATATGATTATGAACCTTACTGAAAAATCTCAAGACAGAAAAATAGATTTGGAAAGGCTCACAATAGCAGCAATGTGGTTTGTTGTTCCTAGCGAAAACAAGACACTAAGCAGTATTGATTAGTCGTATCTTAACGTAAAATTAAATAGAATTAACAAGATCAAAAATAATTACAAACTTGGTAATTAGGAAAACAAGAATCTTGCAGGTGATAACCTTATTATCTGAAGCATTATAGAGGACAATCACAACAAACGAAAGAGAGAGGAATAGGAATCTGATAATCAAATGGAGGAAAATCATAGTAAAAGAAAGAGAGAGAAAAATTCGTTGAACTTGCTGGTATTTGGGAAGAAACTACTTCAGTTTCCACGACAATCTGTTTTCTCTGCTGCAAGGGATTTAATTTTATTCATGCTTATATTAGTTTTTTTATATTTATCTTATTTTAATTAGCAAGTGACGTGACAAATATTTTGATGAGTCGGCCTAAATGGACAAAATATGTGGAATTTTAGTTGTCATGTAGGATAGAATTGACAAAACAATCAATAAATCGGAACCTTGAATGAAACAAAATAAAACTTTAGTATTCATTACAAAATAAATTAAGGTTTAGTTAGCAATTTGATACAAGGCCCGTAAGTTAGTAATCTTTAGAAAATCAACCCAGGATGTCATTGATCGAACTCCAATTTAACATCGCACTACTTTTTAGCTCTACCTCCAAAGCAAAATCTCTATTGACTTGAAAAGTCCAACCAAATCCTGGTTGGATATAATTAAATCTTGATTAACTTAATCCCATCACAAAGAAATATCCAAGCAACTAAGGAAAATCCAAAAGTCCTATTATTTACTCATTTTTCTTTTGTAAAGGAAAAAGTCCTATAAGTTAAGGATGTATTATTGGGGCTTGTTTTTTCGATAATAATAAATAAAATTTGATATGTTTGAACAAGTTATCTTGAAACATTTTATAAGTCTTTGGGTAGAAAAGATTTGTTTAACCCAAAATAAATGATGATTAAGAAATACCCAGAATGAACCCTAACTACGATTTATTCAATTTTCAAAAATTAGTGGTGCGGACTTATTTTTCTTGGTTGTGACATTTGAATCCATCTGAATTGGTTTTAAATAGTTTGAAGACTTTCATCCTTACCCAACCTTATACCGTCAGGTCCATAGCATAATGGCCCGACCCGAAACGGCTGGGCCTAATCACATGACTATAAGCCCATGGGCTTCTCCCTCTTTATAACATAAAAATGGAAACTCTATGAAGATCAAAAGAACATAAGATGAGAAAAGAATGTTGCAAAAGTAATGGATTCTTTTCTTGATGAAAACTCAAATAAAAAAGAAAGAGACGGTGAATAACTGGAAAAGAAGAATCGGGCAAAAGTCAAAGAAAATATGCACCAATTTTAATATAATTAACTGTGACCGACTATGAAAATCCTAGTTGCCTACCCACATGCTAGATGAGTTGTAAAATATTCTTCGGAATTTTTTTCCTTAATTAGTTGTCTTTTCAGATAATCCTGTTTTAATTCTCCACTTTTGGATCTCTATGATACTATTGATTAATTTTAGATGAATATACATTGTGAAGTTTGTTTAATTGTGAGTTAATTTTTTAATCAGATATAATATGAAGTCAAATCCTCTGCTCCTGTAACAAACTTATATAAATAGATTTAGGTCTTATAGAAACACAACTGGTTTTACATTAGCGAATTTCAGTTTGAGCTCTTCTCTTACTTATTAATTCTCCACTCTGTATTGAATTAGGTTAAGCTTTTGTGATTTATTTAATGAGAAAAGTTTTTATATAGCTTGGACCTATTGGTACTATTTGGTGATAATAGTCCCAATAGGGCCAGTAAGTTGGCTATAATTTGACATTTTTATGTTGGTGTCTATAATTTGACATTCCTTAACTTGGATGACTATATATATGAATTTCCACTTATTTAATTAGTTTTTTTCATGTTCACCAAGAGAGCCTTTTGACTTATAATTAATTAGAGTTGCAGAAAGAAACTCATAAGATGATAAACTAATCAATTTTTTTTAAAGAAATAAAGTTAACTTAAGTATTTGATTGAATATAAATTATTTTGTTGAGTTATATATACTCCAGTACTAGTCTTTTGACACGTTCACCCAAAGCACTATTCACATTTTCTAAAAAGAAAAAATGGGAAAAATATTTCCATAATTTAATTGAAATGCAGAAAGAATCTATATTGCAATATTGACTGTATACCATGTAAGAAAACCTGGTCATATTAGGTGGTAGAGGCATAGCATATATGCTCATGAACATGTGCTTCACGAAAAGCTTTGAAGTGCGATATGAGGCATGCTAATCTCTAGAAATGCACATGGTATGTCTACACTATTTTTATGGAGAGAGAGAAACAAAAATTTAAAGTACCAAAATCAGATTTTTGCATAAGTGGAGAACCACGGGAAATATCATTGCAAGATCTCAATTTTGGGTTACTGTGGCTAAAAGATCATAAATATGAATCATATTATCGTCTTTATGGGTCTGAATCTATCATACTTGATTTTTCAAGTGTGGTTTACCCGTCCTGTATGATTTACAGGGCATTGCATAAGAAGGTAGGATTACCCAGTACGCACCGAAAGTAACGGCTACCATATATTAGAACAAAAAGAAAAAAGATCTCAATTTCTATTACTCATTTGAGCACATTAGCTTTGAGAATGAGAGTCTAAGATTTCATATATAAACCATAATAATATACACAACTTAATTTATTTACCTCATATAAAGTCAATTAAGGTGCGCCGTAGCAATGAATGACCTCTTAAATAATAATTAAATTAATCGAAGTTGAGTGACACGAAAAATCATAGAGTATCTTATCTTAATTGAATACCACCACTACTTAACTGCATATATTAATCTACATAGCACTATTTGAATGATCTACGAGTCACTTCAAAACACGACAATCTGAATTTTAGATTGATTTTTATATATATTATAATATTTACTACATCTTTTTCAATTGGAATTGAAGTAAAATATGTATGAGCAACTCCACAATCCAAGACAATACAATATAATAAAAGTGCACTGATTAGCGAAACTGCGATATTGGTCGATATGCAACAAAAAAAATAATTTACTAACAATAGATCAAATGCATAATCCTCGCTAATTATGATAGTAAGAATGCTTAATTTTGTTTAGTATATGATAATTTATTGTTGGTTTGTGGGGTTGATATAGTAAAAGTAGATAGAAGGTGGATAAGAATAATGTGAGTAGGGAAAGGAAACGTGGGAGCTTGTGATTTAAAGGAAATAAGGAAAAGATGGAATTAGGAATAAAGTAGAGTGGCCAATATTTACAAACTTAGATGATGAAAATAGAAAAGAAAATGGCATTGGATAGTGAAGAATTTTAGTCCCACAAGCATGTGATTTGTCTCCTAATTCTTTAATTTGATCGGATATTAATTATCGTAGTAATTATTCATAACATATTAACAACATATTGCAATTCGATTTAATCATAGAAAGCTGTGAATTAACATGCATAGCTTGTTCTTGGCTACCAACCTAGAGGAATAGTTAGGTTTTTCCCCCTTATTTGATTATACACGTATCATGGGTGTTCTTGAAATTGATGTAGATAATTAGAGAAGTTACTTTGATTTGGCGGAGTTTGTGTTAGATGTTATATCAAAAATGTAACATATTTAATTTTGTCTACTTTATTTCGATCATACATATATCATGGGTGTTCTTGAAATTGATGTAGATAATAGAGACACCATTTTAATTCGGCGGAGTTTTTGTTAGACATAATAAGATAATTTGAGATTACAAGTGTTAGCGGTTTGCTTTAAGTTCAAGTGCTCTAAAAAGTTGCGTGGAATTTAAGATAAAGTATAGAAAAAATAAATTCGAGATATGCAAGTAAAGACAGTCCAATATATTTGCTCACACTATGCTCTAATAAATTATCAAATTTACAAATTACCTAAAATTGAAAGGCAAATTTATTAATTGCATGTATTCCTGATCTCTTTGAAGCTAAAGCGGCTAAGAACAAATTATTCTTTAATTTTTATGTAACTTGTACATTTGATAATTCTATTGAAAATTTATTAGATGCATAAAAAAATTAAAATAAAGAATAAAAGAAATGAAATACAAATGTTTATATATCAGCGATGTTCACAAGGTGCTAACAAATGGCGCCTAACATGTCACTCCCTATATATGCTTCAAAAGAATTTTTATCAATACGTTTCCTTTTGTTTATTATATACTTCAAAGATTTCTTATCCGAACTGCCTAATCCTTTTAAATATACCGCCTAATTAGCACATGCAAAAGTAAAATAGACATTAAGCAAATTAATAACAACATAACCATTGCATTCCAATAATATTAGAAAATCTTCTCTCTCTCTCTATATATATATATATATATATATATATATATATATATATATAAAGGATCCAAGTAATGAGTCAACATCAAATCAGATAAATGAAAATGAGATCAACTCCAGCAATTCGGCTTCCACACAAAACCTTAAGCTTTACGCATTTAATGAATAATATGAAACTTACAGAAATTAAATCACCAACTTTCAACAGCAATTAAATTCTTAAATGGCATTCATCATCTTACTATATTTAGTCATATGCCACCTAACCAACAAAATCAGACTTTTGCCCAACCTCTCAAAGAAAGCAAGTAATGATATTAGAATTCATTGATTCTTGATGGGCATAAACCACCAAAATTATTTGTCCTTCTAACCACAGTTTAGATAGCTAAGTTGTAACCTACAAATTGATTTGGTGAAAGCTAATACTCATGGATTAGGGGCTAATTCTTAATTTTATTTTTTACTATTCCAAATATAGTGCTTTTATTGATCTCTCCATTTCAATTCAATTTGATGCACGGATCAATAATTATGTAAACTAATTTAGCTAGGGCTGGAGTAGGGAATGAATGCTAGCTCATAAAATTGAACTTGTATATTTTTGGCTAGGTCTATTATATTTAGAGTGTTCCCTATTACACTCTATATATATATATATATATATATATATATATATATATATATATATATATATATATATATATATTGGTTATAGAAGGAACCACCCCTAAGATGAGAAATGAGAACCAATCTATACCTTACATTCCCCTAATCTAACGGCTAATAATATAAAAATAAGTCAAAGCATCTTACATTATATTTAATAGGCAATCATCAAATAATTAATAATTAGGGCATGATAGTAATTCTATATATTAAGTTACCAACAATAACTTTTCTATCCATAATTATTGTAGTTTTCTCTCTCCTCAATCCCTAAATTACTGCATATGTTCGAGATTCATTAGATCTCATTTGTTTGTGTAGTTTTTTTAAAATTTGTGTTATCGTTTAATCTTGTGCATATAGTTTGACGTTGATGTGCATGATTCTATGTTGTATGTTCATATGCATACGGCATATGTCATTTATGCATAATGTGCATCTTAAATGTTAATTTGTTCATGAAGTTAAATTTTAAAATATCGACAATTCAATTAATTGTGCGTAGATTTAGATCGTGCACAAACATTGTAATAGTGTGCACATAAACAAAATATTTTGTGGAATTAAATTGACAAGATATTATGTGTTTGATGAAACTGAGCAAAGTGCATAACTCGTAAGTACTTATGCATAAAAATGTATTGATAGTGCAACGTGAAATTGAGCAAATATGGTAGTCTATTATGCATAAATTATAAGTAGTTATGCATAACACGTGAAAGCAATGAGAACAAATCAAGATGTCATTAATTTTCAACGTGAAAAACTGGTTGCACAAAAAGAACAAAAAAGTGGAACATATTATTCACATAGCTAGAAAATATAGAGAAAGAAAAAGATTAATTCCATAAATAAGTATATCTATTCCCTTAAATATAGCCCACTTTCGATTCTGAAAAAGCAAATTACTTTCTTAACCTCAATCTTAAATGCGATAAATAATATGCCATAATTAGGAGTACAAATCGGACCACATGATGGAAGAAAATCAATGCTCAAGATTAGTTCTCATTTCTCAAAATATTTAGAGTTCTCATTTGATCCATCCCCTATATATATATATATATATATGAATCCATACATTTGATCTTTGTATGAAGTATAATTGTCATAAACAGGTGCATTATTGCAATATATAAGATACGGTGTTGTAACAAATAAAATATATTCTCTCCGTCCACCAAAATCGTTCATTGATTTTGGTGGAACGCGTTTTAATAAATTTTAATGAGTGTAAAGTAAGTGCGTATAAAAAGGTGTGTTATGTGGATAATAAATGAATATATTAATGGATATTGAGTGTAAAAAGGTGGGTCATAGGTTTTTTGTAAATAAATAGATTGTTTAGGGTAAAAATGTAAAGTTGAGGTTTCCAAAAAATGAAAGTGAACATTTTTTATGGACGAACCAAAAAGGAATTAAATGCACGAATTTAGTGGAGGAAGGGAGTATTATTCAGCTCAAAAATCAATCTTGATAATTCAATTAGTTTAGATCCATAGACCAGATTGATTCCTAGTCCATATACTAGGAAATGATCCTCCTAAAACTTGACTAGATATATTTAGTAATTATTTCGTAAAGAAGAAACACTGATCTAAGCAAGAAAGATAATCTAACTACCAATCATTTAGAAAGTAAGATTTTAAATACATGTAACGAGGCAACAAAATAAAGTGTGGATCGAGGTTTGTGGTGACTAGTTAATTTTGGTTACTCCACCAAATTAAACTAACGGTAGGATTAATAAGAACAATGGAAGATAAGTTGGGTCTAGAAAATGAGAGTTGGAAAAGTTTGGGATCACTACTTCTGTCAGCTTTCTTACATCCCCCAATTCTTTTCCTTATGAATGAAGTAGTTCAAGAAATGCAATAGATATGTGGTGTGGGTTGTGACAGTTTTCTTAACTTGTAGTCCAAACGTTGAAGTAAAAAAAACAATAAAATATTGATTCATAAATTGACATTCTAGAATATCTCCTTTTGATTTGGATTCAAGTCTTGAATTTCATCTTCTTTTTTTGAGATCAAAGCAATGTAGTTCTAGTTTTAGATATCATGGTATCCCATTATATTGCATTCATATGTGACTAGGTTTCTGTCTTGTGATGATTTGGAACTTAAAAATTAATATAAGATGGCGCGTGGATTTATTTTATTTTATTCTTTTGATGCGCAGCTTCATCGCTATATAGAATTACGTACAAGTACTTCTCATATCCCAAACAAATAAAATTTTAAATAATTATTACTTTTATTAGTACCACGAGTACTATTTTCGAAGATATGCTCTCTAGGTCAAGATTGGAGATAAATGGAGTCACTTTCTAGGAAGAAAATCGCAATAAATTATTGCTTGGTTTCAACAAACCAAACCTTCTTAGCTGACCGCCTGAGCGTATTGAAAAAAAGAAGCAATATCATCAATTATGTAATAGACCATCTTCATCGATCGTCTCTGATCATTTGACATAAAATGATACAATACAACAAATGCTGTGGACCACTATGATTGCACTAGTCTTCGTATTCATATATTTGTAACTAATCGATTTTAATTTATCAAACTTTGCACTTTGCGAAATAGAAAACGCATGTAAGGATGAAAAATGATCAGAATCATGAATTATCTATTAGTACTAGTTATGAGATTAGTTATGGATCTAATTGATTTAGTGTGACAAGCACAATAAGTTTGAACTTAATATCTAGTAAAATTAGACTTTAGATCGTGTATGATTTGTAAGCTTTTACATTATGACGAAGTTCATTCAGAGTACACTTTTGAATAATAGTTGCGGACTTTCCTTGCCAATTACAAAACATAAAATAATATAGTTAACATTAAATTACAGAATAGGAATCAAAATTAAGAAGTAGAATGCATGTCTCGTAAAATTTGTTCTATTTTGCGCACGAACTCTATATTGGGGATTCTCATTTTTCCGTCAAAAGTTCATTTTAATTTATGAGAACAAAGAAAATATAGGTAAAATGACTACGATAACTCTGTTACAGCATGTTATTCCTAAGGACGGTTTAGCCTGAACTATGACTGGGGATGAGAATTAAGAAGCAGGAAAAAGGTGGGCATTATATATGCTGTAGTGACATACATTTAAAGGAAATTGACATTTATATAAATATTATATCATAACTTAATATCTGCAGCGGAAAAACGTGTGAGGTACACATATGAATAATGACGATGTGTACTCAAGGTTCCAAATTATATCAGCGACATAAGGAAATCATTGCTCAACACTTCTCTATTCCATCACCTACTCAATCTGCACATCAAAAACGAATATGAAGGCCTAAGTATAAAAATACTCAGTGGACACTTACCAAATCATTTATCATTTGAATTATACTGCTTGGACAATCTTATGAAAAATAACAGAAAATGTTTAGTAAGCACGAGTCTTTCAGATAAAACATCATGTGTTTATATACAAGAAAAAGAATGGCGTGTCCTAACAGGGCCCTTCAAAGTAGATGAGCTTGTGGTTAAAAATTATACATTTGAATTCTCATTACAGAATAATTAAATCAAACATGTCACACAAAATTATCTAATACTAGATTTATTTTTCATGTACGACTCACGAACCCTGTCACACTCGTAGATAACATTTCTGGATTGCTCCTCCTAAAAAAAATGTTTGATGAGGCAGATTGAAATATGTTTACGCAATCGTAGAAAAATAAATTACTATCGTAGATTTAAAATTCTATTTTTTTAAAATATAATATTCGAAGAATATCTTTAAATTTATTTCACAAACAATTACAGCTGATTAACCAAAAATGCTGCACCGACCAACGACTATAGACTTTATAGCCCTTGATGATTGATTGTACCTAAATCATATGGAAAAAGAAAAAAGGCTTCAATCTGATTTGGTCGAATCAAAACCCCCAACAACATAGTAAACGTGTTTATGTGAATAATTTAATGATTGATGCTCAATTAAAAATGGGTACAATTAGGTAAACACTTTTCACAAACTAATCCGAAATTAATGATACAATATTTTCAGAGATATAAATAAGTTAACGAATAATCCTCTAGTCACTACTTAATTGATTTGCTAATACAATGAAAAATAACAATTTGCTAATACAATGTCATTGAAATATTTCAAATAAACCTTATACACAAAACTTATGTGATTGTATGGATAAGGAATATTGAATATTACAAAAAAAATATTGCGTGTGAAGTATTTCCCTATTATTTGTATCCTTGTGTCATTTGTTTTTTCCAAAGATTTATCTTGAAAAAGAAGGCAAGCATATTTACACATGCATGAAAAAAGCAGACTTTTAGGGTGGAAAGCACATTTGATAAGTTTGGCAAGATCATGTACATTTTATAACAAAATTGCTAATTAAGTTGTAGTAAAATACTATATATTGAATATAATAGATATTCGAAATTAAATGGAGCGAGAGAAGTACATTCTTTATTTAAAATATTAATCCATATGAAAATCAACTCTAACTCTAAGTCGTGATGGATTGTCTATCTTGTAATTGGGCATTTGTACATGTAATTGTATTTATATCACGAATGAGAACAAATTATCTAACTATAAAAAATCAACACATGATTTGTACGATGTTGATAGTTCTAAACCAAAATACGAAATAAAATAGATGCTCTTCAATTGGGTTTGTAAAAGGTGAACTCTACAAAAGATCATCAGTTCAATATTTGTTGCTATTAGAATCTTTCAAAATATTAAGATGTAGAAATATGTGTTCGAATAATAATCTTTATTTTTAATTTATAATACATTTTAAAAATGAAGCGCCAAGTAATTTTTTTTGTGTAGGGTGTGTTTTTTTTTGGGGGGGGGGGGGGGGTAGAAAAGCCATGTAAGGTAGGAGACCACCAAGGCTGGCTATGTCTAATGTGTGTGGGTCTCTGCCCCTTTACTTCACCCCAACTACTGTCCCTTTCTTTCTTTTATTTTTCTTTTTCTTCAGCCTTTTTGCTAAACTCCAAATCCATAAATTCTTACTTACATAACATATATACCCCTCTTTTGCTCCTTCTTTTCTCCATTACAACTTGTTGAGGAAATAATTATTAAGTTCTAATAAAGTAATGATTACAAATACAAGCTTACTCATGAGAAGATCTTTTAGGTATATATATATATATATATATATATATATATATATATATATATATATTTTTTATGGTTTCTAAATTATAATACTCTTTTGACAAAAAAAAAAAAAACAACGCACATGACACGAAGAAGGTCTAACAAAATAATCAAATGGATTAATTCTTCATAGATGTGATCTTGTAAGAGGTATTTTCAACTTCAACTCCTCCACTTTAGTTTACTCATCAACGATTCTAATTTAAATTGATTACTTAAAGGAGACATTTTAGTCAACATATATAATGAAGTAATCTAAAAATAAAATAATCTCAAGTTAATTTCAATATATTATACACGTACAATAGAAGCTTTAATGCAATGACAGATAAATAAAAATGCTTTATCATTCCATTTCAAAATTTGGATTTTTAATAATTAATGGTTTAATCTTTTGATTGAAAAAAAAGTGGTCGTAAAGTCAAGGTATACTCCACTCCAAGTCTATAATGATTTTTTTAGCCAAAAGAGAGAGAAAAATATATACATCATATGTATGGTCGGAGTAACTAAAAATGAATCCTCAAAAACAACAAAAAAAAAAAAAATCATCCGTACAGATGATCTAACATATGTGAGGAAATAGAGGATAGAGATACCAAGCTGATCCATACTAACAAGAATAAGAAATTGTCTCTAAGTCTATAATAATTTACAAATTTACAAAACCATGTGCCATAAATTGCCAAGAAATAATGACATCACCATAAACACCAAAATGAATGTACTATTTACCATAATTATAGTTATCAAAACTTCATGGGGCCCAAAAGAAAGAAATTATTAAATACTACTCTTGCAATTGACCCCTCACCATCACCACCAGTTATGTATTTATTTAGGTATGTGTATTCGAACCCTAATTTAACAAAAGGGTCCACTAATCCATCTATACAAGTCAATGCATGTATTAAAAAAAAAATACAAAATCAGATTTGCGGGGAAATTTATTTGTAGTGTTTGGCATATTATATAGTTTGCAAAAGAATAACAATTTACAATTTTGTCTTTTATTTTGTTACTTCTTTTTTGGATATACAAAAAGTTGGTTGTGTTCAATTTTAAGAATATATAGTTCAAGTATATTCTTGTAATCTTGCCGTTAAAGCGTTTAGGACATAAATACGATAGATGAGGTGCTTCACGAAGAAATAAAAGACATTATAGAGCTTCTTGCAAAAGATTTTGTGATAGATATTTTTAGGGGTGAGCAAATACTCGAAAATTAAATATCTGATTCGAACCAAATAAAAATTTCAAATTCAGTTAGAATTTTTTGGATCGGTTTGATTTTTTCTCAAATTTGGCTTTTTGAATTCAATTGGATTTGAATTTTTGAATATGAAAATATGAATTATATAATTTATTTATAATTTATACTATTTTATTTAAAATATTTTTAAACTTAAGATAAATATACATAAGAATTTAAAAAAATTTGTTTCACATATTTTCCTAATTTCAAATTTTCGGTTTGGTTCGGATTTGATTTTTTTCTTTCAAAAATTGAATTTTTCATCAGTTCGGATTAGGCAAAAATCTGAGTCTAAATCTGAATGCTCACCCTAAATAATTTTCATACATTTAGCATTTTAGGTCGACTAATAGTGTGACCTATAATTTAGCTAGTGTTGCTAAAGGTTGTATCCATGAAATTATTTGAATATCGTATGAGAAGTGTTTCACAAAAATAAGCACATAAACAACTTAATCTCCCCAAAATAAGTTCATCAATCTCAACTTATTTTTAATAAATAAAAATAAATTTATCAAAATAATCTTACTATAATTCGTTATTTTCAATATATACCCTATCAACTTTACATCTCTTTAATTTTATATCTCTTCCTCACGATTCTCTCTCGAGCTTATAAGCTCTTGAGTTATTACATCTTATAAGCGATTAGAGTTTATAAGTTGTCTAAAATAAGCTCAATCAAACACCTTCTTGGTTTTGGCTTTCGAATATAAATATATAGTTGGATTCTCGTAGTACCCGGTCCTCAAATAGTATGTAGTACCCAATCTAGACCACACATTTTGAACACGTGGTCGCATCACAAGCTGACAAGTAGCAGCTAATTTTTTTTTTTAAAAAATAGCAAGGGGAAAAATGGAAAGAAATCAAATCAGCCTTCTTCTTCTCCTCCTTGGCGGCGGCAGCACCGACGAATAGCAGCAGCAACATACACGAACTCACAACAAACAACAGATTTTGAAAGAAAGAAAAAGAAGAAAAAAATTGATGGATTTTGAGAAAAATAGAAGATGGATTTGATAGATGATTGAAGAATCGAGAGAGATGGTAGCTATGGAGGTGGTTAACAGTGAATTCATCGGTAATCGGAAAAATAGACTGTGAAATTGACGGAGAATGATGGATGAGATATTTGCTGTCGAAAATCATAAAACTGCATTGAACAAAACATGAAACTGCATTGAACAAAACATAAAACTGCATGTTGGCACGAAACACAAACATGCATTTAACAAAACACTTTCATGCATTTAACAAAACGTAAAAATACATTGTTGGCATACGGGCACGCACGCGAGCGCCTGAGCGACGCGCGAGCACGAGCGTACGCTGGGCGCGAGCTTCCAATCGTATACATTATTATATTCAACTGCATGCACTTTTGTGATCATTTGAATGGATATGCCAGTTCAACTAAATGAATGATTTATTTTTCACAATCACGTAACAAATCAAATTACTAATTTATCCTTACTGTAGCGAAATCAACGAAATTAAGCTTAAAAAAGTTCAAAAAAATCTCAACCATATGATCTATGAGATGAGTGGATGAGATTGAGTACTACATAGAGATGACAATGGATCCCGAATCCGATCCAGATCCGTGGATTCAGATCCATTTTTTCGGATCTGAATCCTAAAAAATTTGGATGGATCGAACCTGGATCCTATCCCCATATATCGGATCTGGATTTGAGACTTAATTTTTGAAACTCGGATCTGATCCAGATCCGGCTCGCAGATCCGTTAGTATATATATTTATATATATATAGTTAAATACCTATATTATTTATATATATTATTTTATTATAGTTAAATACCTAACCCCAACTTAAAACTCTTTAATTTCATTTTTCAAATTCTCCCAACACAAATTTGCTCTCAATTTTATTTCAAATTCTTCCAATTATATATCAGTCGGTATTCACGTCGGGTCGCGTCACTTACACCACTGGTGATCGAGTTGTTTGTTGTTTTCTATCTTATAGTAAATTTGCAACTAACGTCTTCTAATATAGTGATAATTGTAAAAATTCTAAATAATTGTTATAGTATTATTGTGTATTTAAATTAATGGTGTATTTAAATTATTATGGTGTTACTATGAATTATAATTTATTTAGAATTTATTTTAAAAACAAAAACATATGGATCGGATCTAGACCCTGGATCCTGCGGATCTTATGGATCTAGATCTAATTTTTTTGGACTCAATGGATCTGGACCAGATCCGGATCCAAACAAAAAAAATTGGATCTGGATCTGAACCTAGCAAGATCCGGTCCAGATCCGGTCCATTGTCATTCCTAGTACTACATATTATCTTAGACTCAAGTACTATTTGATCCCTCCTCTCTCTATATCTCTCTCTATATATATATACACACACATATTCTTGTTATATTTATTCACCATATAAATTTTTATCATACTAGTAAACTCTATTTATATATGGCTCAAATTATGCATGCACACTTTATAGATTAATAACTCAATATACTAGGAATATTTTTTCTAAAGTAAATTTTTTATCTTTTTATGATGAGAATAATTCGTAGCCATTATCTAAAGTATGGAATGGATAAACTTTATTTTTATACAATAACTGCAAACTATACAAGAGAAATAAATTGCACTAATATAATATGCTGCAACACACTTGAACTATTGGATATTGATAGAAGATAGCCCAACTCTCAACACCTCTTATACGTGCATTTCATGGAAATTTTGTAAATGAATTGGAGCTCATTTAAACTATAAAACTCATAGATATTGGGTCGTTATATTCTACTCGTACGTACATTTAACACGTATACAGAGAGAGAGAGAGAGAGAGAGAGAGAGAGAGAGAGACGCGTGTGGAGTGGATTTCCAAATTTGCAAGTGTGGTGATGGTGGAAACTTCTCTAAATAGAGGGGATTTCGCATTATTTGGACTATATCACGTGGTTTGCGCTCTGTTTGGGACCTTTTTCTACCACATTCTCGAAAAACAAAGACAAACACGTCCTTTACACCAGTACGTATAAAATACCTATATTACCTTAGAACCTAAATTACTGCAAAGCCGTATAACCAAACGTACCCTATGGCGAGGGTACACTCGTAATTTCCTGCAGACAGCAACGGGGCAAAGACAACTGTTTTTGGTGCAAAATCAGAAAAAACCGTTGGAAGACGCGCGACATATTTCGGGAAAAACATACACATTTTTATGTCCTTTTTTTTGTTGATGAAAATATTTTTCGTTTTTGAATATGATAATATATTTCCATATTTGATAGGATCTGGTAACTACTGCGCCTCAAGATCGCGCCTCAATTAAAAGCGACATCGTTCGGCGCAGACAAGTTCTACCACGGTGAAGAATCACGAGCCAGGTGGGAACGCAGAAAGTTTCACCATATCTTAAAGAATCCTAATTCGAGAGGATAGGATCTCGAATCCAGTTAGAGAGACTTGATTCGAGATCTGGTCAATACATTGTGTATAAATAGAGGCTAGATTAGGCGGCGTAGATTCATTCACTCTCTGTTTGTAATTCTTTTACACCTCAATACATATTCTCTCTCTTGCCCGTGGACGTAGATCTTATTCATAGATCGAACCACGTAAATCTTTGGTGTTCTTGATTTATTTCCTTGCGAAATTAAGATCGATCACCGCGCGTCGCATGGGAAACGAAATTTTGTGTTTCGATCAACCACCGCTATAAGGAAATAATCATGACCGTGTACACCGAAGCCGTCATCCGGACCGTCGCGCAATAACAACGCCGGGCGAAGGGAACGCCGAACTCAACTCGGGAAGAGCCCAATCGGAGAGGAAACCCCGAGGAGCATATCCAAAGTCTTGACGAGCACGGACACCCCGTCCCGCAGGAGGCGGTTGCCATAGCGAAAGCAATCGTAGTAATAATCCGGGGAACCTCCGGCCCATAGTAAACCTCGACGACGTCGTCGAGGATTTCTCGAGAAAAATAAGGAGAGTTTTCTCCGGTTCTCGGTGACATTGTGGTCGGCCACGTCTGAAGAACGGAACACGAAGCCTCGTCTAGAGGCGAGGCATCACAACGAGGGTCGGGGCCCAAACCGACCGCGCGAACGAGCAACGCGGGAGAGGACGTCGTGATCACCGCGGCCGGCCGAGTCGCCAAATCCATCCGTGAACTCCGCCCGATCTCCGGGGACGGCGGCAGCAGAAAAGGCATCGGGGTCGTCGCGAAGTCGGTCCGAGTCACCTAAACGAGTTCGATCGTCGAACTCCGTCCCGATCTCGAGGACGGCTTCGATGGATACGGAAGATAGCCACCCGTTCTCAAATAGAATACTCAACACTTCTCCGATAAGTCACGGGTACAAGCATCGCCCTCACGACGGTGAGGATCCAGAACTTCCTCTCGCGGTTCCAATACAACATGATCAACCAAAGCTCACCGGTTCACATGTGTAAACTCTTCCGGAGTTACTCGTCGACAACGCCCGCAGTGGTTCGACAGATCTACCTCTGGAAGCATCGGCTCTATCGCGACCGATGGCCGCCCACGAAGGTTCTTCCAAAAGGCGGAATCAAAACGTCGTCGACACCTCCTCACCATAAGGCAAAGTCAGAATGAGTCCATCACGACTTCACGACAAGGTTTAACAAGGAGTGCTTGAAGGTCAAGACGTGAACGACTGTTAGTCATCTCGGCCTTCAAAACGGCATCTTGCCGGGCTATACCGAGAGATCGTCAATCACGAGCCTCGTCGCAACAGAGTTGTGTGGCGCATAGCCAACCGGTTCGCCAAAGCGGACGGGACGAGAAAGCGCGAAGCGAGCAAGGCAGACCTTCGGAAGAGGAAGAAGAGACGAAGGAAGGAAGATCGGAACCAAGGCGTGAAGCGCCGATGATTACATCGTCCGATAAAGTCGAGCTCGGTCCGCGCGACGCCTCGGAACGACCTCGAGACACCCGTTAGACGGCCGAGAGCGAAATCACGCACTCCACATGAACTCGCTCGAGAAGCCTCGACCGATGGCGGGAGGAAGAGGTGCCGACCTATGGATAAATATTGCTCATTCCATGATGATTACGGCACGACATCAAGAGTGCAAAGAGCTCATGGGTGAAATAGAGATGCTAGTTCGGGACGGATCCTCAAGAAATACTGAGGATGTGGTCGCCAAGCCGACCGAGCCAAAAGACGAAAAGCAGAGGAAGAGGGAAATTGTGCCCGCAAAAAAACAAAGCGCAAAGACGACGGGCAGAAGGAGATGACGAGCCCCAATATGACGGGTGATCTCCACAATTACGGGCTCCCGTGGAGTCACGAAGTCCTCCCCAAGGCCGATGCCAAGTCCTGACCCAAATAACCTACCAATAAGAGGTTCGAAAGGACGAGGCGATCACCTTCTCCGAAGACGACCCGCTTCATGACGACTACCCATCGGGATGCATTGGTAATCCGGTGGTGGTCGCAAATAAGTTGGTGAGCGTTTACATCGACAACAAGGCGTCGGTGAGCATCCTTTAAGGAATGCTTTGACAAGCTAGGAGTGGAAGGCGCTACCGCTCAAGCCCCGCCCGCTGCCACTCCGAAGCTTCGTCCGTGAAGAGACGCGCCCGGAAGGAATAATCGAGCTACCCGTCACGGTGGGGAAGCACCAACGACCTCGACAAGGTGGTGCGGTTCTTGTAGTGAAGGCCAACTCGCCGTATAACATCATACTAGGCGAGATTGGTGAACGTTGTAAGGCGGTATGCTCAACGCACCACCCGACGATAAAAATACCCACCACGGGGAACGGCCGTGATCCGGGGTGATCGAAAGCAAGCGAGAATGTATGCAAGTTGCCTTACGAGGTGCCGGACCTCGGTCCGGCACCAGTGCATAGCAATTAAAGAAACCCAAGAGTTGGAGTCCGGAGACATCGCCACCGGCGGTCGGTGGAAGAGGTCGCGTTGTACAAAGATGAGCCGTTGAAGGTCGTCCGGTTGGTTTCACCACGACACCGAAGTGAAGGATCGATCATCCAACTCTAAGGAATTCGGACGTGTTTGCTTGGTCTCCCCGACATGACCGGAGTCTCGCCGAGTATCATCACTCACCGCTCAACATTGACCGAACATAAAGCCGCTTCGACAAAAGCAAAGAATCTTCGCGGCGAACGGAACCAAGTCATTCATGACGAGGTGAACCGACTATTAAAAGCACGCATCTTGCTCGAGGTCAAATATCCGACCGGATAGCCAACCCGTGATGGTGAAGAAAGGAGGAGGGATGGCGAATGTGTATTGACTACACCGACCTCAACAAGCATTGCCCAAAGGATTGCTATCCCTTCCCAACATTGACAAGAAGGTCGACGCGTTGGTCGGTCGAAGTCTTCGGTTTCTTGGACTTATACAGCGGTATCACCAAGTCCCGATGGACGACGAAGACGCGCCAAGACAGCCTTCATTACCGACTTGAGGTCTTCGCATATAAAAGATGTCATTCGCCTTAAAATGCAGGGCTACCTATCAAAGGATGGTGGACAAAATATTTCACCCTACATAGGTCGAATGTGGAGGTATCGTGACGACATCGTCGTCAAAAGCAAGAAGAAGCCGCGTGTGGCCGACCTCGGATCGTCCTCGGCGCTTCGGAAAATCAACCTAAAGTCGAATCCCAGAAATGCACGTTTGCGATCCGTCCGGAAAGTTCTTAGGGTGTTGGGTTTCACAAGAAGGCTAAAAGCAAACCCGACCAAGGTCCAAACCATTTTGAAATGAAGATGCGAAGACTATCCATGACGTACAAGGTGACAGTGCATAGCGCACTAAGCCGCTTCCTTTCAAAAGCCGCGGATAAGCGACTACCCTTCTTCAAGGTACTCAAAAAGCCCCAAATTCTCATGGGATGAGGTGCAGGTCCGTCAAGACCTCAAGAGCTATCTCGCGAGCTTCCCACTCTATCCGTCCCCGAAGAGGGAGAGGTCCTTTCTCTACCTCGCCGCCTCGACGAATCCATAAGTGCGATCTGATGCGAGAAGAAGGACGTCGCCTCCGGTGTATTTCATCACCGAGCACTAAAAGGCCTTAAGCGAGGTATCGACCGGAGAAGCTTGCTTAGCATTGGTAAATGCCGCGAGGAGACTACGTCCGTCTTTCCATGCACATCGCATACAAGTCCTCATGACTACCCACTTGGCAAGTATTGACGGCCAAGCATCGGGAGAATCGCGAAATGGGCAATCGAATCTGGCGAGCACGATATATCATACGCCCGCCAGCCATCAAAGGTCGAGCCCAGCGGATTTCCTTGCGAGGCTAACCGTCGAAAACCAAGCCCACCGAATCCGTGTCGACGATGCCAAAGCCGAACCCGTGGTTGAAACACCGAGGAGTCTTGCAACTCTCGTTGACGGGCTTCGGGAAAACGAGCAATGGAGCGGTATCTTACTCTAGGCGGACAACCAAGAAATCGCTTACTCACTTCGGTTCACATTCAAAATACGAACAACGAAGTGGAGTACGAGGCATCGATCGCAGGACTTCGCCTTGCTCAAAGTCTCGGTCTGAGCCGTGCAAGTTCACAATGATTCTCAAGTCGTCGTAAGCGAAATGTTGGGAAAATACGAGGCAAAAAGCGATGAATGAAGAAGTATCTTGAAAAGCAAAAAGCACACAACGGACTTTCTCACACTTCCAGATAGTTCGCATCCCAGGAGCAAAATAGCCGGTGACATCTTAAGTAAAGTGGCCTCGCGTCAACGAACCCGCCAAGAGAGGAAGTCCAAAGGGGAGCATAAACGATGCGAAGGCGGAGCCGAGGTTAACATAGTCTCGGATGAAGAACCCAATTGGATGACTCCCATTCGAGTACTTGGAAGGGCGAACCGCCTGACGACATGTTCTGAGGCTAGGAGGATCTGAACAAATCTCTGCGATATACAATTGAGCAGGAGTCCTATACTGAAAGTCATATCTCCAACCTCTTTAAGGTGCTTGGGGCGAACCGAGCTAATTACGTTTCACGAGAAATACACGAAGGTTCGTATGGAAGCCACATCGGACCCGAGCCTTGTCAAAGAAAGTCATGCGATGGGGATACTATCACAACAATGTTCCAAGACTCGATGGACCTCGTAAAAAGTGTCCAAGTGTCAAATCCATGGGAACGTGCAAAGGCTACCCCTGCACCGACCTCACCTCCGCATGAGCCCTTGGCCGTTTATGCAATGGGGATTGACATTGTGGGCCCCTTTGTAAAGCACCGTGACGCCCAATTTCTAATTGTTGCGATCGACTACTTCACGAAGTGGGTGAAGGCGAGCCCTCGGCGAAAATCACAAGCAAGAACGCCTCAACCGTATGGAAGAACATAGTGTCGCTCGAGATCCCCATATCCTCCTTTCGGATAACGGAACACAATTCACGGATAAGACATTCAAAGATTGGTGTCAAGAGCTTGGATCCAACAAAGTTCACCTCGGTGGCCCATCCTCAAGCAAATGGTCGACCGAAGTTACAAACAGACCATCGTAAAGGTCTAAAACTCGCCTCGACCGAGCTAAAGGCCTCGGGTGGAGAACCTACCACAGTCTTATGGTCGCATCAACAACACCTCGGACCTCAAGCGGAGAAACACCATACAGTTTGGTGTATGGAACCAAGCGATGATCCTGCGAGATCGGAGTACGAGTCCTCGTATCCGTTGACTCTCGTCAAGCAATGGAGAAAATCTACGAGTGATCTAGACCTACTCGAGAGAAAGAGACCTCGCCACATCGAGGAAGCTCGGTACAAGCAACAAGTAGCTCGGTATTACAACCGCGTGTTAAAACCGACAATTCCCAAGTGGGCGACCTCGTACTCGACATAATGAAGTCAAGAAAGCCGGCATGCCTCGCCAAAGTTGGAAGCCACATGGGAAGGACCTTCAAGGTCGACGAAGTCCTCGGCAAAGGGCCTATAAGCTCGCTTCAATTGTGCGGTGAGCAATTACCCAACGCATGGCACATCATCCATCTCAAGAAATATTATGCATAAGTGTCAAGGGTCGGGTCTTGTTCGGTCATATTTTTAAAAGTCTGTTTAGAGTCTGTCTTATTTGGTGGTCGCGTCATCTTTATCAATAAAATCTTTATTTTCTGAGTTCTACTTGTCACTAATGCATAATTAATCTTCGCATTATTTACCCTCTACGGAGGACAAATTCCTCGACGGAGGGCAGATTACATTCGTTTAATACACATGTAAATCTAAGCGCGCATGCTACATACGAGATCGACTACCTTCGTTTATTTTGAAGCGCTCTCTATGTGAGCGAAGGGACCACCCTCCCGATGACCTCGGCAAAAACAGAACCATTCCTACATACGAGATCGGACTACCTTCGTTTATTTCAAGCGTTCTCTATGTAGCGAAGGGACCACCCTCCCGATGACCTCGGCAAAAAGAACCATTCCTACATACGAGATCGGACTACCTTCGTTTATTTTGAGCGTTCTCATGTGAGCGAAGGGGACCACCCTCCCGACGACCTCGGCAAAAAACAGAACCATTCCTACATACGAGATCGACTACCTTCGTGTATTTTCGGCGTTCTCTATGTGAGCGAGGGACCACCCTCCGACGACCTCGGCAAAACAGGAACCATTCCTACATACGAGATCGGACTACCTTCGTGTATTTTCGAAGCGTTCTCTCTATGTGAGCGAAGGGACCACCCTCCCGACGACCTCGGCAAAAACAGAACCATTCCTACGTGCGAGCGATTTCTTTCAAAGCGGAATTCTCTACGAGGACGAACTACTTTGCATATTACTCTTGTTCAAAGTCAACAAAAACATTCTTATTAAATAGAAGATATCTGAGTTACATTTACATTTCACGAGGACGGAGCGGATCGGGAAAAGCCGAGCCAATCCCTAGAAAAATCGAATTGAAGCTCTCATCTATGCTAATCCTACCTCTACCTCGTCCTCGGTCTATATTACGGGCCGCCCGGGCGACCTCGGTCACTGACGATGCAGCTCTGCGAGCTCGGCCTCGGCCACTTGATGGCGCCCGGTCTCGGCGCATGGAGGTCCACGACGTTCAAGAGCAATAGCACGCCTCTCTTGCGCGCCACTCCGGATCGTCATAATGTGGTTCATTTATTCTAGATCGAGAAGCTCCGTGAAAGAAGAGCCTCTGCATCCCGTCAAGTATATCGTCGAGTTGTGGTTGTCGGCGATAACAGTTTTGTATATGCTCCCGAGCCTTTTCAATTCAGTCTTCGCCCGTGAATGCCAAGAGGTCCGCCGTATTCGCGCTATACCTCGAACAGCGGGCGGCAACCGACAACCTCGCTTCTACTCGGGATCGTCATCCCACCATTTCGATGGATAACCTCCTCGTACTCGGCATGCTCCTCGGCTATCACCTGGCCTTCTCCTGGCGACCTCGAGCGCTCCTCCAATTCAAAAGCGAGCACGGGCTCGTCATAGCTCTCCCAGCGGCTCATGTGACATCGACTCCGCACGTGACCGAGCCGCCTTTATATGGAGGAGTTCGACCTCTTTCAACTCAAGAGCTCGCGACAGGTCTTTGATTTGATTCAACCAAGGAGAAGCATCAAACATTTCAGGAGACAACTGAATAAAAAAAAAAAAGATAAGTTTCTTGACATAAACTTGTAATTTTATTAACATGCCCTTAGGCGAAAAATTGTTGTACATTTACATTCAAAAAAAAAAAAAATCAGGATCAACCGACCCTCCGGAAGCTTCGCCATGTCGGCGTTCGCGCCTCCGAAGCTCGGCGGCCTCGGCCTCGGCCTCGTCGGGAACTACGGAGTCTCGGCGCCGCCGAGCATCGGTAGTCTCACGACCCCTTCGCATGATCAGCCAATAAAGCCTCGGTCGGGGATCCCGATCCACGGACAAAGCGCCTGCACTCCGCGGACAAAAGAAGCGGAGGAGGAGGCGAGCTCGCAAAGACGAAGCTCCTTCAGGGCGCGGACGAGCACATCAAAGTAGGCCGTCTCGGGGCGGCATCCTCGGTCTCCTCGTACCCATACTGGCTTTGTCCGGATCCGGGTAGTCTCGGCGACCTCTTCGATTGCGTCAGGAGACGCGCTTGTTAAGCACATCGGCGCGTCCGAGACCATCCCCGAGAAGCCCGCCGACGAACGCCTCTCCGCTGCGCGGCGTTCTCCGACGAGCTCGCCATGTCCGCCTCCCGACGGCGAACTGTTCCACCTCGGCCTTCATCGAGGCAACCTCGGCCCTCGCCGCCTCGGCTCTTGCCGCCTCCTCGACCACAACCGCCTCCGACCGACCGCCCTAGCCGCCGCCTCAATTCTTTGCCGCATCCGCCGCTCGTTTGACGAGGTTCGGATCTTAGCTTGACCTCGGACATTTCTTGAGCAAGGAGGTATTCGACTCTCCACCTCCAGAGCATCTGGGCCACCTCACAACCTGCGACACGGCGCCTTCAAGTAATCCGATATAAGATCGGATACTCTTGACACTCGGCCGCCACGTCCGCGACCCCTATACAAAATATACATCGGTCGGAAGAACACAATTTGATTACTCGCACAAAGTATAAGGACGGTACAAACCTCGGGAAAGAGGCGAGTGGCGGCTTGAACCGACGATTCGCTTTCGACCTCGGCGGCAACCGAGGACTCGGGGACTTCATCCTTCCGCCTCTTCAAGCGCTTGGTGGGCTGCGCGGCGGGGATCTCGAAGGCCCCATAGTCATTTCGGGCATGGCCTCGAAATCCTTCAGTCGGAGACCTCGGCTCGACCACCGAGATCGGTTCGCCACGGAGATCGGATCCTTCCTTTTCTTCTTCCTTTCCTTCAAGCAGTTCACTTCAAGGAAACACATGGGTCGGCATCAATCGTAACTCATGAAATAAAGAAAGAAAAGGAGAAGAAGAGGCCTCACCTTCACCGACTCCACCCCGGAGGTAGGATCATAAAGCTAAGCCCCGCCTCGCAAGCTCGGCCTCGAGAAGACCTCGTCAACAAGGCCATTTTGTCCAGTAGCCTCCTCCAAGTCACCAAGCCCTTGTCGACATACATCGGCGATCTTATCGATCGCCATGGAACTCCATATGTCCTCAAACCGACGTAAAAGAACTTCTTCGCGGTTGGAGATCTTTGATTTAATCTTGGCTTTGAAGTTCCTACGGGGTGATAGATAATACCACCCGAACCGCCTTCAATTGCAAAAGCGAAGGACGAGCCCCAAGGTAAAAGGAAAATTATGCTATAGGCATGACACCTAGGCGCTCGTATGCCGAATGAGTTCGGCGAGAGTTGGGCGAGATAGGCGAACATCTCTTGGAACTCAACATATACATAAGGGTAAGGAAGGCGAAGACCACTTTAAGCCGTCCTCAGACACGGCGGAATAAAACCGTCCGGAGGCACAAGCCCTGTCCTCCTGGACGGGGCAACTAGCTCAATACTAGAGGAATACTATATTGAAAACATATATCCCTAATGTCGAAATACTTAGAATTGAAGAAAAGAAGACACTTTGCCGCAATCCCCACTGGAGAAACGCACTACACTCGCCAAGAGGCATATGGACACGGGTAAAACAGCAAAGACACTAAATCGGGGCGGAAGCAGACACGATTTGGCCTTCGTATTTACTCGTTAGGAGAAGAGAAGCCATTACTTACTATTGTTTATCGATGAACAAGCGTAAGCTTCAAATCACAACGGCGCGAATAAAATGTTTCGCGGAGCGGAGGGTTTTTGAAAATCGTAGAAATGAAGAAGCAAGTGATAAGAGATATTGCGTATCGAGGAAGACATTCCCCAATATGCACTTTATCGGGAATCCAACCGTTGCCATTTAATGCGCGTTAAATGCGTATCCCGCGTCGATGCTACGACAGCGGCGAGAAAATCCGTCTTCGTCCTCGGCCTAACACCTCGACGGTGAAGCCATTCACAAGACCTCGGTTTAACGCCTCGTCGGGTGAAGCGGTATGAAGACCTCGCCTAACGCCGTCGGTGAAGCGGTGATGAAGACCTCGCCCAACGCCCGTCGGTGAAGCGATGAAGACCTCGGCCCAACGCCCGTCGGTGAAGCGATGAAGACCTCGACCAACGCCGTCGGTGAAGCGATGAAGACCTCGACCCAACGCCCGTCGGTGAAGCGGTGAAGAAGACTTGACCCAACGCCGTCGGTGAAGCGATGAAGACCTCGCCCAACGCCCGTCGGTGAAGCGATGAAGACCTCGCCTAACACCGTCGGTGAAGCGGAAGAAGACCTTCACCGACGTCGCGCCAGCGCCGACCAAGACCTCGGCGGAACATCTGCGCGCACAAACCCGCTCACAACAACCCCAATCCATCATGACCTCGTTTCTGCGTCTTTTTGGGGGGTTGTGATAGATCTGACCAACTACCGTGCCCAAGCATCGGGCCCAATACAATTAAAAGCGACATCAAGCTCGGCTGACAAGTTCGGCTATGAAGAATCCTGAAGCGGTGGGACGCAGAAAGCTCACCGTATCTTAAAGAATCCTAATTCAAGGGATAGGATCTCGAATCCTAGTTAGAAGACTTGGATTCGAGATCTAGGTCAATACATTGTGTATAAATAGAGGCTAGATTAGGCGGCATAGATTCATTCACTCTCTTTGTAATTGCTTCTTACACTCTCAATACACATATTCTCTCTCTTGCCTGGACGTAGATCTTATTCATAGATCGAACCACGTAAATCTTTGGTGTTCTTGCGCATTTATTTCCCTTGCGAAATTAAGATCGATCAATATTGATATCATATTTATTTATCTATTGGGAGATTAAAGTCGCTTTTACAAAAGAAGAAAGAAAAAGCGAAACCTAAACAGCCATATTCATATTTAGGGTTAACAATTTATGCGTGTCGGGTCGTTATCGTGTCGACACGATAACGACACGACACGACACGACACGATAAGGTCAAACATGAACACGATCCATTAAGGATTTGTCCGACACAAACACAACACGAAATGCACTGACATGGACACGACACGAACACGAATATGACACGATTTTTTTTGTATTGACATTACACGATAATGACACAACACGACACGAACCGATAAATTTAAATCAAAATTAGAAAATTAATTAATAAAAGAAATAAAAATATAAAAAATATAATTAAATTAATATTAAATATATATAAATATTATCGAATTATACGAAAACGACACGATCCGACACGAACACGAATGCAACACGAAAATTATCGGGTTATACGAACACGACACGAAATTATCGTGTCCTTATCGTGTCGACACGATAAGGACACGAACACGATAAGGCTGAACACTAACCCATTAATTTTGTGCGTGTTCGTGTCGTCTTCTCGTGTCGTGTCGAAAATTATCAGCCCTATTCATATTGACACCATATTTATTCATCTATTGGGGTTAGTAAGTGTAGTTATTTATAAATAAGACATGAGACTTTTATCCTAACTATAATTAATATACATCGAATGAACTATAATTAATATATAGATGCAAAATAATCGTCGAATAGATGTACATAATTGTAAAATGAAACTTGTTACATAAAATGCAGAAAATCCCTTCACTAGTAACAAGACAAATAAAACTACACATGGCACTAGAATATATTCAAAGGTGATTTTTTCTTTCTAGCTTGTGAGTAGTTTTTCGTCGAATACTGATACAAGTTCCACTTAAAATATTTACTTTAAATTGTATTTACAATTTTTTCAGGAAAATAATACTTGAGATATTTAATAAAGAAAAGAATCATGTCCAACAAAACAACTTAAAATTCACAACTATATACAAAGAGAATCTCATAAAAAATAAAACTTAAAATTTACTTTGAGAAGAATATTTATTCAAAGTTCACTGAAATTGTATGGTCGATATTGGCTTATGAATGAAAGTAGTGATTGCTTATGAAAATAATCAAAATAAATATGAATTTTTCTTCAAGTCAGTGATAATGAGAGGGAGCATTAGATTACAATCAAGTCTGATATTGTACTCTACACATTAAAATTAAATATACCTATACTATAGTACATATATACTATAAAAACATAAACAAATGTATAATAATTTGACTGCAAATAATAAATAAATTTGATTTGGAGTGTAATTGAAGTCCATGCTGTAGCAGCAGTCAGTCAGTAAGGCTACTGACCGTTGAGGATTAAAAAGGGGAGAAAAAAAATATAAATACAGAAAAAGTGAAGAAATAATAATAAACGTAGTAAAGGGAAAGTGGTTGTCATCGCAGTTACACACACTAAATTACAGACACACACAGCTTCTCCTTCTATAGTTCTATTCCCTCATCTACCCTTTACTCCTCTCTCTCTCTCTCTACATTGCATATAGTAACAATCTATTTGGTTGTCTCCCTAGCTTCTCTCTCTAGTTGCAGCATCATTTTCTGGTCCAACAAATTTTCTTCCAACTGTTTGTCAAAAAATTCTGCCAACTGTTTGTCAAAACAACATATTTGGCCTTTATTTCAATTTGGGAGGGTGTATTTCAGCTACGAGATTAATCTAGTTTTCTTCCTTGGTCAAAAAACTGAAAATGGAAGCGAATTCCTCTGGAGAAGATTGCTGTGTGAAAGTGGCGGTTCATATCAGGCCTCTCATAGGAGATGAGAGGCTTCAGGGATGCAAAGATTGCGTCTCTGTACAACTTGGGAAGCCCCAGGTACTCACAATGTCATGTGGGTTTTTGCTGCAGATTGCTGAATTTTGGTGCTAGTTTGAGAGGGGAAGAATGTGTTTGTGGGTTTGTTGAGATGCTTTTGGATTCATTTTTCTCGAAGATCTGACCTTTGGGTCAGTTTGATTTTTCCTAACATTGTGGTTTTGGGGATTTTTGGAGGCCATGCATGTTGAAGTTTGAGTTGCCATGTGTTTCTTGATCTGAAGTTTGGTGATTTCAGAGCTCAAAAATATAAGAAAACTCAACTTTTATTGCCTTATAGTTGGATTTTATTATTTTCAAATTTTCATTTAGATTTTCTGGTTTGAAGAGGACAAAAAGGCAAAAACTTGGGCTTGATGCTAACAATTTTGAGAAGGGTTTGAGATTTTCTACAATCTGGATTCTTGAAGTTACTAATTTGGGAGGACTTTTTTAGTAAAGTTCACTGTTTTATTTTCTTTATCAGTGGAGATGAGTTTTCTGAAATTAATATTCCAAAAGTTACCTTCTGAGTTTATTTATATGCAAATTTCTTTCCTAGATTGTCATTTGCATCTGTATTTTTTAATTTTTTTATGGGTTTGATTTTTATGCTCATTCTGTTGCTCGTTCACATAGGTAAATTGTGTGTTCAATAAGCTGTTTTATGTATGTGTTAGTTTTGTATCTTATCTTGTTGGTATTGGTTATGGCTGTGATCCAGGTACAAATTGGGACCCATTCATTTACATTCGATCATGTTTATGGTAGTAGTGGCTCCGCCTCAACTGCCATGTATGAAGAGTGCGTTGCGCCTCTGGTTGATGGCTTGTTTCAAGGATACAATGCGACTGTTCTCGCCTACGGACAGGTAACGCAGAAAATCTATGGAAAGATAGTGCAGAAAACAGCTGTTCGGTTCCAATACGAGCAAAATCGTTGTGTTACTATCTAAAAGAAATGAGTTTCCGATGTGGTGCAGACGGGGTCAGGAAAGACGTACACCATGGGCACTAGTCTCAAAGATGGAGTCCATACTGGACTCATTCCCAAAGCCATGAATGCTTTATTCAGCAAAATTGAAATGCTGAAGCACGAAATTGAATTCCAGCTGAATGTTTCCTTCATTGAGGTTCGTTCCATCACCTTAATCTGTAGGCTGTTGTGTGTTACGTGCAGTGCTTATAAGATAACTTTGTATTTGAAAAAGTGAAGATTCATAAAGAAGAAGTGAGAGACCTGCTCGATCCCAGTTGCACTCACAGACAAGATATCGCGAATGGCAACACTGCAAAAGTGACCAGCCCCGGGAAACCTCCAATACAAATCCGTGAAACATCGAATGGTGTGATTACACTTGCAGGTTCTACAGAGCGCAGTGTGAGGACACTCAAAGAAATGGCTGATTGCCTGGAGCAAGGATCACTAAGCAGGGCAACGGGGAGTACGAACATGAACAATCAGTCGAGGTTGGTAATGCAATGCCAATTAATCTTAGAGTCTTTTTAAATAATACCAAACGCTCAACAATATGTACTAGAAACCTCCTTTGAGAAGAATGTTCCTAGGAGAAAATCTATCTTTGAAAGGCAAAAACTTGTGTACATCCATTCGGATGTACCCGATTAGGGTTTATTGATTCTTAGTTAGAGTATATTGATCACAAATAGGATTTAATTCGGGCGGATGCACCGTGCATCCATATATATCGGAGTGTGACTCTCTGTGAAAAGAATTAGATTTAGATTTAGATAATTGATGCAGCATCAATTTGATGGAAGGGACAATACAACTCTTTAAGCTTAGACTAAAGAAAATATCTATGATAACAAAAGTCCTTGTAGTCACTCTACACTTATGCCGAGAAGTTTTAAATTTCACATATGCTACTTATTCTTGTTCTTTCATAAGTATACGGCTGACAATCGCCTCTTGAGAATTTGCAATTGAATCTCAATTACACTTGAACCAATGATTTTTGGTGTTTCTTGACCATTTAAACTGGAATAAGGGGTTATTTTGTTGTGTGTCTGTAATGATTAATTGCATCGATAAATTCCTCTTTTCTTTCAGTCGCTCTCATGCCATCTTCACCATCACAGTGGAGCAGATGCGTAAACTTCATCCTGGTAATCCTAACGACACCAATATAAACGACTATATGACCGAAGAGTATCTTTGTGCAAAGCTGCATTTAGTGGACCTTGCGGGATCAGAGCGTGCGAAGAGGACAGGATCTGATGGTCTACGTTTTAAAGAAGGTAAGACAAAGTGCTCTCACTGTCGATTCTCCAATCTACTTCCTCATTCTGAAGTTTTGTAACACCTTTTTGCACAGGAGTTCACATTAACAAGGGGCTTCTTGCCCTTGGCAATGTTATAAGCGCACTTGGTGATGACAAAAAGCGAAAAGAAGGCGTTCATGTTCCATATCGTGACAGTAAACTTACTCGACTATTGCAGGTTTGACATTGACTCATTCATGAAAAGACTTTAGCTTCATAATATAGTAAAGTTTTATATGTTATAGTTACCTAGTTATTGCTTTGAACTTGACTATTTAAATAATTCACGAATTACACTAAACAACCTTCTGTCGATTTTTAACGTCTTCGGATGTTGACAGGATTCTCTTGGTGGCAACAGCAGAACAGTAATGATAGGTATCGTTTTTAACTGGCTTCAAACGTATGTTTTTACAAGATTTCAATGACAACAAGACTACAAAGTGCGTTTTTCTTATATTTGAACTCCTTTTCTTCAGCATGCATTAGTCCTGCTGATATAAATGCTGAAGAAACTCTGAACACTCTGAAATATGCCAATCGTGCTCGGAATATCCAGAACAAACCTGTTGTAAGTTATTAGAGTGCTTGCTCAATTTCTCCTCTAGTTCAGCATGGCATTTATTTCCCTTTTGTTAGACAGCTACTTTTATCTTTAAATCCTAGTGGTGACAGATCGTCTTCTTACTCGACGACCAGGTTAACAGAGACCCTATATCGAATGAAATGCTGAAGATGCGTCAGCAGTTGGAGTTTCTGCAAGCTGAACTTTGTGCCCGTGGTGGAGGCGTTTCATTTGGTGAAATACAGGTGAATTATTAAAAGAAATTACTTGTGAATTATTAAAATCTTCTTTCAAATGATTCACAGAAAGCTACCAAAGATACTTGTGAATTGTAATGAGAAATTACTATGCAGGTTCTTAAGGAGAGAATTGCTTGGTTGGAGGCTACTAATGAGGAGCTGTGTCGGGAACTTGATGAGTTCCGCACAAGAGGTGGTTCGATTGATCAGAACCCGGACAACGTTAAAGTAAGTAACAATATGTTATAGGCCACATATGTTTGAATGAGTAAATAAATCTGTAGTACCACATCTAACACTAAAGGAACTACCATTTTTCAGGCTGGAAACAACGGGGCCATGAATAGTGAAGCCCTTAAAAGGGGATTGCATAGTATCGAGTCGTGTGACTACCAGATGAGTGAAAGCAGTATGTTTCTGTATTCTGGAAAAGACCTCATACCTAATGTTACATTATTACTAGTAATGGATCAGGGTTGACTAAAATGATCACAACTCGTAAATATATTTTCATGATTCACTCAAAATTTACAAATTATGAATTCATATTTGGGGAATTCAATTATCCACGTTGTGTAGGTGATTCTGGAGATATTGATGAAGATACGGTGAAGGAGTTGGAACATACATATTTGCAGAATAGTATGGATAAAGAGTTGCATGAATTAAATCGACAGTTGGAGAAGAAAGAGGTACTCTTTAAGTTCTCAAATGCAATTCTTTACTTTTCAAATCCAGCCTGAATTCAAACAAATATGGTAAAATTGATTAAAATATATTTTTCTTTATTTTGGGTGAAAATTTTGCTTTGATTGTACCTATTTCTAGTAAAAAACCTGACAAATAATTGTAGGTTGAATTTATGTAAAACAACAATTTTGTTTATCTTACATGAATGAAGTACATCTTGCAGTCGGAGATGAAACTATTTGGAGGATATGACACCACCGCTCTTAAGCAACACTTTGGAAAGAAATTAATGGAACTTGAAGAGGAAAAAAGGACTGTGCAGGTGTTATACTTTAACGTAACTAATAAATATGATGATGGAAATATTAGATAGTTAAATTCTCATCTTCATCTATTTATTGATGCAGCTCGAGAGGGATCGGCTGTTGACAGAAGTTGAAAACCTCTCCGCAAATACCGATGGACATGCACAAAAAATGCAAGATGTCCATTCACAGAAACTAAAACTTCTTGAATCCCAGGTTTTCCGTTTTCCTTTTTTGTGATTTTTTTTCAATTAATCTGCAAGATTTATTCTTACAATTAATTTTCGTTTCTCTAAAACCAGATACAAGAACTTAAGAAGAAACAAGAGAATCAGGTGCAGCTTTTAAAACAGAAACAGAAGAGTGACGAGGCAGCGAAAAAGTTACAAGATGAAATACAATGCATGAAGGCACAGAAGGTCTAATTTTACTTTCTCTTTGTGGATTCCACTTTACCTCAGCATGTAAGCATCTGATGTTTCTTTGGTCTTGTAGGTTCAATTGCAAAACAAGATAAAGCAAGAAAGTGAACAGTTTCGACAATGGAAGGCATCCCGAGAGAAGGAACTACTACAGGTAAATTTTGCAGATAATGAATTCCTCATGAAATGCATTTTCTAACTCAAATAAATGAAGCAAGCAAGGAGTTAAATATGAGACTTAAGTATATCTTTTTCAGCCATACAAATCATAATTAATTTCTGGGGTCTTGACTGTTTCTGTATGCAGTTGAGGAAGGAGGGAAGAAGAAACGAGTATGAAAGACATAAACTGCAAGCACTGAACCAGCGCCAGAAAATGGTGAGAATCTACCATGAGGATTTATGGTTTCAAGTTTCTGAAAGAAAATGAGAATGTACACAGAAATTATAACAAATTTATGTTGGTTGCAAGTATGCCTTCCTCTTGTTGCACTTTCACTTTGAATGTTTTTTGGATTAGAAGATTATTAGTTCAGTTCTGATCACCTGTTGTTGGAGAAACTAAATTATTATTATTTTAATTCAGGTTCTTCAGAGGAAGACTGAGGAAGCTGCGATGGCTACCAAGAGGTTGAAAGAATTGCTAGAAGCACGCAAATCTTCAGCTCGTGAAAACTCTGGTAGGTGTTATTTATTGGTTAACATACTATCTTACTGTCATTTCATTTCCACATATTTCATTTGATACTCATGTTACATCTCTTTCCAGTGACAACCAACGGGAATGGAGTCAATGGGCAGGTAATGCCTTGCTCATCCTCGTGCAAAAGAATTAACATGTCAATCTTTTCCACCTATTTGATCAAACCAAGTAAAATTAATTTCAATATTACAGAGCAACGAAAAGGCCTTGCAGCGGTGGCTTGAACATGAGCTTGAAGTTATGGTCAATGTTCATGAAGTTCGTTACGAGTATGAGAAGCAAAGTGAAGTGTATGTAGCATTTATATTTTGTTTTATTGGCTGAACTCTCATGTATGCGAGAACATATGTCTCTGTGCTCCCTCATACAAATACTAACCTAGATTACTTTGTAAATTCCTGTGGGATCATGTCCAGACGAGCTGCATTGGCAGAAGAGTTGGCTGTTTTGAGACAAGTCAATGAATTTGCTTCAAAGGGAGTCAGCCCTCCCAGAGGGAAAAACGGCCTTTCTAGGTAAGCTTATTTCATTAGTCATTTAAATGTGACCTGTACTAAAAGATTAGCATATGCATCTATGTCTCGAACAACTGTTCATCCTTACAAACCCATCTTACTTAATCTGTTGTTCGTTCATTTTTCAGGGCATCTTCAATGTCACCAAATGCAAGAATGTCAAGAATTGCTTCTCTTGAGAGCATGCTGAGTATCTCATCGAATTCACTTGTCGCGATGGCTTCACAGCTTTCAGAAGCAGAAGAACGAGAGCGTGGTGTCGTTAGTCGTGGACGCTGGAACCAGCTACGTTCAATGGGAGAGGCGAAAAGCCTGCTTCAGCTTATGTTCAATCATCTTGGTGATGCAAGGTATGCAAAGTGGCCGATTCTCTTCCACGTAGTGTATTTATGACATAACCACTTGTTTCTCTTTCAGGTAGTGTATTTAAGCTCATTTGTCGCCTACAGTAATTTTCTCATCTCCAGCGCCTATCTTTTGCCAAGAAAAGAACAATTTAAGAATATGAAATGATGCCTAATCATTTAAAACATGAACCCGAGTGTTTTCACATACAGAATAAAGAGTGGATAATAGGCTAATGATATAAAACATATGTGGTTACAGAGATGAAAAGTGATATTAACTAGAATTTGGAGTTTGTGCCTTTGGTACAAAATCATGATCTGCATAAGTAAAAACAGCTTTATGGATGTCATGCCATCAACAGGTGCGAACTGTGGGAAAAGGAAATTGAAATCAAAGAGATGAAAGAGCAAATGAAGGAACTCGTGGGATTACTGCGACAAAGTGAAGTCAGAAGGAAGGAAATGGATAAAGAGCTCAAATTGAGAGAGCAATCTGTTGCCACTGAATTGTCGACACCACCATCAGTAAGATTGGTTTTTTGTCTCTTCTTAAAAAACATTTTCTTCTTTCTTAATATATATTAATGTCTTGACTTTTCTGCTGCTACAGGGAAACTCTGTCAAACACATTGCTGTTGACATGAGTGGTCCGTTGTCTCCAATTCCAGTACCAGCACAGAAGCAACTTAAATATACAGCGGGGATTGCTAATGGCTCATGTAAAGAGTCAGCAGCATTCAAGGACCAGACGCGGAAGGTTTGTTTTATCTTCCCTAGACTTTCTGTCGCTGGACAACGCTTTCTCTTTGGCTTATACGGAGTTTCTGGTACGTCCAGATGGTGCCTATTGGCCAGTTATCAATGAAAAAATTAGCCCTTGTCGGACATGGTGGAAAACTGTGGAGGTGGAAAAGGAGTCATCATCAATGGCTATTACAGTTCAAATGGAAGTGGCAAAAACCGTGGAAACTCTCGGAGTTAATTAGACACAGCGATGAAACGATCATGAGAGCCAGGCCCCGTTCACAACCTAATTCTGATATTATATACAGAAATGGTCACTAGCTTTATATATCTCTATATTGTATATCCTTCACTCACTCCAGCTCCCAAGAGATGATCCGTGGAAATACGTTGAATAAGTGCAGGTGAGTCCGTGAAATGCATTTTCTCTTCTATTAAAGATAGACAGAAATCATGATATACCCTACATTTATCACAAGTATAGAATTGGGATATTAATCACACACACTTATATGTGAAGGTCTATTATCCGTTGCCTCTTTGATATCTAGAGATGTGCCGATATTCCTAAGGAATGAGACAAAATGGCTAGCTTGGTACTCCATGGTTTTAGTAGTGTGTCTTTAACACAACATCATAAAAAGAATTTCCTTTTTCAGTCGGTGTGTTTCTCGTTTTAGCTGATCAAAAGGGTGTTAAATGTTTGCATCATATCTTTTTGGAAATGACATGCTAATCTAGAATAGCCTAAACATAATGTCCAAAGCTACTCCATCTTTGTTTTGCTTTTGTAAATCATATAAGTGGAAAAGTGTAATAGAGTCTAGAAACAAAAATCAACTTATTTATCAAAGGTTACATTTTCTTTTTGTTCTTGACATTTTTGTAGACCCTTTTTCATGTAAGATCATTTTGTCCTATTTTCTTGACTTAATCTTCCACTATGTGAATGCAGGTCAAGGTATAAGTGGCAGTTGGAGAGCTTTGTCTGTAGTGTAGTGTATTGGCAGAGATACGTATGAAGTGGAATGCAATGGTTGTTTAGCATTGGAGTTTTGTTGTTATGACTCTTATTAGTCATTGCGTCTTGTGGGATCGTTCACCTCCATGATACTTGGAGGAGACTGCATTTTCATCGAGGATGGGTTTATTTTAGGTCTATTGGTAGTCTTCATTGTTGTATATACTTGTCCAAAGTTGTTCTTTTTGTGGAGGGGGTTTTAGTGCTTGTGATTTCTTCCTTCTGTTTCCTTTATTCTGCAGGGATTTGTTTATGTTTCACTTTATTTTTTCTCTTTTTCGGCTAATTGGCCTCTTTTGTATATTGTGTGTAAGCACAATATTGGTTTTGTTTTAGAAAGCACAGTCGGTGATACTTAGTCTCAGATGTAGATCTACTATTGGGTTGTGCTTATTTGTTGTATATTGTTGTGAATCATGTATTGCCATTTTTCCCCTTTTCTTGTAAGATAACGTGAATTACAATCTTTCACTTCTGCATCTCTTCACCATTTTCATGAATTAAATTGTGATCTTTGGTTCAAAAAGCTAGAAAATTACGAGTTTGAGATTTTGATCAATTTAACTTGTTAGAACTTGTTTCTAATTCAAGAGGCCATACGGTGAAACAAATTCAAATTTGTTTCTAATTCCGAGACTCAAATATGTATTTTTTCGAACGTTAAATGAGCAACCTATTTAGAACCTTTGGAGCAGGTAGCTGCCGATAAAAATCATAATAATAAAATTATAAAACTACCCTACCAACCTAAGGTGGAACTAATCATCCCTACCAAAATAAGAATTTTAACCAATCAAATTAAATAATTCAGCACACATAATCAAATGGATGGCCGAAACAGGAAACACCAAATAGTTCCGCATTCGGTATTATTTTATACAGTAAGTCAATTTAATGATACAAAGTTCAAAGATCCAAAATGGTTTACCAAATTCATCGGTACCGTGATCCCGCACCCAAGCAAAGAAGAGTGGTGCTCCGTTTTCAAGAAACTGCCTCTCAAGGCACTCAAATGCCAGGGCATAACAAACAACAAGAATGACGCGTGCATCTCCAGAAACGAACACGACTAACCTTACACAAAAAAGGTGCAGGGCAAGCTCATGCTTTATAACACCAGAAAGCATAGTGCTCCTCTTTACGTTGGTTGCTAACAAGACCCCCACACTGCAAGCAGACGAAGCTACTCCCATCAGAGAATGCATCGAGCATGACCTGCTTCCTTCCTGTCTCAGCAAGGATCGACCTTTCTTGAGGATCGGGTTCAATTGGCTCGTCACTAATTTTTTGTTGGGATATTTCAGGCTGCAAAGGGATAGCCTCCGCGATTGCACATTCAGCAAATAGCGAAGCCAACTCATCAGCGGCAGAGCTAGCTTGAATTTTATTCCTGTATAGTTCTTGAGCACGACTCAGACCTTGAGAAACAGCTATATCTCCACCTTGTATTTTCATTGCCATTATCACCTTAAAAGAAAGCAAGTTAGTTCCAGGATGCCTATATTCTTCAAATTACAAATAGTAATACAAAAATTTATTTTCAACAATTCAATATAAAAATTTGGACATAATACCATCAAGAAATTGCAATAAGGGATATAACCTACTTAGTTTAGTCCATAAGTTAACAGTCACATACTCCCCTACTCATTTTTTGTCAATCGAAAAAAAAGATGGAATATGATGCAAAGTGTAATACTCTTAAGCTCTAAGGCTCAGAACTTGAAATGATGGTGAACCTCACAAAGTTCGTGCTAGTAGCACTTGAACAGATCGTGGAGTGAAGACAATGCCAATATCTTTGAAGTTATAATCATATTGCGGCATGAAAGTGAAGACTTCAATATGATGAAGGATTTATCAAGGAAATAGCAAGAAAAATTTGTTCATCTTACGATAAGAAGCCTAAACAAAATCAGGACATTGAAAGGCTCCAAACCGAACTCGCTAAAGCAAATAAAAGAAAGTGTTAGCCAGATGAGATTATGGCATATTAAGGGCTGAGCATTCGGGCGGTTCGATTCAAAACCGAACCAAACCCGAAAAACCGAAAAACCGAATTTTTTTTAAAACCCATACCGAACCGAACCGTTTTCTATATCCAAACCGAACCGAAACCGAACCGAAATATTCGGTTTGGTTCGGTTCGGTTCGGTTTTACCCGAATTTAAATTACATTTAATATAAATATTATAATATTTATAATATAATATATATTATATATATATAATTATATATATGTATGTAATATTAACTAATTTAAGTATTAATAATATAAATAACATATATATAATATATATATATATAAAAATAAAAAAAATAAAAAATTCGGGCGGTTCGGTTTGAAAACCAAAATTTTTTCTCCAAACCGAACCGAACCGAATTAATTTCGGTTTTAATATTTTCAAACCGAACCCGAATTACTGTGCAAACCGAACCAAACCGCTAATTTCGGTTCAGTTCGGTTCAGTTTTTCGGTCCGGTTCGGTTTTTGCTCACCCCTCATATATGAAGACCAACGTGTTTTCTGATTTTTGCACAGATAAAAACACTGTCCTTACACCTCTACCTTGGCTTTTTAACTCCTCAAGGTATATCATGGTTGATAATTTAAAAATTCCAGTGAAAGACCTTTTAGACAAATCATTTGTGACTGCCTTTTGTGGACAACTTGCTATATTTCATAATTTTCATTAACTGGTTTCATGGAGATTTCTCAACGGCATTAAATGGTGGAGAAGATAACAAACTAATTAAAGAAACGTAAATCAATGCCTTGCTATAACAGATGCAGAAGTCAATCATGTAATGCTCACCCTACAAGGGTTATATATCCTAAAAAATGAAACATTCATGGAAACGTCATATTAAGAAGTTATATATTAAATTAAAATCATACACAAGAAGATCTGCAATCAATTTGCCCAATCATAGAAGTTATCCATCCTTATCTTTCTTTAGGGATCTTGTTTGTAATAACTATATATTGCTTTGGTACACTTTATTTCTATAACAAGTATATGCTTCGAGTCATAACATAACTTCCTCAGCTCGAAAAGATATGTAGTGCTCATAAATATCATTCATTATATTTCTTAATCATTCTGACTCCTATGTCAGTGAACTGATCCACTGTTTCTCTAGAAGTCACTGTTTACAAGATGAAAATCTTCTACATGGCAAGATACACATATTATAGCATCTGTACTAATGCCTTAAATATTTCATCAGCATGTCACTGGCAATTAAACTTGGTGTTATGTATTTTTCCTTTTTAACTCACAGGGACAATATCCTCTAGTAATATCGAAGAGTTGGGATGGTAAGGGGTGGCTCTGCATATCAGTAGGAAAACTAGGCACATAATTCGATGATTCTTTTCAAAATATCAAGCCACTAAATTTAATCACAAAAGATGAAGAGAGAGATGAAATTACATAGAGAAAGCATGTTCATCCTAAAATTAACTCCAAACCAAGCAAAATACTTGTCAACAATAAATACTAACAATAATTTTAAAATGGAACAAGTTTAAAGCTCAGACTCATTTTCTAGATGCATCATTCAGCTAACCCACATGAGCATTTCCTCATTTCGTCCCCATCTATATGTTTATATTTCTCTGGCCAACCTTACCAACCAGACATCACTAACAAACCATCATTCAAAGACATAGCCTAGTGCATGGCGATATGAATGACTGTGTGTTCTCTATGCTATCGGCAGCAGAACCTTTACCTTCAAGAGAAGAGATATGTCATGCATATAATTTCACGCGCAATAAAACATAAGCCTTCGCACACGTGATTTAGCATTTAATACTTGTAGTCACAATCATGAAGATGTACCACATCTCTTTAAATCAAACTAAAGATGAGTTACTGTTTTCTTCAAACAGAAAGTCCATTAAAACAAAGATTTGCTATGTAAAATCATAACAGTATATGATTACAAGGCAATGCCATTAAATTTGAACCTCAGAAAAAGAAACTCATTATCAAACCCTGTTTGAGCTCATTTAAAGGAGAAGCGAAGAAAGAAGGAAATAAGAAAGGACACTTGGATCCAAGTTGAGTATCAACATGTGACTATGTGAGCTATAAGATTCAGAAACGAAAGACCTACTGATTATCAAATGTCTCCAATCCATTTTCACCAAACAATAATTTATTACAATTATATCCTGGAAGATAACTTCTATATATTCCAATAACCAAAGCAATAACTTATTTTCACAATTAGCCAAAAATTCAGAGATAATGGCAATAACAAATAATGATGTATCTTATGTTTGAGCAGATGCATCACTAGTTAGTAACTTAGTCCAATAAATACCAGAAAGCATCACTAAGTTTACAACCACACTGAAAAACGCAAAAAGATTACAGAGAAAAACAACAAATCATTTGACGAATACATAAATGATTGAGAAAGTAAATTCCAACAATCGAACTGATCACAGTTGCAATCAAACATGCCAATGGTCGGCAGTCACTGGCATTCAGAATTAACAAAAATAAACAAAAGATTAAGCAGATGAAAAGCAGAGAAGGGCAAAAAATCACCGCCTCGAGTGCCTGGGATGGCTTCCCTTGATTAATGAGCTTGCGAGCCATCGTCAGAAAATTCCTGATATCGTTAGGGTCAGAAGCGGTGCCGACCTCACGCGGCGGAGCAGACTGCGGAGTCGAGGCCTCCGCCTCCATCATGTCGGCGTCACCACCGCTCATGGCATTACTGTTCGGTTTCTCGATTACTCCTTTACCGGATTGCAATAATTTTTTTTTTATTTTTTTATTTTTACAAATTTTTTGCAAATGAATTGAAACCAGATGTTTCCAGTAAATTCTGCTTGAATTCAGTTTGATTCTGCTGACTTTAATACCTTTGGGAGGAATTTGGGCCTGATGGATCCATCATGCAATGGGCCGGCCCGCTTCAAGTGAACTAATAGAAACATGCTGAATATTATAAATTTTCACAAAGACTCGCACGGGGACATCCGTACCGTGCATGTCATAAAAGTATCATTTATCATTAAATAAAGTATCAATTATAATGAAGAAAAATAATATTTATTCTTTTATCCTCTAATTAGAAAGTATTGATTCTTCTACAGAAAAGTGTAAATTATACTCCCTCTCTCCCTCAAATACATTTATGGAAATCTTAGACACGGATTTTAATAAAAGTTGTTGAATGTATTGTGAGTAGAATAAGGATCTCATATTAGTATAATACTAAATTAGTTAGTAGTGGACCATAAGTTTAAAATATGTAAATAAATATATTGTTGAGAATAATAAAGAAAAATATTGATGGGCCATGAGTGGTAAAATGTGTAAATAAATGATATTATTGAGACTATTGAATTGAAAAGATACTTACCATAAATAGATATGAAGGAAATTAGAGGATATCACAAAAAAAATTAAAAAGAAAATTGGTGGATAGACGGAGTACTAAATAAAAGTGATAATGTCAAATTTGTCGGCCTTACTGCATATTAGACCAACTGTAAAGCGTTTCAATAGCATCATAGGCTTTCGAGTTTTAGTAAATTCTTCCCTAATGAAGCACGGGTTTAGATTTAAAATATAAACATCCATCTAAGTTGAAATCCAAAATTAACTAATTTTTTAAAAACTTAATGTATGGATAGGACGTAACGTATTGACAATTTTTGCAAGATGTCTGGAATTGAAACATAACTATCGAGAAGCTCTAATTCCACACACCAACTTTTGATTTACATAATCAGCCACCCAAATGTTAGATTGATGTCTTAAATTCAAAGGATTCCAATGTTCTTCAAAGTCTTATTATCCCACTCTCACATAATCCACAATTGTCTTTGAAATAAATAACATAAACACAATATGTATCTCAAATCGCTATTCAAAATCAACCCTCAACTTTTCAATGTCTTGGAACCTTATCCTTTTCTTGATGAACATAGTCGCTTTTGTTGAGATACTGTTCCATAAAATCAACTTTAAAATTTCACTTGTTAGCAACCTAATTTCTGTCTTTATGCGGGGGGTTTTTTTTATTTGGTATAGGATCCTTTCTTCTATGACTTTCAGTGTCACACCATTAATTTCACTATTTTATAAAGATTCATTATAAAAATAACAATGATCATATAATGAATCATAATTAATGTTTATCACTAAAATGGAATTTTAAAAAGAAATATTGTATACCCTAACTATTAATTAATTAACCCTAAAAATCAATTATCAATTAGAAATTGCAATGTGTGTATATACATATATATATATATATAATAATTATAAACCCTAACATGGATTAGTGAATCATAATTAATAATCTTAAAATTATACCAAAATATAAGAAATTAAAATTGAAGGAAAAAAATAGAATCCAAGAAAATAAATAATTAAAAATGAGAAAAATTGAAAGTAGAACACAATGTGTGACCAAAAATGGATAGAAAATCGCATATGATTTTTTTAAGTGTAATCCCCTCGCCAATACTAATGTCAACATCTATGCGTAGTGGACGCATAGAAGTCTCGAACAAATCAATCTCCAACTAGGAAACTGACAATTTCATACAATTATTAGCTATTATTATCTATATATTTGTATTAATATATAATATATATTCACATTACACACATATTAGTATGTTTGTATAATTGGATTAATCCATATTCACATAAATTTCTTTATATATTTTTAGTTTTATTCTATTTTACTTATTTATTATCGATGCAAAATCCTCATTTTTATATAAATTAATTCTAAACCAAGTTTAAACAATCGGGATATTACATAAATGTTTAAAATAGGTGATATCGTACCAACATAAAGATTGCCTTGAAGACAAGCTGCCGAAAAAATAAAGTCCCACATTCCTTTTCTATGTATGAGGCCTTTTGGGGAAATTCAAAAGAAAAAAAGAACTCTTACCTAAATACCTTGATTATAATATCTTTTGTTCTGAATTATAAAATTTAATATTATATATTACTATAGAAATTGAGTAGTTCCTGATGCCCCCAACATAAAAAATTGTTGGTAATCTTTATTGAAGGCATAAAGACTACTTTTATTAGTACAATATCACTAGGAAACTCAATTCGTTATCTATGGCTCTTTCAAATATTAGAAGTACATACATATTTTTTAAAATTATAGTATAATGTATTGGGTTAGAAATTCGGAACCTAAAAAATTCTATTAAAATAATTCTGTGTTCATTTTTCATAATTGAATCAAACGTAAATTTTCCTATTTGATAGAATTTGCTCGCCACAAACTACATCTTGGAGCAAATGAATAAATTCTTTAATCTCTTTTCCATAAATAAGTTTATTCGTTTTTGGAGGAGAGGGAACAAGAGCGATGGAATTGACTCGATATCTTTTTTTTCTTTAGAGAAATAAGTTATTCAAAATTAAAACAAACAAAAAGTTATACTCTTTCCATCCAATATATTCGTTCTTTGATTTTAGTGGTACGAATTTTAATAAATAAATATTTCATCTGTCTCATTTAAAATGTCTCACTTTTTTTTTGGATTGTCCCATTACAAATTTCTCATTCCATTTTAGGAAATAATTATCCATTCAAAAAGTGTGAACCCTACCCACTTTTTAATACTTTCACTACTTTATACACTTCTCCTAAATACCCGTGTCAAAAGAAATGTTATACTTTAAGCGGGACGGAGGGAGTATATTATTAGATGGAGAGAGTAAAAAGATGGATCATATGTGATTTTTTTTTTATATAAATAATTGGATAAAATTAAGTTAAAAATCATGAAATTGATATTTAAAAAAAAATTTTTATGGATGAATCAAAATAAAATTAAAAAATATATTTGGTGCACGGTAAGTTACTTCACTTATCGAAGATATTCTTGCAACAGACATACATAAACAGAGAAATGGGACCAAAATAAGGAAGAAAAATATTGAATATGCATATATCACTAGTTTTAGCTATTTTGACCATTATAGAAAATTCAATGTCACTGTCCAATAAAAAAGTAATCTATTAATATATAATTCCATTACATATTGAAGATATCATATTCATCTACAATCCTATGTGTCATTTTTTATGATTTTTCATTCTTATTTTTCTAAATGTCACGAATTTTTTTATTTAACCACTTATCATTTAATATGTTGATTGATTGTTATGTTAATATTACATGTGGTACTTTAAATGCTTATTTATCCTTATTACTTTTATTTAATTCAATTTATAATCTTACAAAAATCATTATCAATAATTTTTTAATTTTTATTTGATTTAAAATCATTGTATTGTAATTATGATGTAATGTATCCTATCAAATCATCCCTTTATTTTTTCCTTGCAGAAATATAATATATTTTAAGTGTAATATTTATTTTTGTAAATAAACTTTGTGAGGTTAATATTTAAACTATGTAAGTTTATTAAGAAACCTTCCATCACATTTTGATAGTTCGAGTTATATTTAGTGAATATTGATTTAGCATGCAAACATATTGTTAGTTATTAATTAATTGAGTTAAAAATATAAATTCTTTATATATATAATATCAATTATTTTAGTAATTTGTATTTATAAATTCAAACATATATGAGTAATTACAGATATCACCATACGGGTTTGAGACGAAAAGGGTAGTAGTTTTTAATTAGATTTCAGATAGGTACGAGTATAAACATTTTAGACGGTCCAGGTAGCTGAATCCTACCATTATCATTTTGGTCAATAGTCTCACTCCACTACGATAAACAATTTTGAGTGTTTGAACTATAGCATCAACGGCAATCAATTATTATAACAAATTAATATTTGATTATTAGATATTTTAAAAATAAAAAAGTGTTTGGAACTATATCATATTTGATTTCAGATAGGTACGAGTATAAACATTCTATAGGGTCTATATAGCTAAACTCTAGCCTCAACTATTCGAACCATTGGCTTGCTCCACTACAATCAACGACATGGGTTGTTTAAATCTAACCTATCATATCACTTCACTATCACTGTCAACAACTCAAGGTGACTAAACTCTAGTCAAATAATATGTTATTTTTAAAATTTCTATTCATAAAGTACAACGTAATGCAATTCTATATCGAAACTTAATAGAATACAACTTATGTATCAAATCTAGACACATCACTCTTATATAAAAGCTATTTGTTTTGCTATATATGAACATAAAAAAGAGACATGTGCAATCTTTCCAACGTAGGACTTTACCTACCGAAACATATATTTAGTCATGGTTAATCATACGAGTCACTAGCAAAAGTGATTTAAAAAGTTTATTATTCACTTGGTAATGAAATTTTAGACAGATGGTGAGATGCACGATACAATAACTAACGTAGTACTGAAATTTTAGATAGATTGTGAGATAATTACAAAGTTATTTTTTCATATTTAAGAAAATTAAATTAGTCTTCAGTTTCTATATTTAGAATAATATTTTATTTTTAAATATATGTTGAATTTAATTTCTATTGATTTTTTATATATATAGTAAGTAAAAAAATCGATAAACATACTCCTAAACATATTTTTTGTATTATTATTTTAAATTTATGCTTATAAATTACAACTTAAAGTGATTTCCCATCGAAACTCGACGGATTACACATTAGTTATTACTATAAAATGAAGTCAACACCGGTCGAACTCACGCCTGTAATAAAATCATTGGATAGCTCAACAATATAAAAGGAAAAATATCATTGTATACCTAAAAAATTTGAAAAAAAATAAATCATGATTGTATTCTAATGTATTTGAAATTACAAATCAATACTTATATCATTGTTGTTAATAATTATGTCATACCAATAAAAAAATCAATTTTTTGCCTTACAATATCAATTCCGATCAATCCAATTATCGATTCTTGGAATTGAGATATCATGATCCAAATCCCCTTAACTTAAACTATAAAAATTTTCAAAACAATTTTTCAATCCAATATCAATTTGACTATGCTAAATTAGGGTTCTGGTATTAATTCCGGGTGGAATTCTGACATTGGGCCAGTCCCAAAATTCATAACATGATGATTTTCTTTTCTTTTTAACTTTGGGGGATCCCCGGGCGAGATTCGTGAGGCAAGCATCTCGATCGACATAGTGCAGCGTAAACATCAAAATACAATTTTACTATAATGCGGTCAGGGCTCCGACTGCGATGTTCATAAATAAATGAGTAATGTTTAAAAATCTAAAAAAAAATGAGTTACTTGATGAAATAAGAAGGTCCAATCTTTAAAATATAACAACCTGCAAAATATAATAAAGAAGTGCTTAGTCATATTGCACTGTGATGCAAAATAAAAAGAATTCCAATTGTGATTTCTGACTTGAGTTCCCATCAGACCAGCACCAGCGCCATTTGTGCCTGTACCAGTGGTCAACATTAGATCTTTAAAAAGTCATCAAATCCAACATCCTTTGATTTTATTCTCAACCAAAATCTTTTTTAACAACATCTCGTTTATTGTAATCTTAAATTTATTTGTAATGTGTATCAACGGTTGATACGGTTTAATATATTTTTAGGGTCAATTAATTACTTTAAACGTATAAGCTTAGGTGAATTTGTAATTGCAACGTGGTTTTTAATTATATCAACAAAATTTCCATATCTATAATGTTTACATATAACACTAATTTATTTCCAAAACTTGATGAAATTTAGCACACTTTTATCTTGATATACAGAAATTAGCAAAACAATTTTATAGAGTCTTTCCTATGTTCTTTTAAATATAAAATACATATCATAAAATTGAATATATTATAAAGAACTTTTTCTTCACAATAACAAAATTAGTACAAATAATACCATATCCAGACGAAATAAGTAGATCAAAAATCTCCACTAAGAAAAATCTTTTAGTGCCTCTTCCTTGGCACTTGGCTAGCATCACATTTGTATATAAGTCAATGGAAACAACTTGTGTACTTATTCAGAAATTGTAAGAAAATTGCAAAATTACTTGAAAATTCGTGCTATTTATATAAAGAGAGATTGACATTCATGTGGCCAACCCATCCAAATTCAAGTCAACCCTATTAAGTTGTTAGGTTATTCTATTAAAGTTAATGAGGCTAAATGTTTTTTATTACTATTTTTTTCTTCAATCTATTCATATCAACCCATCGGTTTCGGGTGGGGTTGCAATCCCTATATACAAAATTTTTAATGATTGAAAATTATTTTTATAAATGTATATGAAATTGGAATGAATGGTAAACACATGGTAGAAAAAAGAATTACACAACATATATAGGGATTTAGAATTATTTTCTAAAATGGTAAAAAGTGAATAAGGGGCAAAACTTATTTATTTCATAAGGACCCTCTTATCTGTATGCTAAGAACCTACATACTTAATTCCCGAGGCCAAAGGTCTCGGGTTCGAGTCCACCGTAACGCAGCCTTTAAAATTTCTATATTAAATTACCAAAAAAAAAAAAACATATTAAGGACTTTTCTTTCTTCCTAATCCGGTGTATTAACTATTAAGAGTTGATGCTTCTATTATATATATTTAAAGTATTTATATATAGTGATAAGAATATACATAAATTTAAACGCCGCTAGGAGACCGGTACCTACTTCCTTCCTCCTACCCCCAATTATAAATTGTTAAATTTTTGAACTATATGTATGTATTATATATTATAAGTATGGCATTTATTGGTTGATATTGTGTGTAGGGTGATACGAACCGAGCCGAACGAACATCGCCAAGCTCGAGCTCGGCTCGTTTAAATTTTATTCGGCTCGAGTTCGAATTGAGCTTTAAATTGAGCTCGAGCTCGGTTCGTTATAAAATTTTGAGCTCATGAGCTACTCGAATTCGGTTCGATAACTACTGCTTATGAGATATATTCGAACTCGAGTTCGAACTCTGCTCGTGTTCGACTTTGCTCGTTTTCGAGTTCGAACTCGAGCTCGAATTCGGTTTGATAATGTGTTATTCGAGACCGAACTCGAATTCGAGCTCGAGATATTGATATATATGCTTATTTGTTGCTAAATAATTATAATTAACATATATTTTATAATTTATTATTCATTTTAATTATTTAAATATGTATAAATAATCTATTATTTTATACGTTCGCGAACATGTTCGAATTAAGGTTCGCGAACATGTTCGAATCAAGGTTCGTGAACATGTTCGAATAAGAGTTCGCGAACATGTTCGCGAACTGGCTCGTTTGAGTTCGAGCCAAACATGTTCGCGAGCCTACGAGCCGAACATCTCTAAGCTTGAGTTCGGCTCGATAAACTTATCGAGCTCGATTCGAGGCTCGAGTTCGGCTCGTTTACAAAACGATCGAATTTCGAACGAGTTTTTTTCGAACCGAGCTCCGAGTAGCTCACGAACGGTTTGGTTTGTTTACATCCCTAATTGTGTGGCCCGCGATTGATAATTTTGATTAAGTCAGCCTCGAGAAGTTAATTTATAGATCAACCCCTTGCTTTTGTCATAATCTAAAGGCAGGTTTGTAATGTGTTGATGATTGAATATATATTTGCTTATTTATCAAATTGTTATTGTTTTTTTATGAAGTGAGATTAATGAAACAGTTACTTGCTAGAGCAATTAGATCTTCAAACAATAGAAATTAGATTAGTAAAGTCGACATTGAGCTTATTTAGCTAAAATTGATGAACGAAGAAGAAGAACAAGATGTGCATGTGTGTGTCCACGCACTTGTGTTTGTTGATGTTTTATTCGAGGGGGTCTCTGAAATAGTTTGCTCTGCCTTGCTCGATAACTACAAGAATGCTCGACCCAACTTCGATGCTGCTACGAAGCTGGGAGTTTTCTTGGGGGACAGGAAGTGGTTGAAACCCAAAAAAGAAAGCTTCTGAGTGGATGTGGATGCCCTTTTAATCTCAAAAGAAAAGGCTTCGGAATTGGTATTATCATCCGTGATCATGAAGGTAAAATTATTCTTTCGAAATCTCTTCAGACGGCACCTTCAACAAGTATCATGCTTGCCGAGGTTAAGACGGTGATTTTGGGCATTGTCTGTTGTTTGGGAAATGGCATTTATCCTGTTGAGGTGTTTACTGATTCTATCTTGGCTGCTCGACTCATGGCTAAGCCGGAGGAGGAAAAAGACCTGTTTTCGGACGAGATTTATGGAATTCTTCAAGATGCTCGATCGAGTTTTCTGTTAGGAGTTGCTCATATGTTAGATCGGCTAATAAGGCTGCTCATTCTCTTGCGTAATTTGCTTTTAATTATAATCGTCCAGTCTGTTGGAACGATAATTTCCCTAGTTGGCTAGTGGATCTTGTAAAAGACGACTTATTGAATTAATTTGAGTTTCTGTGGTTTCAAAAAAAAATATATAAAATATTTAATTCTTTAGTTAAATTTGATCAGTTAATTTAAAACCGATAATTTTAGCCAACACTCCAATAATTAGCTATTATCTTTCCCAAATTATGAATTTCGTCTAAATTAAGGTAGTTTATCGAGTCTCGGTAACACACGTTCAATAGTCGATACTAGGGGTGTGCATCGGTCGGTCGGTTCGACCGACCGATCGAAATTTTCAAAACCGAAAACCGAACCGAACGAATTTTTTTGTACCGAATCAAACCGATTTATAATTTCGGACCGACCGAAAACCGAACAAAAACCGAACCAAAAAAACCGATCGGACCGAAAAACCGATCGAAATATAAATTATATATATATTTTTAAATAAACATATTTTTATCCTAATTACTTAATTAAAATATTAATTAATATTATATAAAATATATAAATATATAAAAATAATATTTTCGATTCAGTTCGGTTACCGACCGAACCTAAAACGTAAAATCGAAAACCGAACCGAAACCGATTTAATTAAAATTTTGAACCGAACCGAAAATCGACTTTCTTAAAAATCGAACCGAACCGACCGAAACCGACCGATTCGATCGGTTTTTTCGATTCGGTTCGATCCATGCACACCCCTAGTTGTGCCTCAAAATCGATCATCAACCATCGGAGCCATAAAACCTCACTAACTGTAGTAGCCATTGCACGATATTCCGCTTCGACAGAGGATCGGGAGACAACTGTTTGCTTATTGATCCGCCAAGTAATAGGGGCTCCTCCAAGAGAAATAAAATAATCAGTTCAGGAACGCCGCGTCATTGGACACCCTCTCCAATCTGAGTCGCAATATGCTTGAGCAACAACTCTCAGCTCTTGGTATGAATAAGCTTCGTCCGAGTCCCTTAAGATAACTCATGACCGTAATGCCGCACTCATATGTGATCGCCGTGGTGAGTATATAAATTGACTCAAGACATTTGTAATATCTCGAATATCCGGTCTAGTTAATGTGAGATAGAGCAATCGCCAATCAGCGATGATCTCGCGGTGCGTCAACAAGAGGACCATTCGATCAAGATCATAGCGAGTGTTCTGCTCCATGGGAAGCGAGCTCGGACGACATCCTTCCATGCCACTGTCTTTTAATATGTCAAGTGTATATTTGCGTTGACTTAGCACAATACCCTTAGCCGATCGTGCAACTTCAATTCCCAAAAAATACTTCAAAGGACCTAAATCCTTTATGCTGAACTTGCAATCAAGATATTCCTTGATCTCTTGAATCTTGCTGCCATCATTGCCTCCAAGTATGACATCGTCCACGAATATTAGCGCAACGATATATACGTGGCCTTGTTTGAAAATGAAAAATGGAATGGTCTGCATGGGACTTCCTAAAACCCATATCAATGATTAGGGGTGTTCAAGAATCGAACCGAACTGAAAAAATCGATCGAACTGATCGGTTTTGATCGGTTTGGTTCGGTTTAAATTTTTAATTAAAATTGGTTTTCGGTTTTATATTTTAGGTTCGGTCGGTAACCGAACCGAACCGAACCGAAAATAATATTTTTATATATTTATATATTTTATATAATAATTAATTAATATTTTAATTAAATAATTAAGATTAAAATATGTTTATTTAAAAAATATATATATAATATATATTTCGGTCGGTTTTTCGGTTCGACCGAAATCGATCGATTTTTTCGATTCGATTTTCGGTCGATCCGAAACTATATATCGATTCGGTTCGGTTCAAAAAAAAGTTCAGTTCGGTTTTCAGTTTGAAGATTTTACCGACCGACCGATGCACACCGCTAGTGGATACTCCTTCTTTATAAGTGTTTTCTTATCACTTTTTTTTAATAAATAAAATCATGCATAATAATTTCATTAAAAGTCAACCTCACACATTTCACATCACATCATATTTAATATTGAACATTTAAAAAACTTGTCGTATCGCGAAGTTACGTGAATTTATAGAATGTTCATTATATCATGTTGTCGATTTTGAAATAAGGGATGCTATTTCATATATATGGTGCATATTTAAATAGTCCTTTTGAGAAATTGTATTTAGCTAACATTTATTTCCCCAAAAAGGTCCAAGTTTGATCACCTTGCAAGGCTCCACCCACCAGCACTTATGTCTTCCAGAATAATGGTCAATAATGTCAACTTTCCCTATATATACACCAGTCCTTTTCCTTCTACCACACATTATTTACTAATTAATTTACTCCATTATATCATTTTATATCAATAGCTCTGACTAAAAACAACATTTCGCAGAAGGAAAAATAATCCAAAGCATGTGGTAGACCTTGCCCTAGCGTGTGCATCCATTACAATTTGCACTATTACTTAGAGGGTGTTTGGCTGAGCTATAAGCTGTTCTGGGGGAGCTTATAAGCTCAGCTAAACACCCTCTTAGACGTGGGTATCAAGGATAACTATTATTTTCTAATCTAAAGTATATATCTTTTCCTTCAAAAAAATATTACATATTTTCAACAATAATAGATTATTACCCAATAAAGTAATTCTATTTTTGAAATTTAGAACGAATCCAATTTTTCTTGTATTGAAAAATTGTGTCAGCAACTGAAAATCTGCAAACAATCCATTTGCTTATATTCAAGTATAATTTCCATCCAGAGTTCTAGTTGTCGATATAATTTTTTGGAACCAGAAAGTTTCTTTCTAGATTTGTATTGAGTACTAATTTATATTATAAAACATTTGAGACATTTATATCAAAATATGCATAGTTTGAACTATAAATTAATAGGGTTAATTATGAAATGTATCCCGATCTTTAGCGATTTTTATCGCTACTATCTCTCAACTTTTATAACTAATTTATTTATCCTAACATTTTCAACTTGTACCAATTTTATTATTGGTTATTTTGCATAAAAATATTAATATTCCACATAAGGGTGGGAACATTGTTAATAAGTTTTTGTAAAAGATTTAGAAAACAACAATGTTTCCAACATTATGTGGAATATTAGTATCTACGTATACATAGACTCAGTCAACAAATATGAACTTTGATAATAAAATTGATGATATACGAAAATATTGAGGTAGAATTGATAAGTTTTAGAAGTTGAGATAAATACTCTAAAATTGTAAAATTGATATATAATTTATTATTAACTCAAAATACTATTTTACTTTTATTTTTAAGCATAATTAACTTGCACAGTACTCATGGCGTCCCAATATTTTTTTGCTCAAAACTTTTGGGCACATATGTTAAGGAGATTTGTTTTTTATGTATAAAGTGTGTGATTCACAGAATTTAAGATATTTTTATTTATAAAATAATTTTTTTTTATAGAATAAACCAATAATAATGAGACTAGACTGTTCAAAAAAATGAGTCAATAATAATAATCGGAATAAGAAATATTTTTCTACAGAATTATGTACTCATCTACACACGACTATTAAGTAATGATAGGCTGATGAGTATTCGTTAGATGTTAAAATCTATCAACACCACCACACCAATTACCAAACAAAATAATTGATTGAAAAAACAATGAATCGTCATTAACAACGTATATTTTGACCAACATATCGCCCACCAAAATCCACAATCTCCTATCCTCACTATTTCCACACAATCAAATACTATAAAATATTCAACGGGTGAATAAAGCCAAGAGAGAGTTACAGTAATAAATAACCAAAATGGGGCCCAATTCTGTCTTTTTCTCACCATCCCCATCGTTGACCAAGCGACCCTCTCTCTCCACGCTTTTTTTCAACGGCAGGGATTGCATCGCCCACGTCCGGCGAAATCAAGACCGCTGATCAAGAGGATTCGAGAACGAGCGCCTCCGCATTGGAATGGGCGTGATTGTGATCTCCTTCATATGTTACTATAAGCATTGTCGGGTCATCCAAGGCCCGCTCCACGTGCTTTCGGGCCGGGCACCCTCTTAAACTACTACATTTGTAATATCCCCTGCAATTATACATCAATTTTTTAGATCTGTAATATGTTTCTAATTTTTTTCTCATCTAAAATCTATGTCGGGTTACAAAACTTAAAATTATTTTCACTGTATTGTTTTCTCCTTAGTTTATATATAATGTTTTTAATGTGTATCGCACGGAACAAAATACTAGTAAAATAAGTAAAAATGGAGAAAATACCTGGGATGAGGAGAACCCTTGATGGGCTTTTGACCGTATTTTCTCCAAGAGTAATCATCTGGTGGAATATCGGCCATCTTCATGCTTATAGCTGGCACTCTCACTACCTTCTTCAATCTTGATTTTCTGGCACAGATCACACAAATCAGAATCATAGATTATTAAATGTGATGGTGATTAACTTTGATTACATTGATTTTTACATTTTCTGGGAGTTGATTTCTAATTTTATTTGTATTTTGATTAATTTCTTTAGTTCGTTCTTACCTTTTCTTGGGGCAGTGGCAGCGGCTGCCCGACGACGCGCCGCCGCATTTGGCGCTGGAGTCGTCCATGGAGCTGCACTTCCTCTTGAACGACGTCGTCGAGGACATCGGCCGGCCGGCGGAGGAGGCCTGCGAGAGGTTCGTGATCTGGAACCCCGACGACATCGATGGCTGCAGGCTGTCCGTGTCGCCGGTCACCGACGATATGAACGAAATCGCCGGCGACGAGAAATTGATCGTCGTCGAAGACTCTTTCCGCTCGAGGGAGCCTTTCCGAATCAGCTGGTGGTGGTGCGACAGCGGCAGCGGCGGCAGCCGCTGAATCGGCGTGGGGTGGTAAATCTTCGAACCTGGTTCTTTCTCCTCGGTTTTCGGTGCTTGAGGGGGCGACGCGGCCAGTTCGGAAACCGGTTCGATCTTCGGCTGCGCATCTGGTTGTGATTTGGGGTTTGGAATCGGGCCGCGGCGGAATCGGGCGTGGCCGGTCCGGTTCCGGTCGAGCAGAGAAATGAATCTCTTGAATTTGTCTACGGCGACGTCGGAGACGGCACGATAGTCAGCGGAGGTGGCGGAGGAGGGTTCCTGTAGTTTTTGTTGATGGGAGTGGGAGAGTAATCTGATTAGCTTCTCAACGCTCTGCAGGCCCGCGGCGGCGGCTTCTTGGGCGGCATTTGCTTCCATCTTGGCGGTGAGGTTGTAGCCTGGCATCCATTCTACTGCCATCTTTCTAGAGAGAGAGAAAAACCATCCAAGAAGGAAAACACGCAGAATAAAGTTGACGGAATTCTGAGAGAGAGCGAGGCGGGGGGAGTTTGAGGAGAGAGAAGTGAATGGGTTGAAAAGAAGGCACTGGTGAGGAAATAGGCAGGAGAGAGAGAGAGTCAAATAGATGGTGCTTTTTCTTTGTTTTTATTATTTTTTTAAAAATGTTTTTCAAGGATGTTTTTTCACTGTGGTGTCGATTCTGACCTGTTTACGGTCAATCAGAGGAGCCAATGAGCTTTAACCACGTCATCGATTCGGAGAGAGATATTGAGGGGCATTGACTTACTTTCTCATTGTGTGTGGGACCCCCGGTGTTCGGTGGGTGTGTATTATTATGGGATATATAAAGTCAAAAGGAGAGTAATGAGCCGTTTGATCAGACAAAGGGTAAAAATTAGCTCGTACTTCACTCTTTTTAAAGCTCTATTAAATACTCTAATTTCAATTAGTTTGATTTTCTTTTTGGTTTGTAATGATAATTATATTTTATCCAATTACTATTTTGAAAAGAATTAGCGAGAAAGTACTTATTTGATTAGCGTTGGTTCGGAGTTATAATACTGTGACCACAAACAAATACGATATCTTTAATCCAAATAGTTTATCCCTCTGTGATATATACTCTGAATTAATTTCATATGTCTATTGTAATATTGTTGAATCAACATAGTATTAATGGAAAAGATAAAAATAATGTATAGATCTAGCCGTCTAGGGGAGGGGTTAGGGCTTGGGACCCACATTAATAATCTTTATCAGTAAAGCATTGATGTTTTTAATGTTTTCAAAGTTTGAATGGGAAATATCAAAATTACAAGAGGTATTCTCACATGGGATTCCCTTACGGTTTCGACTTTTTTGTATGATAGAGAAGAAAATGACTCTTTTCGCATTGTTGTATCCCTTTGAAATTCTTCTTCAATTTGGGAATTCTTTTGACTTACTTTCTCGACCACAACGATGACTTGGGTCTAATTTGGACTTTTGTTCTAATTTATGTTTGATTCCAAGATATCCTTAGTAATTATAAGTTGGGAATATCCTTAGTAATTATAAGTTGGAGGTATCCTTTGTGAGATGGTTCAAGATTTAGATCTAATCTAATTTTAAAAGATAAATATTATAAATATGTTATCAAAAATATGGACAAAATTTGAATCTTACTTGTATTATTAAGAGCGCCTCAAATGTTAAAAGCTGGAAATCAATTTTTTGTGTTACCATATAAGCGCCACATCATTTTTTAAAACTTATCAATTTCTTTATAACTTTTCTCTAATCATATACCCACAAAACCAATTTTTATATGAGTCTCGCTATAATATACACACAACTATATATATATGAGATGGTCTCATGTGCGGACGGAGAATGAGGGGGCAGGGGGTGCACTAGGCCCATTTGGAGTTTGAGAAAAAAATCGATAAATTCCTCACTAGTAGGGGTGAGCATTCGGATTTCGGTTCGGATTTTTGCCTAATCCGAACCGATCCGAAAATCCAAAATTTGAGAAGAAAACAATCCGATCCGAACCGAATATCCGAAAATCCGAAATCCGAAAATCCGAAAATTTTATAAAAATATCCGAACCGAACCGAAAAATCCGAAATTATGAAAAATCCGAAAATCCGAAACCAATTTTTGTTAATTCTTATATATATTTATATTAGATTTTAAAATATTTAAATAAAATATTATTATTATATATAAATTATATATAATTCGGATTTTCGGATTTTTTCGGATTAAAAAAATCCAATCCGATCCGATCCGAAAATCCGAAATTTTGAAAATTTCAATCCGATCCGAACCGAAAATCCGAAAAATCCGAACCGAATTTTAAATTTCGGTTTGGTTCGGATTTCGGGTATTTTGCTCACCCCTACTCACTAGTGTTAATTAATAATTTAATTTAACAAATCATATCTTTATTTTAACTGATAACTTATAACATCAAAACTATGATAGAGAAGCAAATTGTGGTATGATGAACAATTGATTATTACTCGTATTGATAGAAATTTACCAAAATTTTATAGTTTTCACAAATAATTTCTTCTTGAATGAATCGCTTTAAATAACAAAATATTCCATATCATGGAGGTTCCAGCTTCATTGTTGATTCTTTTGATTGTTGTGACAATACTACAAAAAGATTATAATTATATTAAATTATTATTTAGGATTAAAATATGATCAATGCATTATTACATTAAAAATATTGTTAACTTCTTGCTTCATTTTAAAGCTCTCATACTTCTTTTTAATCCAGACACATTCATAATGAATACAGACAAATTCATTAGTTCGTAATTTATATTATAAGAGAGGTTTTTACAATAATTAATTCTTATAGATATAACTATATTATATCATATTTATGTAAATAAATATTGGAAGATATGATGTGTTTCGGACGTATCTTAATTCAACAATAACTGTTGCATGTGTTTGTCAATATAGTAGTCAGAAAAATTAAGCTATACAGAATAATATGTGCGTGTGTGTGTTAAATGTCCTTTTTAAACAATTAGTCAAGTAAGACATGTATCTCATGGTTGTGATCTTATCCATTGAAATATTACGAACAATATTGCTCGGCAATACATAGCATATGTTATCAAAAATGCGTAATTTACAATAATTTACAATATGTGAATGAGTTGATTTTGTTGGCCCATGTCATGATAAAGCAATTTTGAAGGGGTCAAAGCGGTGAAGTTATTTGACTATTGGGAAAATGTTCATTTTTCCCATAATAAGGTTTATTTGAGAAATTAAGTTTTCTTGGTTTTTAAGTTTTCGGCAATTTGGCCACCCGATTAACAGGACTTGAGATGCCGTTAGAGAAATTCGATTTTTACAAAAAAAATATTAATATATTTCTCGTGGTCAATTATGGAATTTGCAAAGCCTCTTGCCGTAAATTCCTCGGGAATCATGACCGAAAGCTTGTTGCAGCTCAAATTCAAGGTGATCTCCAAAGCCGGAATCTTCCCCAAACTCGCCGGAATTTGATTCTTGAGCTCATTGCTGCTCAAGTTCAGCAACAAAAGTCTAGAAAATGAGTCGAGATCGAATTGAAGAATCTGTTCTTTCCAAAAATGAGTTTGGTGAGAGAGATCAATGAACCTAAGCTAGAACTAAATGCACATTTTAACGTATTATCAGAAACATCAAGAAATTGAAGATTAACAAGTTGATTCAAACTCTGAAAAAATCCAAAATATCGAATTCGAATGAAGGTCTAGAAAACTCAGATTCTGGCCGGCAACTAAAAATCTTCGGCCTGCAGTATAACTCCAAAGATCTGGTTCGATCAAAGATCCAAGAAATCAAGATTCTTCCACCTCACGAATTCTGACGGCAAATTGCCCATCAGCTTGCTGTTGCTATATCCCTGAATTGAGACAATTGACGAACAGTTGCCGATTCAGTATAACACCAAAGAGATTATTCAACGACAACAGAAGCTTTTTTAGAATCTGCAAATTGAAGATTCCTCTTGGAATTGAACCCATCAATGAATTTTGTGAAAGATCAACTAATTGCATGAGGATAATGATTTCTAAATATTTCCTTCCAACCGATTCTGCCTCAGTATCAACATACTCAAATTCGACAGACTCCGGATTTCGAAAGGAATGTTGCCGGTGATTTGATTGTTGTCGAGCTCAATCATAAACAACGGAGCATAGTTTCCATTCTCGAATGGAGTCTTGCTGGAAATTTGGTTCCCACTCAGCGGCAACTCTTGCAGCATCCCAAACGATTTAGGAATGCTGCTGGTTTGAGAATTCATTGACGTGTCCACGATGATCAGCTGGCGGCAGATCCTGAGCTTCTGCGAAATGGTCCCTACCAATTCGTTCTACCACAATAAGAGGCTCTGTAGATTTTACAGTGGACCACAAGAAAATAAAACAAAAAAAAAAGTAATTTCTTTAACGGCATCTCTAAGTTCCGTTAATCAATCGAAATTTAGAATTCTAAAGGACTTGATTGATTCAAAACATACGATGTAGAGAGTTACGATTTTCCAAATAAACCTTAGAGGAAAATGAACGTTTTTCCCTTTAACTATCTACTGGTATATATCTTGGTGGACCTTGATCGTGATGCAGTAGGTCACGACAAATAATGGGTCATAAGAAACAACAAAATGGATCATTTTTTCACTATATAGATACAATTGAATATATCTAAAAAGATATACAATATATCATTTATAAAGGAATTATTTTTTTTACAAAATTTGGGCCTCCAAAAATGTGCAACAAAATTTGGGACATTAAATATTTTATTTTTTGAATGAATATTTATATTAATATAAGAAGATATATAAAATTTTGGGCCCCTTAAAATGATGGATCCTGGACGGTCGCCCATGTTCGTCCGCCCTCAGGGACGGCCCTGACTGTGAAAAAAAAAAGAACCAAAAATTAAGTAGAACCAAATAGCATCATAGATCAAATAGCTAGACCTTATCGAGTAATTCCGGGAGTACTTTTACGGTGGATATGAATTCTTATATTTTAGTTAATTTATAAGGGCGAAAATTTTAGATAAGTTTGATATTCTTTTTATTCCATATGTTAAGTTGCTACTCTTTTTAACCAATTGTATAATTTTATCCTTTAAAAAGGTGTATGCGACACACGATTCACAAGCAAGATTCAACCTAACAATGAATTTGAAAAGCTAATAAAATACGATAATCAGTACGACGAATCCGGACAACGCGTGCGTCGGGTTCATTGGACGTATCCGGACGTCTCTTCAAGTGCACAGCGAGCCCAACGGATTGGGCCACACGAGTTGGGCTCCGGACCAACTCCATCGCACCTGCGAGCCCAACGGATTGGGCTACACGAATTGGGCCCCGGACCAACTTCATCTTTGGGCTCGATCAAACGTTGATCCAAAATATAAGGACAATGGGCCACCAACCAGGCCCAAGCAAGCCCACGAACAGCCCAAAGAATGGCGGCCAGACCACCCAGACCAATCGAAGATCCAAGATCCAAGATCCAAGATCCACGATCCACGATCCACGATCCACGGACCACGGAACCGAACCGAACCGGCCGGAGCCGGAGCCGGGCCGGGCCGGGCGGGCATGGCATGGGCGCGGGCGGCGGGCGGGCGGGCCGGGCGCCGGCACCGGCAGGCGGGCGGCGGCGGCAGCACACATGTGTGGCGTGGGCTTCGACCCATCACTTGTGCACATAATTATACTAAGTGTTCAATGACTCACTTATATAGACAATTAATGAAGGTACATTAATCAATGTGGGATAAGGATTAATTAATCCATGCTTATCCCATTAATCACATAACTCCATGTTTAAGTGACCAACTTTGATCCATTATTTCTCACTCACCGAAATCGGTTTGAGAATGTGAATACACCACGATCATCTACTCGGAACGTAGATCGATCCTATGCCGTTTAATTTCACAAAATTAAACGTTACGTCACTCAAAATCTTGGTCAAAGTAGCTTCGAAACTTGACCACATATATAATATTATATATATATGCACGCGATTTTCAACAATCCCCACATGAGTGGAAATAGCCATATGCATGATGCGAGACACGTACTCGATCCTCAAGAGATGTTAAAATATTTGGACGGTGGTTTATGGCCTGAACCTTCCATAGTTAGTACCATCGAGTACACAGCGGATTAGTGGACACGATGCGCGAACTATTCCCCACAACGTACCGAAACAATGGTATTAACACTTTAACACCTCAACCTCATCCGTTCTCACGTTTGATTCCATTTGGCCATGGACATCCACTTTGGATTCATAAGTGTTTTGTTTGAAGCGCCCCACTTCGCACTTACATAGGTGATTCTTTACCGAGTATCTTGCCATACTCAACCTCCTCGAGGTATCTTAGGAATCATTGAGAGTCAACGACTCAACCTCACCACTAAGCGAGTTTTTCAACACTCGTTTGCTTTCTAGGAATGACTAACTCGAGTGTTTATACACGAACTCATATAGCTTAGTTCTCCATTGAACCAAGTTCTTGGGATCTCCAATCATCATGGTTGGGTTACCACTATGATTGTTCTTAAGATGTGGATTTTAGTCCCATTCCTCTAGAACTTGATCATTTGATCCGGTTCAACCCTTTGGTTAACGGATGCGCGGATTATCTATTGACTGACATAGTCAATTGATATAACCCCACTCGAGATCAAATGCCTCACGGTATTATGTCGCCGACGATATGTCGAGACTTACCATTATACAAACCACTTTTCGCCGCTTCCAATAGTCGCTTGGCTATCACGGTGAATCATCACTGGTGGCGCGGTTTAGACCAACATGGAATATCTTCCAAAAATTACTGAGCCACTCGGCTTCCTCACCGCCTTTATCCAAAGCTATGAATTACGATTCCATGGTGGATCGGGCTATACACGCCTGCTTCGTGGATCTCCAAGAAACAAAGACTCCCGTCGTGAACACGTACCCACTTGTAGAAAGTGAATCTTTCGTGTCGGATATCCATTGGCATCACGGTGCCCTTCAAGTACCGGGATATCTCGTGAAATGCGACCCATGATTTTGAGTATACTTGAGTACCTCAAAACTCTCACTAAAGCCTTCCAATGCTCCTTGCTTGGATTGCTCGTAAACGACTCAATTTGTTCACGGCGCAAGCTATGTCGGTCGGGTGCAATTTGTAAGATACATCAAACACCGATGACCTTAGCATAGTCTTCTTGCCCAATGGGTTCACCCCTTTCTTACTCAAGTGAACATTGAGCTCTAATGGGGTCTTAGCAGTAAACTATCAAACGCGTTGAATTTCTTAAGCACTTTCTCAACGTGGTGAGATTGTGTCAAGACAATTCGTCGATCTTCTTAGAATCTTGATTCCAAGAATCACATCGCTAAACCCATGTCCTTCATGTCAAAATTTCTATTTAACATGCGCTTTGTGTCATTAATGACTTGAGTATTGCTACCCATGATCAACATATCATCTACATACAGACACACTATAACATAACCATTATCAGTGTTCTTAACGTAGACACATTTATCACACTCATTGATCTTGAAACCATTTGCCAACATTACATTGTCAAATTTCAAGTGCCATTGCAACGCGCTTGTTTCAAACCATATAGAGACTTCACGAGTTTGCATACCGCCTCTCGACGTGTACTACAAACCCTTCGGGTTGCTCTATATATACCTCATCCTCGAGGTCACCATTCAAAAACGCAGTCTTAACGTCCATTTGATGAATCTCAAGATTGTGCAAAGCAGCAATTGCGAGAAGCACCCTAATAGACGTAATCCTCGTCACAGGTGAATAGGTATCGAAGAAATCGTACCCCTCTCTTTGTTTAAACCCTTTGACAACCAAACGGGCTTTATACTTTTCAATTGATCCATCTGCCTTGTACTTCCTTTTAAGGATCCACTTGCATCCTAAGGGCTTACAACCTTCCGCAAATCAACCAAAGACCCAAGTGTGGTTTTGCAAAATGGAATCAATCTCACTGAACGACCTCTTGCGAGCATCCCGTCGGCCGAGCATAGGCTACTTTGATTGAAGTTGGTTCTTCGTCCAACATGAGCGCAATATAGTCGGGACCAAAGTCCTTTGGCGTTCGACTCTATTGCCACGTCTCTGCCCGACCTCTCGGATCGGACCTCGATCGCTTATGCGATATCGGTTCTTCCTCCAAAGGTTTAGAACTCAAGTTTCACCATCGTTCTATTGCTAGAATTGGCTTCACTTTTATCCTTATCTTTACTGAGGATAAACACTTTCAAAGAATATAGCATTCCTCGACTCAATCGTCGTCCCCACGGTCATATCCGGTACCTCGACTGTGGATCGAAAACGATAAGCGCGCCGTTCGATGCATACCCAATAAAGATACAATCGATGTTTAGGTCCAATTGTAACTTGTTTTGGAAGAGCACCTCAACCTTCGCCAAACACCCCACACTTTGAGATATTTGTCGATGGCTTTCTTCCTTTCCACAACTCGTGAGGAGTGACATCCTTACCTTTGAGTGGAATCTTGTTCGATATGTAGTTGGTCGTCAAAATGCGACTTCCCCACAAGTTCGGGGCAACCACGAACTAATCAACAAAGCATTCATCATCTCCTTAAGTGTTCGATTTTCGTTCAAGAACGCCATTAGACCGAGGTGAATAAGGGTCGTCGTTTGGTGTATTATACCACTTTCGTTGCATAATGTCTCAAACAGAGCTACATATTCTCCCCTCTATCACTTGAGCAGTCTTAATTCGACAATTAATTGATTCTCGGCTTCGTTCTTGAAGTTTTAAAAGCTTCAATAGCCTCGTCTTTACTTCTTAGAAGGTAAAGATAACAATATCTTATACGATCATCAATAAGCGTGATGAAGTACTTTTACCACCTCTAGTTTGTACAAACTTTAAATCACACACATCGGTGTGAATAAGTTCTAGAGGCTTAGTGCTCTGCTTCTACCGAATGAAGCGGTAACTTAGCCATTTTAGCTTCCACACAAACCTCACATTTCGTTTGTGTATTAACTTCATTTAACTTTAGTAAATCTAAATTTACTAATCTTTTATTGCATTTAGATTAACATGTCCTAATCTACAATGCCATAAATCGAGCACTCGATCAAGTAAGAGGAAGTAGATGCTTTTCATTCATCATAATTTTGGGTACACAGTATGACCATTACATTTAGTTTGAAAAGACCCCCGGTGAGATAACCTCTACCAAGAAACTTTCCAAACTTAGTCAAGACAAACTTGTCCGACTCAAAAACTAGTCTAAAACCTTTATTAACTAGAATAGAGCCTGACACTAAGTTCTTGCGAATGTCTGGGACATGCAGCACATCCTTCAATGTGATCTCAATGCCGGACGTCATCTTGAGCACCACATCACCAACTCCGGCAACCTCGGACGAAGCTTGGTTCCCCATGTTGAGCTTCCTCCCCTCAACAGGCTTGTAGGTGGAGAAACGCATCTTTTGGCGCATACATGCGCGAGCTTGCGCCGATGTCGATGAACCATCCACCTTGATTCTCGGCGTGATTGACTTCTTCGGTCACCACAGCAGCCAAGTCATCCTTGTCCCATTTGTCAAGTCCTTCTCGACAACGTTGGTAACTTGCTTAGCCTTCTTCTTCTTAGCGACGGCGGTCCTCTACTGTGGCCATGCTTGCCACAATTGTAACGATCCCGTCAAACTTACGAAACCACCTTCCTTCGCCTTTATCTTTGACATTGGGGCGAACACGTTTGTTGGAGGACCGCCTCTCCAACAGTTGGCTCTAAGCATCGATCAAGCCTTTCCCTTTAGTTCTAGCTTCTTCACGTCGGACTCGATCGCGATCGGCGATCAAGTCTTCAGTGTCATATCCTTTCGCTTGTGCTTAAGGTAGACCTTGAAGTCTCTCCACCGGGGTAGCTTCTCAATCAACATGGCGGCGACAAAGCCGTCCGAAATAGTGTGCTTGCCGGCGAACCTCGTGCACAATGAGTTGAAACTCTTGCACTTGGTCCATGATCGGTCGGAATCGACCATCTTGTAGTCCAAATATTTGGCTACAATGAACTTCTTAGTACTGCATCATCACTACGGTGCTTCTTTTCTAACGCATCCCACATACTTTTGGATGTCGTTACAACAACATAAACACTATACAAGCTATCTTCTAAACTACCAAGTATAAAATTTTACAAAGGTAGTCGCCAGGTCGCCCGATTGTCATATGCTTTGCTCGGACGTGAAAGTCCGTCACCACCCCGGGCGGCGGGCTCATCTTCTACCAAGAAGTTGGCGAAGCCCAACGTCGTGGTGAAACGGCATCTTTTTGCCATCTCTTGAAGTCGGATCCTCCAAACTTGGCTTCTACGGCGGCATCATCCTGCGGTATGAGCAGGCGAGATCGATCCATGACCGGATCCACGGTGTTAGATCCCATGGATCCAACAATCGACCAATGAAAAGTGCGATCGTCGAACGAAGGAACCACTAAAAGTGGAACCAATTGTTGAACCACTAAAAGTGGAACCAACAATCGACCCAAAGGGTCCCATGGTTGACCGAAGGCATCGAACCAAACATGACCGAAGCCATTGTGCGAAATTGGCGGCGGCAGCGGAGGGCGGCGGCGGCAAGGAGGCAGGCGGTCGGTGGCGGTGTACGGTCGACATCTCCAAGCAAAGGTATTAGTTTGAACGTTTTAAGTTTATTAAGAGTCGAACTCCTTCGTGGCAAGTAATATCTCGTCTTGCGATTGTTGGAAAAAGGTGTACGTAATAAAGATGCGATTTGCGGGCGTATTACAACGTGAAATGAAAGGTAGGAGATCAAAACTAACAATGAATTTGAAAAGAAAATGTAATAAAATACGATTAACAGTATTCTAATGCCGAGTCGAGGAGGCCTCTTTCCATAGAAGACGAGATACGCCCGATGGTGCTCTCGGTTACGGCGTATCGTCTCCAAAGATAAACAGCAGGCGTCTCGTGGGTGGCGACACCGCGACCAACGAGCTCCGTGACTCGAATGAAGCGAGACAAAGCTTGGACACTAGCTATGTATGCGGGGGTGCTTTGAATCTTTGGAATGCAGATTGGCGATTGGTAGCTTATCTTTGGAGACATGTCCTATTTATAGGCGTCGTCCCCTCATGGGGAGCATCTTTGAGTCAACACCGCATTGATGTCGGGTGTTACGATTATGTCCCTATTGAGTCTGTGGCGGTTTACGGAGACAACGTGGGCACGCTTCCGCAGAGCCATCATGTCGGGCGTTACGACGGTTACGACGAATCTGGACAACGCGCGCGTCCGTGTTCGTTGGACGTATCCGGGCGTCTCTTCAAGTGCAGCAGCCCAACGGATTGGGCCACACGAGTTGGGCCTCGGACCAACTCCATCGCACAAACAGCCCAACGGATTGGGCTACACGAATGGGCCCCGGACCAACTTCATCTTTGGGCTCGATCAAACGTTGATCCAAAATATAAGGACAATGGGCCACGGAACCGGGCCCACGAAGCAAGCCCACGAGCAGGCCCAAAGAATGGCCCAAAGACCACCCAAAGACCAATTGCAAGATCCAAGATCCAAGATCCAAGATCCACGATCCACGATCCACGGACCACGGGCCGAACCGAACCGGGCCGAGCCGAGCCGGCCGGGCCGGCCGGCGCACGCGGGCGCGGGCGCGGCGGGCGGCGCGCCGGGCCGGCCGGGCGGCGGCGGCGGCGGCGTGTCTGTGGCGTGGGCTTTCCACCCATCACTTGTGCACATAATTATACTAAGTGTTCAATGACTCACTTATATAGACAATTAATGAAGGTACATTAATCAATGTGGGATAAGGATTAATTAATCCATGCTTATCCCATTAATCACATAACTCCATGTTTAAGTGACCAACTTTGATCCATTATTTCTCACTCACCGAAATCGGTTTGAGAATGTGAATACACCACGATCATCTACTCGGGCGTAGATCGATCCTATGCCGCTTAATTTCACAAAATTAAACGTTACGTCACTCAAAATCTTGGTCAAAGTAGCTTCGAAACTTGACCATATATAATATTATATATATATACGCGATTTTCAACAACCCCGCCAACCATCCCAATGCCAACCTCCCCGGTGGCCAATCATCCCAGCGGCCAACCCTCCCCAACGGTGGCCAACCCTCCAAACGGCCAATCCTCTTTCCCGGTGACCAACCTCTCTCCCTTTTCCCAGCGGTCCACTCTCCCTTCCTTCCTCTCTCCCAGCGGCCAACCATCCTTCCCTCCCCTCTGCCGGCGGCCAACCTCTCTCCCTCCCCCTTTTCCCTGCGGCCAACCTCCCCTCCCTTCCCATCTGTTTCTCGGCGGCCAACGTCCCCCCATTTCCTTCGTCTGTTTTTTTTACAAATGAAGGATATTTATGCAATTTTGATTAGAAATGGGTAAAAAGAGTAGTATGTTAGTATATGAGTTAAATTAAGTAGGTATGTTAACATTTGGGGCAATTATCACCATTAACACAATTTATAAACTATAGATAAAAAGATAACATTTTCCACAACTGATTATTGATATAATATCTAAGGCGGTGACGTAATTTATACATTTTTAGTTAAATATATCACAAAATATTATTGTTTTCATAATTCAATCTTGAACCATCAACTTTGACCAATTAATATTCAATTAATATACGAAAAAACTTTGGATAGCGCCCAACTTCAACTTACTTGGTGTTAAAAAAATATTTTACTCATGTATTTCCATATCAAGTCATATCAAAATCACTTTTGAGGTACCAAAAGATATTGACGAAGGATATTTTTGTATTTTGGTATTAATTGGTCAAAATCGATAATTCATGATCGAATTGAAAAAACAGTGATAGATTTGTATATATCGAGTATTTAGCCAAAAATAAAAATTAATATTCGTTGTGGTATGCTTCTTAGTGTGAGTATTTGAGTTCTAGTTGATTGTTCTGGTTGATTCTAGCTCTTAAACCTTTACCTTGTTTAAGCTGAAAGCTGCCATTATTTTAAAATAATTGAAGAAAAAAGGCAAAACCTACATTTGAAGTTTGAACCCTCAAAAGGGAAAAGGGAAGACTCATCTTGAGTTGAGCAGCACTTTTTATTTATTTATTTTTTTGCATATCTATTTAATTGTATTTTTCGCTTTCTTATTTATTTTGGTATTTTTTTATTTGATTCGCCTTCCAAAATTTCGCTCTTATCAATATAAAGAAATGGCTGTATGTGGACAGTTTTGACCCCATTCAACATTATCTTCTCCTATCAAATTGTACTAAAACTATAATAAAATAGGAGCTAAAATTGTGACTTTTGTGAGGTTTGTATGAATTCTTGAGATGGCATATCTAGCTTTATTTTGATATAATTAGTCACATTATTGTCGGCCTCAATTTTTGACTTTTTTCGGGAGGATGATACCTTAGAAAACCAAGTGATCCAACTCACAAAATTATTCCGATTTAAAATACTGTGCGATTTAAAATTATAACTTTTTCTATTATGAGATCATCATTTCATCATTTATGTCATCCTTGCAGTGGATCCAGTATGCGACAAAGGGGTAAAACTGTACATTCAAAAACATAAAATTTTTATTAGAATTATAAATTTTTAAAAAAATATTAAATATTTTTACAAAAATACATGTACCCCCTTTATGTTGAGTGCAGAAAAGCAAACAAAACACAGAAGTGAGAAATCTTTCTGACTTTCTTCTCATCGCCAAGTTAAATTGAAACTTTTCTTTCTTCTCGACTGTAGTCCGTCTCGTCCCACGTCCATCTTCGCCTCGAGCTCTTCCATCCGACTCTAAACTATGTCTAATATACAACGCACATAACCTATGTGATAAAAAGTAGATTGTATTATTGGTTATTTGATATGCCGAGTTTCCGATGATATAATTGTCAATCGTTTTCACCAAATGAAGACTCGTCGATTAATATATTAGGTAGTTATATCAATATTACAGGATGTACTAATTTAAAATCTCAACCCCATAAGTATATTGTATACATATGAACACACGAAGAAATCATTATTTTGAATAGTGTGTGATTTTCTACTCTCGTATTATCAATACAAGATATGCGTATAAATTCATCAATTATACATTTTCTTTTGTGATGGCATATAAGAAGATAACATTTCTTTGTCAACACATTTGTACCAAGTATAGCTTCACTGTCTTTGTCAACCCAATTAGCTTCGAATACAACCGCCGAAAGATCTAGTTAACCGACACATGTTTTACTTTATCATATTGGCCTAGTTTCCATTATCCTTCTCCAGTTCACGACAATCTTTGTCATGTGGCCAAACTTATTACAATTGTAACAAATTCCCTAGATCTTCTTGAACTTTTTAGAGTCTTGTTTCTTTTTCAAAAAATATCCACTTGTTCATGCTGTTGTCCGACTCGACGAGGTTGGTCTTTGCCTCCGCAACCGCTTTTGTCAATCTCCCATTATGATTTCTCGTTGTAATATTTTTATACATTTCCTTCACTGCTTTACAATTTTCTTCATAACTAATCAAGTAATTATCATTCATACCAGTTTTAAACTTTTAGGGTTGTTTGATAAGGTTTGATTAATAAAATAATTATATTTTATTATATGTTTGGTTAAACTTTTAGGGGTGTTTGATAAGGTTTGAATAATAAAATAATTATATTTTATTATATGTTTGGTTTGAAAGATTATGTGATGGATAACTTAGCCCATGCTTCAATAATTTATTTGGGTAATAATTTATTAGTTTAAATTCGGATTGATTATTTAATCCTCATTCATTACATAATGAAAAATTTCAAAACACTCTCACCAAATTTAGTTTTGGTCATCCATGCCTCAATTTTTTGCACTTTTACTATACTGCAAAGCTAATTTTGGTATAATACTATGTTTTAGTCATAACCCATCAATTTATCATGCGTACACCACAATCAATCAATCCACACGCGAGACTAAATTATCCAAATAGTCGCATCCTACTATATCTTATCAATCTGATCTATCACATCCACCAAATCGATTGTCCCCTTAGAGAGTGTTTGGTTTGTGAATGGATAAATAAGATTAATAATATAGAGTATGGTTGGACTATTTGGATTATTTAGTTTTATATTCGAATTAATTGATTATGGTGTAGGATCATGATTAAAAATGCAGCATAAAAGTAAAATTGTCCTTATGGTATAACAACAACACAAAAATTTGAGGGTAAAGAAAACCACAAATATTTTTGGTGAGGGCATTTTTTCAAACTTTGAATTATGAATTGAAGGATTATTAAATAATCAACCCAAATTTTGGCTGAAAATTTTCATTCAATTGGATGATTGGAGCATGGGTCAAACTATCCATCACGAGCTGAATTCTTCAGGCCAAACATGTGATTAATAAGTTGGATTATTTTATCGTCAAGCTTTATGAATCAAATCAGACAATATTAATGAATTGCTACATTAAAATAAAATGAGTTTTATATGATCCTTTTCTAAGTTTTCTTAGTTCATAAGTTTAGGCCTATAAGGAGCTGGACGAAGAATGGCCCAACAAATGTATTCGTATGCTACAAAACAAATTTCCCTTTGCATGTTATGATCCAGCCCATATTGGAGTTAATCAACTGCTGTCTGCTGCTGAGCCCTATGCAAAGTTGATTGACCGTCCTTACTTTTGCACCGGGACCGAGTTATCGCCCTATAATTTCTCCGAATCTTCTATGTTGAAAGTAGACAGATATGAGGAGATTCAATATTTAGCTCATTTTAAATTGTTTTTTGTTACTAAGTCATCTTAAATTTGTTTAGGATATCCATAAATGATCAGATTTTATAAATTATTGATTCAGATTAAAACTTTTACAAAATCAAAACTACTTGGGCTCTGCCCCCATCGACCGACGTGTGCGCTCGTACACACTTGATGTTGTACTAGCTTCGTGATTAAAAGTTGCTGGCATTTTGAGTTCAGTGTGTTCATTATTGAGTATGTACCTATTTTTTATTTATTTTTTGAATTCAGGGAGAATTCACAGTCATTATTTTTAGTCTATATTAAGTAAACTTTACGTTTTTATATAATAATCTGCAAAATATACATGATAAATAAATCACTTTTTTTTAAATCAAAATAGTCATATTAATACATCAATTTTTCTCTAACAAGATCAACAAGTCAACTAGGAAAATTGTCGTTCCAACACACTGGACGATTACAGTTCAAAGCAAATTGAGCAAGGGCATGAACAGCCTTGTTAGCCGTTCTATGCGTATGAGCCACGCCTATAAGAACATGCGATCGAGTATCTTGAAGGATCTCAAGAATCTCTTCAGGAAACAAGTCATTTTCTCCTCCGGCTTAGCCATGAGTCGTGCAGCCAAGATGGAGTCCGTAAACACTTCGAAAGGGAAAAATCCATTTTCCACACAGCAAAGAATACCAATAATAACAGTCTTAACTTCAGCGAACATGACGCTCGAAGAAGGGGTCGTCTGTTGTGATTTAGCCAAGATAAGTCTTCCATCATGGTCCCGAATGATGATGTCAACTCCAAAGTCTTTCCTCCCCGGATTGAAAAGGGCATCCACATCTATTCGGAAGCTTCTCCTTTTTGGTTTCTTCCACTTTCTGTCGCCGCACATCAACCCCAGCTGTTTATATCATGACAAATACTATTAAACTACGGTTACTTTTAAGTCATAATTTAGAATAACAACAAACATAGTTTAAATAATGCAGTAAATTAATTTATATCTCCAAACTACCGCTTAATTTACACTCCCTAATGAATAAAGCATGAATCTTCTACATAAGTTTTGGATATTTCAGTCTGAATACTTCTAAAAAGTATCGTGTGCGTCTACGTAAAATTATTTGAGTGCTAAAAGTCAAGAAAATCAATATCGAAATTATTTTTGAAACTTATAAATGTATTTGAATATTTAAGGATAACTATAACTACCAAGCCTATTTATTTATTAATTTGTTATCAAATAATTACAGACCACGTGATTTATACTACGACGTGTATCAATAGAAGACTCTCGTACATTTATCTGGATATCTAAGTCTGATTTTTATTTTTTTTAATTATTGGATCGAATATTATCTATAATAGATCAAATTTGATCTCACGGACAGGACTCATCTTAGATCAGCCAATCAAAAAATTACAAAGATCCATTAGGTGGGGACCATTTTTGACCTTGCAAGTTTAAGTTGAAGAAGCTAAGAGAGGCATTTTTTTTTTGTAAGGATAAGTAGACGGGCAAAATGACAATATCAAAAGTCTCTTTTATTTTTAGATATTTTGGACAGTAAAATGTCACTGTCTTATTTATTATGAAGTTTTTAGTTAGGTATTGTTTTTTTTTTTTTTTAAAGCGAATTTTAGTTAGATATTGTTGAAACCATTTATTTGTGGCATTAATTATCGTCATTTTGCCTTTTCTTGCCCACAACGGAGACGAGACTATATTTTTTGATAACTTACACGACTAAATAATTCTGAGAGTATAAATTACGATCACTGAAGTTGATTAATAAATGAATGCTCCAATCAAATTAAATTAAATTAAATTTAATTAAGAAGTTCGTTGAGCTTATGCACCTTCTAAAGTAGCTAATAAATTACTTGATAATAATAATATAAATTAGGTGTTACTTCTTAAAAAATAATTTGTAATTTTAGTGATATAGATTACGAATTAGTTACTAAAGATCAATTATTCATACATTTTATAGATCTATTTTTAACATAAGATCGATTAGACATTTTATTGGCTTGAAAACAAATGCCCTCATAAAAGAAACATCTTATAAGAATTTATAAAATTGTTTTAGATAATGTAACCAAACGCAATCTAAATTTCCATTACACTTTGATGGGATATTTTTCCAATGTGAAACAAAAAGTAAGCCACATGCTTTAGGTGTAAAAAACATGTGAACACATTGCGGTCTGGGCCCTCCATACAATTGAATAAAAGCTGGTTGTTATTATTAATATTTAATTTTTTGTTTCTTCTTCTGAAGCAAAGGATAATCTTTTATAATTCTGATTAAAATAACCTTTTCTCTTATTTGAACGCTAAACGAGGTTCTCAATAAAGAAAATTGGGTGGTAATAGAATAGTGTTTTCTATTATTTAAAGTCAGCAGTCACCAATAACGGAACTATAAAAGTTTACAGCATTTCAAAATGTTAAACGTACAAAGAAAGTAGTGAGTATTTTAACTCTTTAAATAAATTAGCTAAAATTGGCAAATTTTAGTAGGAGTGTACATCAATCCAACCGAATCGAACCAAAAAAATCGATCGAACCGATAATTTTTGGTTAGTTAGATTCGGTTCAAAATTTTAATAAAATCGGTTTTCTGTTTTACATTTTATGTTCGGTTGGTAACCTAACTGAACCGAAATTATTGTTTTTATATATTTATATATTTTATATAATAATTAATTAATATCTTAATTAAATAATTAGGATAAAAATATGATTATTTTGAAAAAATATATTTCCTCTCCGTCTCATCCAAGACGGTCCATTTCTTTCCAGCACGGTTATTTAGAAGAAGAGTATAAAATGATTAAAGTGACAAAAAGTAGGTAGATCCCACAACTTTTGAAGAAATAATTATTTCCTAAAAATGAAACAGATCATCTTGGGTGGACTAGTGATGACAATTGACCGAATCTGGACCGGATCTTGTTAGGTCCAGATCCAGATCTGAATTTTTTAGCTTTGGTCCAGATCCGTTGGATCCAAAAAAATTAGATCCAGATCTATGAGATCCGCAGGGTCTAGACCCGGATCCACATATTTTCTCTTCTAAAATAAATCCTAAATCAACTATAAATCACAATAACATCATAATAATAATCTAAAATATAATAACACTATAATAATTATCTATAATTTCTACAATCATCATTATACAAGAAGATGTTAGTTATAAATTTACTTTTGTTTTCATGACATCAAATAATACTATAATAGGAATAGAAGTAACACACATATCTTAACAAATAAACCACTCATATCTAATTTATATATATATATATATATATATATATATATATATATATATTTTCAAATTCAAGGTACAATTTTCTAATGTTATTGACCTACCTTCCAATTTTATAACATAATTTATCCAACTTCGACTAGAAAAAAAATAATTTAATATACTTATAAATAAAATAATAATTAAATATATATGGATCCATGAATCGAATTTGGACCGGATCTAGATCTTAGAAATCAAGATTCAAATTCAGATCCGAATTTTAAAGGAATGATTCAGATCCAGTCCAGATCCGTTGGATCCTATTTCTTGAAGATCCAGATACTGGAAAATGGATCTGGATCGGGTCCAGGATCCATTGTCATATCTAGGTGGGATAGTCCAAAAAGGAATACAAACCATCTTGGGTGGGACGAAGGGAGTATATAAAATTATGTTTCAATCAGTTTTTCGATCCGACCAAAACCGATTGGTTTTTCGGTTTGATTTTCGATCGATCCGAAATTATAAATCGGTTCGATTCAAAAAAATACGTTTGATCCGATTTTCAATTAAAATAATTTCGATCGATTGGTCGAACCGACCGATCGATGCACATCCCTAAATTTTTTACTAGCCATTTTGGTGAAAACAAAAACTAGCTATTAACTTAAGAACATCATAAAACTATAAACTATTACCAAATATACGTATCCTTAATTAATAACTTTATTTTAACAATATTATTTTATTATCTTAATATGTCTTGAGTAAAAAAATATGATTTGATTATAACATCTTTGATTTCATTGGAAATATTTATTGGATGTTAGAGAGTTTGCAGGAAATAATATAAATAATTGCATAATTAATTGTTAATATGAAATCTTTGATTTTTGATTGTTAAATTATTTTACAATATCATAAGTATAGCATAAATATATAAATTCATCTAAAATAATCATTTGACAATTCAAATATACAAATTCATTTAAATTAAGCATGAAATCACGATGATCAGGAATCAACATTCCGATCGATCGGAAAAAATTTAAAAAATTTCGATCGATCGAAATGTTAATTTTTCTGACCAGAATTTCTATTAACCCGACTGGAATCATGATTTTCTGATTATTTTACACGAATTTGTTATTTGAATGATCAAATGATTATTTTAGGTTAATTTGTATATTTATGCTATGATTATGAAAATTATAAAATAATTTAACAATCCAAATATCGAAATCAGAGATGTCATTCTGAACAATGATCTATGCAATCATTTATGTTGTTTCTTGCAGACTTTACTCTAATATCCAACAAAATATTTTCCAGCAAAATCAGAGATATAATCAAATTATCTTTTTAAATCAAAATATAATAAAATAATAAAATGGATATGAGGTGTATTACTTTCCACAAATGGGCATGAGTGTACATATTTTGACAGAAGTGGGTATTTGAGTTTAGCTCCCGAATGGGGTATGTTCATGCAACATGAGTATATATATTTTTAATTATCTTTAGTATATTTTTATTAAGGGTAGATTAGTCTATTTACACAATCAACAACTAATTTTGATTAAATACAATTTTGAACTCCTGTTTTCAAAACACAAAAACTCAAAGAATAACAAAAGGATCAACTATATGGATTTAATCACATATTCAAAATATATTTATAATTTTAATGATGCTTGACAGTAGTTCGATTTAAATATTGATTTACCGAATAGTCTTATACAAGACACTCAAGAGCATAATGTAAATATGGGCAAAGAGAGTGAACCAGGCCTTAAATGAAGTATGGAAATAAGTGAGACTAAATAATGGCACTATTTAATAATATTTAAATTTAAATATTAATTCGTCAGACTATCTTATACAATATTTTCAAGTGGATAATATAAATTTGGAGAAACAGAAAGCCAGTCCTTCAAGAAAGCATGGAGATGAGGGGTCTACATAGTCGCACTTCACCGCATGTGCAATATTCTCAACGTGGCCGGCTATACATCAATCAACAATCGACACTTTCTTAAACAAGGAAACCATGTCATTTAATGTAGTCAATGATAGCAAATTAACATAACTAAATATAATAATTTTTTGACAGTTTGTTGTATTCATTGATAAGATTATTATTATTATTATTATTATTATTATAATGAAATATCACATTCAAACGAAGTTTATTGCTAACCTTTTCAACTACTCAATAAATAATTATTAAAATGATAAACTTTAAAATAAGAAACCAAACATAATCTCATTTTTTCGGTAAGTGTTAATAGAATTAGAAGTAGAAAATGCAGATCCGGCCATAGAAATTGTGACCATGTTTTGACACTCAATGTAAGCAGCTTTTGATTTAAGCATGGAAATAAATCCAATTAAAAGTCTCAACAAAAATATTTAAAATTATTAATGATGTCATGCCTATATAGGCGCTCAATTGATCATAATTTTACAAATTCTGATTTTCCTATCAAAACAAATTCAATCTCAACGTCTCAATAACAAAAGTAAAAATAAGAAGCTAAATTACTTCTATGTCCTTGAGAATTATTTCAACAATTAAAAAAAATACTTAAATATTACAACCAAATTCTTCGATCACTAGGGCTAAAAATTGTTTAAAAAAATAGAAACTCCCCATAGCATAGTGAAATGTTTGGAGATAGTTTTCGACTAAAATTTTGAAGGAAATATATCGGACGGAGTCATTTGTTAATAATATATTGGAGATAGTTTTATTAAGTTGTGTGGTTGTAGTTGTTACACATATGGGATTCATCCAACAACTTGACCAAAATTAAAGAGTAAATGTAACTCTATCAACCTCCAAATTTGTTTTATAATATTACCAAATCTTGAAAAACATAGATAAACCCATGTTACTAACTTTTTAGATATCTGATATTTTCCTTAAAAAAATAATTTTTTCTACATAAATTATGTAAATTCTATTTCAAATCGACCCTTTGTCTCCTCTCGTAGAGAGATGACGTGTCGATGGATAATACTAAGCATTCTAATTTGTATTTTATTGTGTATGATTCTTCGGGTAATCATATATTTTAAAAATGGAAGAGAATGTAACCCAAATAAAAATTGCCAAAAAAATCAAACACGACGTAAAGCGATTGGAAAATTTTGTACTCCACCATTGGCCGGTACTCCATTTGTCTTTTTCCTACACGTTCATTTTCGCCCAATCGCATCCTCGCCTAAACACTAAACACAGTACCGAAATTTCAATACGCACTCCAAAACTTGCACAGCAGCAAGCCATCAAGCCTCCTCCATAAAAACAGAGGAGGGCGTGTATAGCAATTCAGGAGTGTGTTTAACAACACCCAATAATTTCAATCTTTTTTATTTGAAAAAGAAAAGAAAAATATCCGTTTTCGGCATTATATAAACACTTGGATTTCCCCCACCTCTACACAGTTCCAACACCATCAACAATGGCTTCTTTGACGCCCGTTCTGTCCCTCTCTCTCCTCTTTTTCTTCCTTTCTCTCTCTATCCTCTCTGTAGTAGCTCAGGCTTCCTATATGTCCATCATATCATACGACGAGAAGCAGAGCCAGCGCTCCGACGACGAGGTGAGGTCGCTGCACGCGGCGTGGATGGCGAAGCACGGCAGAACCTACGATGCTGTGGGGGAGAGCGAGAGGCGGTTCGAGATCTTCAAGGACAACTTGCGCTACATCGATGAGCAGAACGCGCTGCCGAACCGAAGCTACAAGCTCGGCCCGAACCGGTTCGCTGATCTCACCAACGACGAGTACCGGAAGGCGCATCTAGGCACCAGGCCCGACGCCAGTCGGCGGCTGTCGAGTGTGAAGAGCGACCGCTATGCGCCGAAGCTCGGCGACAGCTTGCCGGACTCCATTGACTGGAGAGAGAAAGGCGCCGTTGTGGGTGTCAAAGACCAAGGCAGCTGCGGTAAACTCTCTCTCTCTCTCTCTCTTCAATGTTAGTTTGTTGCTTCAAGGTTATGATCTTCGTAATATATGAATTTCACTAAATCGTAATATAGAAGAGTGATGTTTTGGTAATCCTCAATTGTTATATCGATCTATTTATCGAAATAATTACAGTTTGATTCTTGTAATTTCCTAATTTTACTCGGATTTATGTATTTCTGTAAATATAATCAACCGGTGACTTTTGGTAAATTAGCAGTGGATTAGCTGCTAATTATTCATTGAGTTGCAGAGGTGATCAGTTCAAAATTTCTATTCTATTTTAATGGTGGTGGATGGATAAATTGAGTGTGGACTATGAATTTTCACCAGTTAGTTGATAGATAGCTCGTGCACTTGAAATTTGTTTACCTAGAGAAATATTAAGAGATATTTACGAAGCATGTTCCTCACTAATTACTATGCGGCGCTCACCTACCACTGCATATCTCGTGCATGATATCATTTATGTTTTGGACCTAACACCTGTTGTAGCTTTAGTCCACTTAATTACCTATAGGCTATTGATTAGGACAAATGATCTAATTTTGTTTTACTAAACGTTGTTCCGTTTGATGCTTGATCAAGAATTTTTTTTGCAAACACTCTAATGCTTGTTGAGATGGTTGGAATTGTGAAGGGAGTTGCTGGGCTTTCTCCACCATAGCTGCTGTGGAAGGAGTAAACGCCATTGTTACTGGCGATTTGATCTCACTTTCAGAGCAAGAACTGGTGGATTGTGACACCTCCTATAATCAAGGCTGCAATGGTGGTTTGATGGACTATGCATTCGAGTTCATCATCAAGAACGGCGGCATCGACTCCGAGAAGGACTACCCCTACACCGGCAGGGACGGGAGATGCGACCAGTACAGGGTTAGTTCCTCTCTCTCTCTACATTGAGGAGAAAGAAAATTATTTCTCATCTAACTACAGTTCTTGGTTGATTTGTTTCAGAAAAACTCCAAAGTTGTGTCGATCGACAGTTACGAAGATGTTCCTGTGAACAATGAGGCCGCGCTGCAGAAGGCCGCCGCCAGCCAGCCCATCGCCGTCGCCATCGAAGCTGGAGGGAGGGACTTCCAGCTCTACCAATCAGTAAGTATACATACATGTAAACGTGTATTGGTGAAGTGAAATACGAGAAATGCTGCTGCTGACCCTCGTTTCTTTTGCGAATTTCTGCTCAGGGTATCTTCACAGGGGAGTGCGGCTTGAACTTGGACCACGGCGTGAACGTGGTTGGGTACGGCAGCGAGAACGGGATGGATTACTGGATCGTGAGGAACTCGTGGGGTGCGGCGTGGGGAGAGAAAGGGTACCTGAGAATGCAGAGGAATATTGCGGCGAAGACAGGGCTGTGCGGAATCGCAGTGGAGCCGTCTTACCCGATCAAGAAGGGGCCGAACCCGCCCAACCCGGGTCCGACTCCGCCCTCCCCACCTTCTCCGGTGGCGCCCCCCACTGTCTGCAGCATTTACTACGCTTGCCCTGCGAGCGATACCTGCTGCTGCCTCTTTGAATTCATCGGCATGTGCCTCGAGTGGGGCTGCTGCCCCCTCGAGGGCGCCTCGTGCTGCAAGGACCACAGCAGCTGCTGCCCCCACGAATACCCCGTATGCAACATACGTGCCGGAACCTGCTCCCTCGTGAGTCTCGTTATCATGTTGTAATGTTCGGTTTTCCTATTTTGGATTGTTTTCTGACACTCTTCTTCTGGTACAGAGCGCCAACAGCCCTCTTGGGGTTAAACCGATGCTACGGATGCGTGCTAAGCCGATCGCAAGTTATGCTAGGGATGCAGCAGTTAGCAGCTTCTAAGAGAGTTCGGATGGCAGACGACCTTGCAGTTGGAGGCAGCCGGGGACGACAAAGAAGAAGGAGCCATTGTGATGGCAATGCCGTCTGTCACGGTGGATTTGCTGCAAGGTGAAAGCAGGGATTGTTTAGGGTCGTGATTTTTATGTATGATTCTGGATATTTATGGCTTTCAATTTGGACCCTACAAACTCATTTATCTTTACTTCCATCTCCGTATGTATATGTATGCTAATTGCTAAGTTATTACATATGAATTTGATTTAAGCATTATTGTTTTTTTACTTTCTAATATTGGTGATCTTGCAAAATTATCAAGATCATAGTCTTCATAGACATAGATGTTCATTTAAAAATAAAATAAATTAGCTCGTAGTTTTTATTTATATATAGTAAGAACATAATAATACATATGACAATACTATATTATCAATAGACGTGTTAATGTCTATATTAATAAGTAGTTGGGTATAACTTTTAGTTGTTGATTAGATAAAAGAACTCTTATAAGTTTGAATAGCCAAAATAATATATTTTATGTCAGCTAATTGGAGCTATACCTGCTAGTACCTTGATTATTCCTAGCAAGGGAATAAGATCAGGTTCACAAAGATTTAACTTCTGTAAAATGAGTCACAATCAGATAGTTACCCTACTAATCGCTAATAAAGCTTATCAATTGGATATACACCTATCTTGATTCTTTTGTGTGTGTGGAGAAGTTTGTGTTTAGGCTTTACTTGTTATATTTAACAAAAAAAATCCTGTAAACATTTAGGTTCAGATCATGCTATATAGTCAAGCTAGCTTATTAGTTCAGTTAGGTCAAACTCATGCAGATGAGTATGATATGTAATGATTGATAATCCATAGGAAGATAAATAAAGAAGTAGAGAACGTACAATTTAACGTGATTTGGATTAACTTATCTTACATCCTCGGCCTTGTGTTATGGTGCCAAGTACACTGACCACCACTATCGACTCATTGATAGCAGCAGTCCTCGAGTTTCAGGCCAAGACCTATTTCTTCTTCTTTCTTTACTTTCAGAGGGCTAACATATGCTCCTTACTCGCAAACAAATTTTTATTATGGGGCCCAATTAATTATAATTTTAAAAGATAATAAAATAAAATTATAAAATGATAATTATTTAATAATATAATGAGTTTATTATAATCCTTTTAGAAATTTGATTGGTAATATTAATTCACATATAAAATTTTATTATTTGCATATATCTTTTATTTTATCAATATAAAATAAATTATAGAAAAAGAAAATAAATAATATTTTATCAACATAAAACAAATTATAGGAAAAAGATAAAGGAAAGAAAAAGGAAATAAAAGAAAATAAGTATAGAAAAAAGAAAAAAGAAAATATGTAACTAAAAGGAATCGAACCAAGATCTCTTAAATGAGAGATAAAAATCCCAACTCATTAGATTACAATAGATTTAGTTATTAAATGTTAAATATTTATAGAGAGCACATATGTTTAGCTAAGAATTAATTCACATAGTATTATTATTTGCATACATATTTTATTTATCACTATAAAATAAATCATATAAGAAAGAAAAAAGGAAAAAAGATCACAAAATAAAGAGAAGAAATAAACTTCTCCTTAACTACTTTGGGGTTGAGTGTAGGGTGTGTGATGAGTTTCCAACTGAGAGTAAAAACTTTCACAAGTAAAAACAATAGCAAAGGATAAGTTACTCAAACTAGGTTTTGGATTTACAATGAGAATGACCTAGGGACATGGTAGGAAATATACGAAAGATAGAATCTCTGTAGGTAGAAAGTACATGAAAAATCAGTCGGATTTTGAGTGCTTATTGAAAACTCTGAGTGCATAGAAACTTGAGTTTTATGTATTTTATTTTTCTCATTAATTTCCTATAATCCACTATGTCCTTTGATGACACATATATATAGAGGATGAATTCAACTAGTCGTTTGAATTCAAACTCCATTTTCGCATTGAAAGATCTATTGTGGTGGTCATCCTTTCTATCAGGAATAAAAATTATTTTTTATATATAGTCTATATTTTATTGTAGAGAAGATACAAATAACAGGTGATGTCTATCGACTTCTTATTGGTTCACTTATGAAATAATTTGACGTCTTGCGTTGAATTCGTAGTTATAAAATCAACAGTATCACAAAGTAAACATGGTCTCGTACTGTCCACTAGCAAGATATATTAAATTAAGAAGGCCAAGCCAAGGCCATCCCTTACGCTAGATGTATAATTGGCAAAGTGTAGGAAAATAGTTTAGAAGTGTAATTGTTGGATTAATAATCAGCAGAATTATATGAACTAAGTGTTATTCTTCCCCTTAATATTTTCTTCATTTCTCTTTTTTTTTCTCAAACAGTTTGCACCAGCAAAATAAGATTGTATCTATAATTTAGAGTAATTACAAGTTGAGATTCTTATTATATCAATGTCAATTACTATTATGTACTTGACTTCATGCAATAAACTTTCAACTTAATTTGAATTGCTGATTGCACATAAATAGTCATTTAGATTTGTTAAATTAATTAAGCATATAGTATATAAGCTATTCAAAAGCATATGTTTCTTATATATATTTTTAGTTCATAAAAACTTACAAATACTATATTCAATAAACATTCATTTTAACTATGTATTATTTTATTTTATATTTTTGAAATAATAGAACACTTGGCGAAACTTATGTTAGCATTTCCTTACAAGCCTATCACATCTCATCAATAGCCCATCTACAACTAGCAGTTATTCTATCTTCTCATTCATTAACATTATCCATTTTCACTCCACTCCACGTAAGGAAATATTATAAATATCCCACAACCTCAATTTGCCATGTGAAATTCAGAGAAATATTTTATTTTATTTTAGCTAGCCCATACACATTGATAAAAGTCGATCTGCAACTTTGCCATTCAAACTGTGGTTGGGGATTTTCTGTTATCGACTCAATGAGTTGTTGTAGAAGAAAGTGATAATGTTTTATCCTATATTTCTTTAGTCATCCCACAACACTCTTCAGCCTAAGGGGGTGTTTATTTTGCATGATTAGTATTTTAAAGGATTGATTATTTGATGGATTAAATATATGATAAGATAATTTTTATATATCAATCATTTGTTTACTACAAAGGATTAGTGAAGGATTAAAATTGGGATAAATAATTCTCCATTTATTTGTAGAATTATTTCAATCATACCTATATTGGTTGGATTATAATTAATAGAGAACAATTCAAAGGATTAAAATAATCCCGGGTTTTGAGATATCCTCAAATGTTAATCCTTAAAAGTAAACACTTGATTAGGTTGGATTAATTTTATCTATCCAACATAATCATGGCAAGTAAACACCCCCTAAGGTGGTGTTTACTTTGCATGATTAGTATTTTGAAGGATTGACTATTTGATGGATTAAATGTGTGATAAGACAATTTTTATCTATCAATCCTTTGTTTACTACAAAGGATTAGTGAAGGATTAAAATTAGGATAAATAATTCTCCATTTATTTTGAGGATTATTTCAATCTTACCTATATTGGTTGGATTAAAATTAGTGAAAAACAATTCAAAGGATTAAAATAATCCCGGGCTTTGGAATATCCTCAAATATTAATCCTTAAAAGTAAACACTTGATTAGGTTGGATTAATTTTATCTATCCAACCTAATCATGCAAAGTAAACACCACCTAAGGTGGTGTTTACTTTGCATGATTAGCATTTAAAGGATTGGCTATTTGATGGATTAAATGTGTGATAAGATAATTTTTATCTATCAATCTTTTGTTTACTACAAATGATTAGTGAAGGATTAAAATTAGGATAAATAATTCTTCATTTATTTTGAGGATTATTTCAATCCTACCTATATTGGTTGGATTAAAATTAGTGAAGAACAATTCAAAGGATTAAAATAATCCCGGGCTTTGGGATATCCTCAAATATTAATCCTTAAAAGTAAACACTTGATTAGGTTGGATTAATTTTATCTATCCAACCTAATCCTACAAAGTAAACACCACCTAAGAGTATAATTAATATCTCTATTGTTTCCTTGTTGTTTAACTATACTTATTTGATATATGAAATTAATACAAATATTTTTATTTTGAACTAGTACATACAGATAATTAAAGTAGAAGATCTGTGTTTCAATTATAAACAATCACATTAAATATAACATATCATCGTCTTCTTCAAATTTAACAATTTACCAATCATTTATTTTCAATTTATTGAATACATAATCCATCAAATAAAAGTGTCAATCATGTAAATATTATTTTGAGGAAACGACCCTAATCTTTCCTAGAGCATACCACAATAATGACTGTAGAACAATGGATGATTTTTTCCTAAGGCATACCACCACTAATAATTATAGAACAATATAGCATGTTATAAAATAGAGAAAATGATATAGAGACATAAAGGAACGTTTGTTTATGACGAGACTAAATGTCTTTATTATAGGAGATAAAAATCTAAAAATAGGGATTTGATCATCACTTATATAAGATAAATATATAGAAGCTTTAAATAAAACCTTATTTAATTGAGAACATGAGAACTACTTTTAGTCATTCGATCGTAAAGATATACGGTGATGCATCACTTTATCGAATGAGTTCACTATGCACCGCCTGAATTTGAATCCTATGAGAAGCAAAAATTTAAATATTTTTTAATATATATAAGAAATGTATTATTTTAAAGTTCGTAGAATAACAAAAGTTTTTATAATAACTCACTCCTAAATATATACTCCCTCCATCCCGCTTAAAGTGTCTTATTTCTTTTAGGCACGGGTATTTAGGAGAAATGTATAAAATAGTTAAAGTGTTAAAAAATTGGTAGGGTCCATACTTTTTGAAGTGATAATTATTTCATAAAATGAAATGAGATATTTGTAATGAGACAACTCAAAAAGGAAAGTGAGATATTTTAAATGGGACAGAGGAAGTATTAGATATATTTACAACAAGAAAGAAAATATTACACCCAAACTAGAGTACTAAGAGTAGTGTAGATCCAGCAATTCAAAGATAATTCGTCTCTGCAATTCCACCCTCGGATTTTTTTCATACACAAAAGTAATTAACTATAATCAGAAACGATTAAAGAATAAAGATTAAGGAGACATGGTACAGTTGAAGTTTCTCGGAATGGATTTTACCTGCGCGTTGAGTTCGTTGCAAAGCGGCGAAATTCCAGAAAAAGATTGTTTGCTTCCGTTAATATCAAAGCTATTGGGTTACTTGATCGTGGCCGCCTCCACTACCGTCAAACTCCCGCAGGTAATTGTTATTGGCCTTCCAATTTACTATAATGATGAAACTGAGCTCTTCTTTAAACTAGGTCTTAGATGTGTTTGTTGAAATTTTGTTATGATTTGATCTTTATTGGGTTTTCACAATTTTGGTTCTTGATCGATTTGTTTTGCGAGTTGGTCATTGGGGGTGATTATTTGAAGAAAGACTTGATTTTTGGCGTGGGCATAATCTGGTTGTTGAACATATTGAGATAATAATGAATTTATTGTGTTTAGATGTTTCATGGTCGTTCTTTCTACTTTAAGAGTTGCCTAATGAAGAATTGTTGCCAAGTGAAAAGTCTTGTATGAAAATTTAATTTGCATTTTTCTCAAATGCTTTATGTAATTCGAATAAGTAGTTTATTACCCAAGTACTTTTCTTACGTTAGATGTTTCTGGAAATCTCTCCAATACATGCATCAACGATCACTTTAGCGATCACTCAAGATTTTGTCATGCCGAATGCTTACATAAAAGTATTCAGCGTGACAAAATCTGGAAGCCCAAACTACAAAATTATTAGAAGATGAGTACTCAGACCTTTTCATCTGCAGATTTGAATCTCATTCCCAATTCCTAATAATTATCCTTAGTTTCTTCCATGCTTGCTGTTTGGCTCAGATAGCATATGTATAACATGGTTGCGAGGAAACAAATATTTTAAGATAGCTGTTGCAAAAATAAGGAAGGAGACAACTAGGAATTGAAGGATTACATTGGTACAGCCCCATAGAGCATAAGATTAAATAAATTAGTTTAGTCATGTCCAGACATGATCAAAACAGCTCCAATTCAACAAGCCCTAGATTGACTACTTTGTGGAATGCCTATGATTAGGGTGCGCCATATGAAATTCGGATGAGGTGGTATATAGTTAAGTGATAGCATGTGAGAGAGATCACATCCTATGGACAATAGGCATTCATGTAGATGTAGCTATAATGGCCTTTGATGATGATGATACGATAGTGTCTTCCCTGGACTTTTAACATGATCATCAATCAGCATGTTTGCGATAACCAAAAAATGAAGAGAAAATGTGATTTTGTACCTGAGATCTGTTGGCTGCTAAAAATTGAGATTATAGTCTGATTTTCTGAATGTTGAATCGTCTATAACTTTTTTCATTTCTTATTTAGGTTTTCATTTAGATTCCTGTTAAGAATCTGAAATGTTTAGCTTGGTTAAGATGAATCTTTTTGTCGTATGCTTTAACTTTTAAAAAGCAGGAAAGAGGAGCTCTGGCAAGTGACAAGTATATACGCACGGACGGCTATAGGTTGTTTCACGAATAACCTGACCAGAAATATGATCTTTGTAGTGAAGTCTAATGATAGGTCAATACACCACAATAATTTTGTTTGAAGATGTGAGTGTAATTGGCAACACCAATACGATACTTTGTTGATTATTTCCCTCAATGAAAAATAATTTTATTGATTTTATTTTTCAGATTCTAAAAATTTTACAACACAGTAGTGTCAGAGGGCTTAGTGTGGTGGCTTTTGAACTTGAAGTTGTCGGCTACACAATTGCTCTGGCCTACTGTCTTCACAAAGGGCTTCCTTTTTCAGCGTACGGAGAGTTAGCCTTCCTGTTGATTCAGGGTATGTACTCCAGATAAGAGGGTGCGAAAGCAAGAAAAGTCACACACTCTAGGCTGTGAATTTTGCAAAGGCCCCTATTTGGTGCCACGGAAAATTGAAAAACTAAATAAAAAAGAAATCAAACAAGCTTTACTGTTGTTTGGTTGGAAAATATGTAAATTATTGGAACAGAGTATTAAGTTGTTGCAAGTCTGGAAAGTATTGGGTTCTATTTATTTCATTTGATTTATTAAGCTAAAATTTGATGGGAAAAACTTATTTTTTCTTCTTTTGGTTATTTATCAAATTATATTAGCTTCTGGGAGAATTTTCATTGTTCCTAGTTCTTTTTTCCTTTACATATAATATTGTTCCATTACAGAACAAGAAACCTTAAAAATTCAGGCTCTTGGTCATTGTTGGTATTTGGGCTGGTGTAGCTAATCTTTCAAGCTTGATCAACCGGATTTGTCACTCTTTATAGACCTAATGTAAATTATGACTAGCGAAGTTAATGTATTAGCAGATTACATCTCTAAAGCAAATTTGCTATAAAATCATACATCTTTTTACCATTCTCTTCTTGGTGTTTCATGTACTAACAACATATTTATTCCTCTTATTTTTGCAGCCATAATTCTTGTAGGAATTATTTATTACTTTTCTCAACCTTTGAGAACTAAGACATGGATCAGAGGGTTATTGTATCCTTTGAGTGCTCCACTGTATTGACATTTCCATTTAACGAATTAGCTCATGCATAGTATATTTATACGTAGCATTTTTAAATTCATATTTCTGGATATTTTTACATCTAAATATTAATTGTGGCTTGAATATGAATTCTGCAATCTCCTCAGCAATTTAACGCAGATACTGTGCATTAGCTCCAACGATCTTGGCTGGTCAAATTGATCCTATGCTTTTTGAAGCTCTATATGTGAGTCTCCTGAATTCATGTATGTGCTTTAAAAAATTCTTTAGATTTATTCATCCTAGTCTGGTCGTTACATCATTTTGCAAGTATCTGAGGGTTCGTTTTAAATAAATACAACAGGCTTCTCAACATGCAATCTTCTTCCTTGCTCGAGTTCCACAAATTTATGCAAATTTCAAGGTAAAGGTTCATGGATTACATTTTTGTTTACCTTTAGATCGAACTTCATTAATGTTCGAAATAAGGTGAGTCTAGTTATAATTAGCCTATACAACATGAATGGTTCAAGATTTATTTTTCACAAGATTTTGGAGGCAAGTGAAAGTAAAATGTAAGAATGTTGGTCTAGCAGAAACTCTGAACTAGTAACAAACATGTGGATTATTTTGCCTTAAATGTATATGGACAATGTAATAATTTTGTGAGAAGATATGTATCATTCATGGGCATAACCATGCTGTGAAAATGGGTATTTTGCTTTTATATATGCTATTGGTTCTCCGAGCTGTTTGCTGCTAGATGCTTATTCTGTTAACAAGTTTAACTTTCTATCAAGCAGAATAAAAGCACTGGGGAGCTTAGCTTTTTAACCTCGCTAATGAATTTTGCTGGATCTCTGGGTAATTTTCAATATTGATCTTGTTTTGATTTAGCAGATTCTACAAAGTTGGTAGATTTATATATCTTTTGACGTTTGGCAGTGAGAGTCTTTACCAGCTTGCAAGAAAAGGCGCCAATGAGCGGTACCCATAAACCCATTCAATCTTTATTAAGTTTTTTTTTTCCGGTTGTTTGCTAAGTACCATTTTGGTCTCAAAGTATTATTTATCTTATTGTTTCTGTGCAATCACAGCCTTATTTTCTTGACATGTTATGTCATCAAAGGAATTAATTTGCTTAGTTAAACCAGTAAATCTTTCGACATTGACAAACTGATTACTGTGGGTAGCTTGGAATCTAATCATCACTATGCAATCTTTCTGCACTTATAAATCCAAGGCTTTTTTATCCTCTTAGTTCTTATCTTCCATTATAAACTAGTTCCTTTTTCGTTTTCTTTTCAGTGGTTATGGGGTCAGTGATCGGAATTGTCACAAACGGTATGATCTTAACACAGATGGCTGCATACCAGAAACCACCTGCAAAGAAAGAGAAGAAATCTGACTAGAGAATGAGCCACTAGTCTGGATTCAGAGGTTCCACATTTCAGGCAAATAAGTTCATCGCGTATAACTGCAAGAAGACGGTTATTGGGGGGGGGTGGTACTCATAGACACTAGTTGCAGAACTCCAGCTGTGTGTTTTAGATATCAGACTTTCGGCTTTCATATAAATCTTCAATTTACGATATCTTGATTTTGTTGATTAATTGCATCGGAAGATTGTTGTTCGGACAAAACCCTACCATTTTTTGTTTTTCTGGTAGCATCATGTGTTAAGACAAGTCAGACAGACATTCCATGAATTGTTTCTACAGGTTTAGCTCAATTAATTAAATATAGTAGATTTGGGATAATGACAAAAATCGAGTGAAGACAACAATAGATTAATGCCCATTTGAGATGTTAGATTGGGTGACAGATAGTGTTTGTTTGAGATGTAAAATTATACTCTTCGTCCCTTATTTTATTTTTTTGGAAATTTTCACCTGATTTTAATAAAAATTGTTGGGTGTATTGTGAATGGAGTAAGGCCTACATTAGTATATTATTAAATTAGTTAACAGTGAGTCATAGGTGGTAATATTATCAATAACCACGTAAGTAACTCAGCTTTAATATTAAAAGTTTCGAGCCAATTCCATTTTTTTTTCATTTTATGAATCTTTATTCCTGTAAACCATTTTTTTGTTAGTTGTAATTTGTAAACATGAAAGATAAATCGTTTCTTTCAATCATCTCTAATTTGTAAGGTTTTCAGTTGATATTAATGAAAAGAATAATTTTATTTGTGATGCGTTTCATATTTTCTCTACAAAGAACTCTGAACCATTCTTTTAAACATCATAAATAATGCATTTGCTTTGAAATGATCATGATATTGTTCTCTATTTGGATTCCAATCGACACTGTATGATATCATGAAGTCTTGAACGATGCTTGAAAGGGCCGATCAAAGTTCCACCTTGATGGTTTCAGAACTATGTGGACCTCTAATTTAGCCATCATAGGTGGTTCTATGAATAAGACCCTGCTGGATTATACTGAATACGATGCAATGCAAGTGTAACATCCCAAATATACACATACCAAAGAAGTGAACAAATTCTCTTATTATCTCTAATTATTGTGGGGGAAATGAAAAATTGTAGTGATATTGGAAACTTTAACAAGGGTAGATTTAATAGTTTGATATAATTTTACATAGAATTATGAAATACGATACTTGTTTGGATACAAAATTATTTTTAAAATATGACACTTGGGACGGAGGCAAGAGTATTTCTGGTGGTGAAAAGAACGGTAGAGTAATTCTGGTGGTAAAAAGAGTTAATCTTTAAGCGAGAAGTACTAATACTTCATCACATAAAACTGCAAAAAATCGAGTCATCATGAATGTGAAAGTTTCATTTTTTTAGGTGATTTCTTGTTAACACTATATAAAGGTATTTCTAGTCTCGGAGGGTTTTTCCCTTTTAGAACAAGACATTCCATGAATTTCATAATTGCTATAATCTTGAAACTTGTGAATTTTAAGCATTATTGCATTGTTATATATGAGAAATGAATTATAGTTTTTTGTTTCCTGGGATTTGCAGTGGAGAAAATAGGATTAAATAATTTGAAATTGTTTCCTTTTTCTTTTAGTTTGATGCGTATGTTTAAATTAGTAGCTAAGTACATGTGGTACACGGTTAATAACCTTAAAACTTGTGAATTCTATTGAATCTTAAACCTCATTCTTACACAAAGGAAAGAAGTTTTACCATTTAAATGCCACCAAAAGAACATATACAAAATGTTAGTTGTTTAAAATGACATTAAAATGATTTGATTTGTTTTTGAAGTTACGCCGCAATGAAACAAGCAAATCTCATAGGAGTACACGTGCATAAAACTCCTACCGCCTATTTCTACGTTTAATTAGTCCACTGTTCGACACTCCGTTTATAATAATAATGGCCATTCATTTAAAAACCAAATCAAAATTAGACAAATTGCAAAACCATTGCAGTTGAAAGACCTCTTAAATTAAAAATAGCTCTATGCAATACAATAATCTGTTAATTAACAATCTCTACAAAATAAACATAAAAATGCATGTGCATATGAAGCCGCAATTTAAAATTTCATTCTCCACTCTCTCCACTAGGGGTGGTAAAATGGTTTTCGGTTTTCGGTTAGAACCGGAACCGAACCGAAACCGACAAATTCGGTTAACCGAAAACCGACAAATTTGGTTATCGGTTCGGTTTCGGTTCCAGAGTTGAAAAAAAATTCGGTTATTGGTTAACCGATAACCGAATGGTTCGGAACCGAAAAAACGAAAAACCATTTTTTATTTTTAATTATTATTTTAATTACTAATTAATTAATTAAAAATTATAAATATTAATTTTTAATTATTACTTTATTAATTATTGTTAAATATTTTATCTATTTTTAATAAGTTTCAGTTTTTAATTATTATTTTATTTGTTTTTATTATTATTTTATTTGTTTTATTATTAATTAATTTAAATTGGTTTTTAATCAAAACCGAACCGCTTGAATCGATCGGTTTTCGGTTAACCAAAATTTAAAACGGTTCGGTTTCGCCTAGTTTTCGGAGAAATTCGTTCGGTTAATCGAAAATTTGGTTCGTTAACGAAACCGAACCGTTAGACACCCCTACTCTCCACTCCTTCGCACCCGCCGCCATTTTTTATTGGAATGCTATTCTCTTCAACCTTCCCGCAACTATAGTAGCCGCGCTGCTGCTCTCCGCCACTTCTTCCCAAACTCTGCTTCTCTTCCACCACAGCCTTTCAGTGCGTCTCCTTAGCTGAGGACGATCTCATCCAGCACACCCGCTCGGAACCCGGCACTACCGCGCAGCTGCTCTCGGATTGCCTTTCCGATGGCAGGCACTCCGACGTGCTCTCCATCCTCCGCTGCACTCCGCCTTCTCGCTACCTCGTCTTCTATTGGAACAACCTCATCAAGAGGAGCGTCTCGTTGCAGGATCACAGGAACGTCCTCCACCAGTTCAATGAAATGCGTCGCCTCGAATGGATGCCCGATGGCCACACTTATCCTTACGAATTGATCGATGAATTTGGTCGAGTATATTGATCCATGCTATTGGCTCTCAGTCACATTTTTGGAGGATCTAAGTGAAATCTTCGAACAAAGGTGGTTGCTCAATTAGAACAATAATGAAGCTTGAGTTCATTATGACTTTCTATACAAACCCGGTTGGAAGAACTTATTTTCTTACGTGTTTGGATGATAAGAACATAATGCTAGGAAATAGAAAATTCGCGTTCCTTTATTTCTTTTCATAAAATAGGATCAACAAGTCATAATAATCTAGTTTCATCTCTATTGTGTATGAGGATTTGTCAATTTCATCATTCATTCTTTTTCCTTACGAAAATGAAGTTACTGGAAATTTGAGTTGTTTAAAGATATTCCTTTTCTGTGCAGACATATAGGCTTGACTGCCTCTACGTCTGAAGTCCATCCTGTATCGATAGAGAAGGTGTTGCTTCTAATTATTCTCTAATGAAAAACAGGTCTCGTAAATTGTATTTGAGGCTTTTAAAAGCGAAATAGCTCTTTATTTTTTTATTATTATCATTTTGTTCGTTTGCAGACTTCAATGCTGTCTTGCCACGTGGCTTTAGATGATACAGATGCCTAAGGCCGTTATTATCTGGTCTTCTTCTTCTTCTTTAACTTCACCCTAGAGATATAGACCATGCACTGCTCACTGCATCTGACAGATTTCCCTGCAGAAGTCCCAAGAGAAAGCAGACGTTCTGACATGAAAACTCTCACCCTGATCAAAAGCCTTCATTTTTAGGCTACCGAGGGCTGGAAACCTCTGTGTTGTTAAATATTCATGGTACATTCCATCTTAATTTCAAACGGTTCGAACTTAATTGCATTTCGTCATGAATGATCTGCAATACTAAATTTGCTAGATTACTTCTATGTTCACTTTCACCTTTACAATTTCAAAGGTCTATTTAGAAAAAGCCACCACATCCTTCAATATCATGATTCGGTAGGAAAGGCCAGATCATGGACTGAGGATTAATGAAACCTTTTCCTTCGCATTCCATGTTGTTTATCTGGTCTTAGAGGGTGTTTGGCTGAGCTTATAAGCTGTTTAGGAGCTTATAAACTGCTGCAAAGTGTTCGCAAAATAAGCTCATAAACAAATTTTATTACCGTGAAAATAAGCTCAAACATCTTATAAGCTCCCTAAAATAAGTTGGTTAACCCTAACTTATTTTTTCATAAACTTATAAGCAACCATGAATTTACCAAAATTAGGGGTGTGCATCGGTTGGTCGGTTCGATCAACCGACCGAAATTTTCAAAACCGAAAACCGAACCGAACGAATTTTTTTGAACCGAATCGAACCGATTTATAATTTCGGACCGACCAAAAATCGAACCGAAAAAACCGATCGATTTCGGTCGGACCAAAAAACCGACCGAAATATAAATTATATATATATTTTTCTAAATAAACATATTTTTATCCTAATTATTTAATCAAAATATTAATTAATTATTATATAAAATATATAAATTATAAAATAATAGTTGTTCGGTTCGGTTATCGACCAACCGAAACGAAACCGAAAACCAACCAAAATCAATTTTAGTTAAAATTTTGAATCGAACCGAAAACCGACTTCCTCAAAACCGAATCAATCGATCGAACCGATCGGTTAGATCGATTTTTCGGTTCGGTTCGGTCCATGCACACCCCTAACCAAAATAACCTTATTATAGTTCGTTATATTTCCTACACATACACTATCAACTTCACATCTCGTCAATTCCATCTACACTTTAGACCGTGAATATCGGCACCCAGACAACTGATAAAAAAAACCTAAATGGTATGATATTATCTGCTTTAAATTTAGATTACCCCACATTCTTGTTTTATTCGTATTTCTTTGAAATCATAATACTAATGAAAGTACGAAAATATGGTGATGTATCATGGAAAAGTTGCTAAGTGATTCATAACTACAATTATGGAAGTACGAATGTGGTGATGTATCATGGAAAAGTTGATAAGTGATTCATAACTACAGTTGACTATTGTAGTGAAGACAACAATAGATTAATGCCCATTTGAGATGTTAGATTGGGTGACAGATAGTGTTTGTTTGAGATGTAAAATTATACTCTCTTCGTCCCTTATTTTATTTTTTGGAAATTTTCGACACAGATTTTAATAAAAATTGTTGGGTGTATTGTGAGTGGAGTAAGATCCTACATTAGTATATTATTAAATTAGTTAACAGTGAGTCATAGGTGGTAATATTATCAATAACCACGTAAGTAACTCAGCTTTAATATTAAAAGTTTCGAGCCAATTCCATTTTTTTTTCATTTTATGAATCTTTATTCCTGTAAACCATTTTTTTGTTAGTTGTAATTTGTAAACATGAAAGATAAATCGTTTCTTTCAATCATCTCTAATTTGTAAGGTTTTCAGTTGATATTAATGAAAAGAATAATTTTATTTGTGATGCGTTTCATATTTTCTCTACAAAGAACTCTGAACCATTCTTTTAAACATCATAAATAATGCATTTGCTTCGAAATGATCATGATATTGTTCTCTATTTGGATTCCAATCGACACTGTATGATATCATGAAGTCTTGAACGATGCTTGAAAGGGCCGATCAAAGTTCCACCTTGATGGTTTCAGAACTATGTGGACCTCTAATTTAGCCATCATAGGTGGTTCTATGAATAAGACCCTGCTGGATTATACTGAATACGATGCAATGCAAGTGTAACATCCCAAATATACACATACCAAAGAAGTGAACAAATTCTCTTATTATCTCTAATTATTGTGGGGGAAATGAAAAATTGTAGTGATATTGGAAACTTTAACAAGGGTAGATTTAATAGTTTGATATAATTTTTACATAGAATTATGAAATACGATACTTGTTTGGATACAAAATTATTTTTAAAATATGACACTTGGGACGGAGGCAAGAGTATTTCTGGTGGTGAAAAAGAACGGTAGAGTAATTCTGGTGGTAAAAAAAGAGTTAATCTTTAAGCGAGAAGTACTAATACTTCATCACATAAAACTGCGACATAATTACGTTTGCGTCGGTGAACGGCTCACTTGTCGTACAATTTCAAAAAAAACACAAACCACCCTCTCCTTTTGCATATTCTTGGTAAACTGTCTTCTTCATACCATAACAAGTAACTGTGAAATATAAAGTGTTAAGCTCTTTCAACCGTGCCAGTTGCACCTAATATAAGGATTAAAGCATAATATATGGCCCCAACTTTGGAACCTTTTAAGAAAATGATCTGAATTTTCATTTATTTTTACGGCCTCGAACTTTGTTTACAGTTCCGATTTTGGCCGGAGACCGAGAGTCCAACCTCGAAAAGCTTAATCAATCGCCGGTTTCTTACGTAGAATATACAATATATAAGTGCAATTACATTGACTACAATGGAAGAGTGCAATTACAAAGCCAATTCAGCTTTCACTTCATTAATTGTATATTCCATGCAGAGAATCCAATAAGCTGATCTGATTCAGGTTTCTGATGCCTAATTCTTGGTCACAGTCCAAATTAGAAACTTTCTGCAAAGTTCAAGTTTTTTAAAACATAAATGAGAGTTCAGGTCATTTTTTCAAAGTCACAGATTAAACTATTCTTAACCGTAAAATGAATGCAATAACCTTTATACTTTGGCATAGATTAAACAACATTCCGATACCATTGCACATTTAAGTTTCAACAATCAAACTATAGCAAATAAACAACAAAGTTGCCATTTTCACTGATTTGCATAAAGTCAATACAGTAAGGGAGTGCAAAGGCCTTTCTCCCTTTTCCTATTCAATCGAATGAGCCATTGCTAATACTTCTCATCAACACATCAAAAGGCATACACTCAATCAATCCAAACATAGTAGCATAACATGTTAATCAACCATAAACTTGGAAAATAACCACTCACGTACACGCACTCAAACACCACACAGAATCGAATGCAGGGGGTTACCGACTGCTTTATCCACATCAGCTCCTCCCGGAGTTGCTCCTCGATCTGCCACCAAAGCTTGACCACCTCTTGAAGGTGCACATCACCAAGTTCCTCCGAGAGAAAGATCTTAGCCTCATCTTGAACGAAGCAGACCTCCCGTTGCTGCTGCTTGATGCAACGTTAGTGTCTCCACCTCCACCACCCGATAGAACATCACCATAAGCATCACCAGCCTCCTGCTCGCTGATGCTTGCATCGGGCAGCTCAGGCTCGACAGCATCCAAATTCACGGAGAGAGAGCCTCTGCTCGCCCTCAACCAATCCGCTCCCTCAGAGGTCACCCCCCGACACTTCTTCACCTTCACCTTCACCAAATTAGGGCACCCATCCGCCAATGCCTCCATGCCATGATCCGACATCGGACAGCTCTTGATGCACAGCTTCTTCAACGCAAAGCATTTTGCAGCAATACACGATATCTCATTGTCTCCAACGGTTTCACTCCCACAGAGGGCTAATCTCTCCAAACTCTGGCAGTTCGTAGCCAACTTCTCCAAACTCAACCGCGTTGGATTCACACCGATCAAGACCAATTCTTGCAGATTAGGGCAGTAAGTAGCAACAGCAATCAATCCATCATCACCTATCCTATTAGTCTTCCATCCATCGATGTGAAGCTTCCTAAGCAACCTCCATTTCTCCGAAACTGCCATAAGCCCGATGTTCGTGCATTCGGGCGTTTTCACCAAATGCAGCACTTGAAGATTAACACATTTGGAGAGGGCTGAAAGCCCTAAATCACTAACTTGAATCCTCTCCAAATGTACCTCAATCAAGTTATCAACCCTATCAGCAATCAATTCCAACAATTTATCCCAATCTCCGGAGCATCTAAACAGCTTCAAACTTCTCAATTTTTTTGCCCCAATTATCAAAGGCCCAAAACACTGCCCATTGTAAAGATCCTTCAAACAAATAACTTTTAAAGATTCAGCAGCCTTACCCGGCTCGATTGCTTCAGCTGCAGTAGCATCAGTGATCCCTCGCAATCGCTTCACCGACAGCTCCTCGAGCAATCCGCAGTTTTCAATCAATGCATTCATTCCTTTAGCCCCAAAGCTGGAAGACCCACACGAGAATTTCTGCAGATTCCTGCAATTGGAGGCGAAAACCGACATTCCTTCATCGGTGAGCTCGCGGCAGGCGCGGAGCTTCAATCTCGTGAGGTTCCTGCACCTCTGCGAGATCAGAATCAGCGCGTCGTCGCTGATGCTGACGGATCTGCGGTCGCATTTAAGCGCGAGCTTCGTGACGGAATCGAAGCGGGCGAAGAGTCGGGGGATGGCACCGGCGAGCTCAGCCACCGCGTTAAGCGAGAGACGGTGGCGGCTCTGCCCCTCCACGGTGAGCCAGCGGCGGCAGACGACGGATGCGCGCTTTCTATCGCCGGCGGAGAGCGACTGGAAAATGCACGCCAGGCATTCGTCGGGGAGGCTCAGAGAATAATCGATTTCGGCGGAATCGTCCGATTCGGCGGCGGAATCGTCTGGATTCTCCGAGCCCGGCTCCGCCAGCAGCGGCGAGATGAGGGCGGTGGATTTGGAGGATCTGGACCTCGTGGCGGAGGCTGTTTGGCCCATCGGGGACGGTGGATGAAGGTGGGGTTTTCCTCTTTCGTCTTCAGCTGCAGTGGAATTTTGCTTATCTTTGTTGGTGGTGAGGGAAGTGGAGAATTTAATCCAGAATCAGATTTGCTGGGGAAAGCATAGATTGTTTTCGTGCTAACTTTTTGGATTAAGCTTTGATTAAACAAAGAATTATTGTATTGTAATCATCTGAGGCAATTAAGGTGGGGAGTTGGGCGCTGGCAGTCCTTTTTTTTTTTCGCTTTTTCTGTTCGCGATTGTTATGACATGCACGGTTTTTTTGAACCGGCGGTTCGGCCCTAGGCCCGGCCCGGCGGTCAACGGTTCGGGCCCGAACCGCGGTCAACGGCCTGAACCGAAACCGTGAGCTGGGCTCAGGCCGGCTCGGTTCACGCGAATCGGACCGAACCGACGGGCCTGGGTCGAACCGTGGCTGGGGCGAACCGTGCCTAGGGCCGAGGACGAACCGGCGGAAGTTTTAAGCCGTTGGAACCGTGGTCCGACCTAAACCGCGGTTCCAACGGCTAAAACGGCTAAAACGGCTATTTTCGATTTTCACCCCAAAATCACTCCTATAAATATATCCATCATCCTAACTCTATCCTCACTTCATCTCTCATTTCTCAACCTTAATTCACTCATTTACATCTAATTTTCAAGCTTTCAAGCTTCTCATTCTCACTCTCAAACTCAATCTCTTAAGTTCTCAAGCTCTCTCAATCTCATTCTTCTTATTCTAAACTCTCAAACTTTCTCACTTCATCAATCATCATGTCTTTCTTTAAACGATTAAACAAGGAAAGGAAAGGCAGCAATGAAGGAGCTCCAGTGAGGAGGAGACATTCCAATTCAACTCAACGTTCACGAAGGGCCTTAGCGGAGGAGGAAATCTCAAGGCAAGTTGCCGAAGGTTACAAGTCAAGAAGATGCTCGATTTGTTGAAATGGTGCATCGAATGGAAAGAAGTCCCAATTTCGGTGACGTGAGCTCGAGCGACCAAGACGACGAAGAAGAAGGCGACGAAGAATATGACGACTTTGACCAAGATACCGCCACAACCACCAAAATCAAAGGAACTTAAGTCCGACGTTTTGTGAAGCACTTTAGGTACGTAAATTTTACGTTTCTTACAAATTAGTTTCACAATTTTAATTTCATGTTCATAGTTCTTACAATATCTTGTTATATTTTCTTTAGAAAAGTGGAAGTGCTAGGCGAAGCACCTCTTCCCGACGATCGAAAGAGATACGTTGCTTATTGCAACTATTGCACGAAAACCTACAAATGGATCGAGAAAGGAGGTTACGGGCAACGCTAATAGCACATGGAGGTTCTCATCCTCATGAGTATGGAATATCAACGAACCAAGCTCAAATTAAAACCCTTCTCAATATTCTACAACGATGCGTCCACTTTATTTAAATTTGATAAGGAAAATATGAAGATGCGATGGCTAGATATTGTGCTATGGAAAACTCCCTTTAATTATGCCGATAGAGTTACGTATGAAGAATGTTATAAAGAGGACTTGGTCCTAATGCATGCAAAGTTAGTAGAAGTATTATGCTTAAGAAGATTAGGAGACAATGCATGGAAAAAAACATGATTTAAAGAAATATTTGGTTCGTTTAGGTCATAAAGTTTCTATTTGTGCCGATGTTTGGACGGATGCTTATAATAAGAATTCTTATATGGGTATTACTTGTCATTGGATTGATTCGAAATGGGTTATGCAAAACGTTTAATTGCTTTTCGAGAGTTTGAAGAGCCTCATAATGCTTTAGGTATTGCTAATATTATAATTGGTGTGTTAAATGAGTATACTTTGATTAATAAAATTTTTCCGTTGGTTTTGATAATGCTTGGCAAACACCGCTAGCATTCCTCAACTTATTGAAGCATGCGCACCTTCTTTTGAAGGAAAATACTTTCATTCTAGATGCATTTGTCATATTTTAAATTTATGTGTTCAAGATGCACTTAGTATTTTCAAGAATCCGTTAGTCCTATTAGAGATGCTATCAAATGTTTGCATGTTTCAAAAACTTATGGGAAGAAATGGCAAAATATTGTCGTATAAAAATATTGCTTATACATGTTTCAAATTGGATGTTTCTCATCGTTGAATTCTACTTATGAAATGCTTAATAGTACTATTTCATATAAGGGTCATTTATGTGATTTTTTAGAAAAGAGTTTACATCTATTCAATTACATCTTAATGAGTCTCATTGGGATGCTTGCATGGATTTATATCGATTGTTAAAGGTATTTCATGGTGCAATAAACAATTATCGGGAGTTTATTATTGTACTTCGTTATGGTTTTAGAACATTGCATGCATATTGCCATGTCTTTTCGTAGTTGTTTTAGTAAACCATCTTTATGTGGTGTAATTTATTTTATGGTTCAAAGTGGCTAAAATATTTTGGGAGATACCTACAATATTTTGCTTGCTAAATGTTTAGATCCTAAATGGAAATATGATGGTACTTGTCAAATGCTTAATGTTTATTATGATGCTTTTAGGCAAATGGATTTTCAAGGTGCTAGTATAGAAGGAGAATTAGTTTATTTTGATCTCCGGATGTAGATCAAATCAAATATAATCTTGAAAAGAATTTAAGAAATCTTTTCAAGAATATAGGTCAAATATGGTAGTGATGATGATATTCAAACTCCACCTCCTTCTTCTATGATGTCTACGATTAATTTTCCTTTTGATATGAATGAGTTTGATCCTTTGGTGCAACAAATGACTTGATGTACCAAAATAGAACATTCGAAAGGCCGAGAGGACAAGGTAATAGTGAATTAGATATATATTGCAAACTCCTTTTGTCTTTGGTGTTGAAGATAGCGGTCCTTCGATCGATGTCTTGAAAGGGTGGTCGAAGAAGAGGAGTACCCAATCCTCTCAATCATGGCAAAGGAGTTATTTGCCGTCCGGCATCCATCGTATCCGTTGAACAAGCATTTAGCATTGGAGGACTAATGCTTGATCAAAGAAGAAGCAACATGAAGCCGGCGAACATTGAAGCTACAATGTTGCTCGATGATTGGTGTAGGGCCGACCTTAGAGCTCAAGAACCACAATGGGAAGATGGTAACGAGAGCGAAGACGAGGCCTTCACCGAAACGGATCGATCGGAATCGGGTGCGGAGACGGAGTAGAGCATTTAGAAATTAAAAGAACTACATGGACTTTGATTCTCTATGATTATGAGGATATGTAGGCAACTCAATTTTAGAAATTAAATTGAGCTCAAGTCCTTTATTATTATTATTTTTTCATCCCTATGTAAAAGTCATAAATGGATTTATGTAATTTTACTCATCATTTATTAAAAAATGCAAAGTGTTGACACATATTTTATATTTATACGTATTTTAACATCACTTCTAATTTTCAACCTTAATTCACTCATTTACATCTAATTTTCAAGCTTTCAAGCTCTCATTCTCACTCTCAAACTCAATCTCTCAAGTTCTCAAGCTCTCTCAATCTCTCATTCTTATTCTAAACTCTCAAACTTTCTCACTTCATCAATCATCATGTCTTTCTTTAAACGATTAAACAAGGGAAAGGGAAAGGCCGCCGATGAAGGAGCTCCAAGTGAGGGAGGAAACATTCCAACTCAACGTTCACGAAGGCCTTAGCGGCGGAAATCTCAAGGCAAGTTGCCGAAGGTTACAAGCGAAGAAGATGCTCGATTTTATGAAATGGTGCATCGAATGGAAAGAAGTCCCAATTTCGGTGACGTAGGCTCGAACGACCAATTTCTATATACCGTATATTTGAACATTTCTGTACCTGTATTAGAATACGTAACTGAATTGTAATTGAAAAAGTTGAATCGGATTTAATGGGATTGGTTTTATTTTTCACTTTACAAATTTGCACGGTCATTTAGGGGCATTTTTGTCAAATAAATGGCAGTTGTTTGTCGAAGCCATCGTGAGCGCAGCGATTGAATCGATCGATCACTCTCTCTCTCTGCCCCTCTAAGTGCCTCTCACTTTTTCAGTCTTCAATGGGAATTCTGGGTTAGTGTTAGTAATACTATTAGCAAATTCTTACAAACATCTTGTGCATTGACGCTCAGTATCTACGTACACGAACGTATACTTTTAGGTACACTTGAGGCATATTGTTTGTCTCACATCTTCTCTGCTTAGTGCACTTGCAAACTCTTTGCTCACTTTCTCCGCCATTTTATTACTTTACTTGGTTTGCAACCGAACACCAAGCACATTTATTGTTGCGTTTGATTTTGCCAGTTGATTTTCTATGCGAAGAAGTTACGCACGATTCTTGCTGTAACATCGTTGTTTGGCGTGTTATGATTATCATAATCTGACGTTTCCTTTGGTTAGTGCTAGGGTTTTGTGATGGGACAACTATTATTTTTGTTCCGCCTCGTTTGGGAAAGCGTCTTCATTTGAATTTTATTCTTCGCCCCTGCAGTTTCAATAGTTTGATTGCACGCGGTCGTGGTTAGGATATTTTGTTTAGGCGCGAATAGAGTAAATATGATTTCCATTTTAAGATTTTGTTGAGTGTTCCTTGTGTTTGTGTCGATCGATTCTTGTCACATTTCTTCGTCATTCAAATATCTATTCGTTAATTTTTGAGTTGGATCTTTTGTTTTGTGTATGGGTCCGACGTTGTACGCCTCATCGTTCATATGGTTAGATCAAGTCTTTGGGGTTAGACCTTGTGCCGCGTGTCAATAACACCGTAAATGATACTCATAGTGTATATTAATTATAAGATATAAACGGATTTATGTATAGAGGTCTCAAGCAATTGTTTTCCTCTATCTTTGTACTTAATATAAATTTACCTCTCACTTTTAGTTACGTATCCTCAATTTTAGAAATTAAATTGAGCTCAAGTCCTTTATTATTATTATTTTTTCATCCCTATGTAAAAGTCATAAACGGATTTATGTAATTTTACTCATCATTTATTAAAAAATGCAAAGTGTTGACACATATTTTATATTTATACGTATTTTAACAAATGCAAAATGCAAAGTATTTACAAGTTCAAACATAAAAAATCACTTACAAATTTAAAAATATTTACAAGTTTAGTAGTTTACAAATTTTACAACTTTAAAAATATTTACAAGTTTATTAAACTTTAGACTTAAAAGTTAAAAGTTAAAACTTAAAAGTTTGTTAAAATCTTGGACTTTGATACTTGTTGCATATTTGATTGAATTTTCAGAAAAATTGAGATAGAATTGGAGATTTTACCCTTCATAAGAGTTGAAGTATATCGCGATACGAGTTCGTGAGCGCAAACGGATCGAAAATCGGAGCTCGGACGAGAGAGAGCGGATCGATACAAAATCGCTGCGCGAGCAGTGAACCACCGGGCCGGCCTAAACCGGCAGTTCGAGCCCGAACCGACCATGGAACTCAGGCCCGCCCTAAACCGCCAACTAGTATGTAGGGCCGGGCTAGGGCCGTCACATTTGGAACCGCGGACCTCGGTCCGGCCCTAAACCGCGGTTCCGGCCCGTCAACACGTCTTATCTTTTGACATTATTCTAAATTCAAATGCATTTTGTCTTTTTTTGTATTTCATCTGCAAAATGTGTGTGTTTGATTAGGCATCCATATTTCTTGACCTTTTTCTTCCATTTCTTAGTAAGTTCTTTAAAACACTAATTTCAATAAGTTTAGCCTCTGAATATTAATTTGCGATCACCAGAATCACCAGCTCTTGCTAATTTTGGATTTGGTTTTACTATTTCAATTTATTAAAGCCCGGTTGGATTGAATTTTTTCCAGATGATTACTTTCTTATTCAGCATTGATTTTTGATAAAATATTATTCTCTACGCTCCTTTTATCTATTTCATCAAACAAAAACATGAATATATATAATACATATATATAAATGCGATTTAAAATATAATATGAACCCATTACCATCCTATTGAGGATAGGAAGATTTTGAATATCAATGTGAGGAACCATATGTGTCATAAGCCATTTATGAACACAGCTGGTGTAAGTATAATCCATACACGTATTTTTTTTGTTTCTTATACCCAAGATTTTATGATTAAAATCATCATTTACAAATTGCATAAATTTAAGGATAAATATCATTTTAAATCTCAAATTATAATTATTTTATCAAAAATATTATGAAATTAAAAAATATTATTTTAAATCTCAAACTATTAATATTTTATCAAAAATATCCTAAACTTTGAGAAGTATAATTTTAACTTCAAACTATTAATTTTTTATCAAAAATATCCTACATCTATTTTTTAACTTCCGAAATTGGAGAAAAATATCTTCTTCTCATTCTATGAGCCACATCAGAATTTTGGAAGCAGAAAATGGACATCGGATATATCCGATAAGTCACATCAGAAGATATATCTCGTCCAATTTTGAGAGTTGAAAAATGAATGTAGAATATTTTTGATTAAAAATTTAATAGTTTGAGGTTTAAAGTGATACTTCTCAAAGTTTAGGATATTTTGATAAAATATTATTAGTTTGGGATTTAAAATTATATTTATTGAAGTTTATGATATTTATGATAAAATGGGTATAGTTTGGGGTTTACAGTGATATTTATCCTAAATTTAAACACCCATTTTATTTTTTCTCTTTTAATTTAAATTCTTATGACATGTGATAAGTGCTTACAAAAAGAGTCCAATAGATAGCTTATCTATTAATTGTATCCAAATATTGAGGATATGAAATTGTTAATTTTCATGGTAAAATATAACATGAACTTCAATTCTATCCATATGTTTTACTTTCGGTGATAATATATTTTCAGTAATTTATTAAATCTAAAATTAATGAATTTATAAAACAGAAAGTACCAAAAAAAATTGTATGATGCAATGATGAATATAACCACGTTTGTCTACAGAAACCTTGTCACATTCATGCCATGAAATCATGGCATTATAAGGTCCCCATGAAACCTTTCACAATGTGATTTGTCAACTTTATTTCTCTCAATACATTAATTCTTCTTCTTCTATTTAATATTCTTAAAACGTTGTCTGGGCAAACGTAATGCTGTGAAACTCTACAACTCGCCATATTTGAAACTCCATTAGCTATTGTTTTCTAAGGAGAATAGTCAATGAAAGTTCATCTACATCTATCGCCATCGATTATAGTGTTTAAAACGGTAAAATATTCATGAACAATAGTTATGGTGTTGTCTTTTTTCTTTATTTTTGAAAAGTTAGAAAATTATTAATAACAAAAATAAGTAAGTAGGAATTTGGACTCGAAACAATATTTTGATTAAATCTTAAATATATAGATGTATCTATTAGATGATAGTCATTGATATTGTGTCTCTTAGCCAGCTCGTCTTAGGGAGTTGTATTTAGCTTAAACGAGTTTTTATCTGAAGAAGTTTTGAGAATGAAGACGTTTAGTCAGAAACTAAATCAGAAACCAAAGTTCAAAGGACTCGAACAAGATCAGACATGGACTCAATGAAGATCGAAGACGGATGTTGATGAAGAAGAGTCAAATGCTGATAAATTGCTTTATGTATTTATCTGACTCACAAAGCGACAAAGTCCAACAATCGTATCTTCAAAAGTAGAGTTTGAATTCAAACTGCTCTTTCTAAAGGCTAATTTGAGTTTGAACCTCTATAAATACGTGACTTCCTCATCATGAGAAAAATATCTAGAGAATCCCCATCTTGGGTATTCTTGTTTGTAGTTGGATGTCTTGAACAAAGTAGAGACAACTCCACACTCCCAACTCCGGTGAAACTTGGACATAACTATATTCTTCCAAAGCTAAATAGTTTTACCACGTCATCTACGGTGAAACTACTTAAGTTCAGTCTCTTCATATCTAAGCCTTTATTGTAATATTTGTAATAAAGCTCGGATGAGTGTTGCCTATCTTTCAATTCGTTCTTCACTGTAAAGGCACACTCAGGTTAGTAGGAAATACATTTCTAACTAGTCCAAGATGAGGACGTAAGTTTTGATGAAGCCGTGAGTAGGCATCAAGGTGTAGCTACTAAAAGCAATGATAGCGGGTAGCTCTAAGATGAACTGACGAAAGTGAAAAGAGAGAGGTCATGGACTGAAAACACATGGATGAAAAATCTCGACAATTATTGAGATCTGAAGTCACTTGCCTTTAAAGTATAAGACAATAAATTCCTAATGTTAATTGGGATTCACTTGTTGGCAAGTTTATGGATGTACAACGGGTTTATCCGAACTACGTTAAATCCATGTATCGTTTTACTACTCTATAGTTTGTTGAGTGCATATTCGAACACATCATAGCAAAATGAACCATACCCAATCTAATAATTTACTCGGCTCAAAGCTCTCTGCATACGATGGTGATCCTCTCTCTGATGCAACATAATATCGTAGTATTGTTGGCGCCCTCCCTCTCAGCAGACCTGACATTTACTATGTCGTCAATCAAGTTTGTCAGTTCATGCATGCTCTCACCACTGTACATCTCCAGTTGTAGCAACTTACGGTATCTGAAAGGTTCTCTTGTATCTGATCTTATGTTATATCTTGCTTATAGTTTCTGAGTTTTCGAACGTTCAATCATTCTGTTCCATCGCCTTGTACACACACGTTGTGCTTCAACTCTAAACTCACAGACTAACAACAATTGTCTTTCAGCAATAACAGTTGCTAACTCAGCCACGCTTTTATAAAGACTGAAGGAAACTAAAAAGTTTTCAGTTATATATATTCTCCCATATACGTCTAACACCTAGTTCATGGGACCCATCAAATACAGAGATTTTTTAATCTATTAGACAATTAAACCTTAACACTTAACTGTAGATTGAATACGGAAAAGAAAACTGATCATGAATTTAGTAAACCAAAGACAAAAGGAAAATGTCAAAATCCACTTCCATGATCGAATTTTTATTCCTTCTACAATGTTATTCACCTTCGTTTTGATCCCTTTAAATATACTACTAACTTTTCTAACTTTTCAAATACTCCAACAAACACAATACCAAATAATATTCAAAATTTACTTGATTGTCTTTCTCCTTTAAATTCTAACAACAATTGACTTCTATAGTACTGTCGATTTATTTGTATGTAGTTAGTTATCTTAATATGAATTTTTCAAAAATTTTATCATCAAATCTTCTTAATTTCAATTGGTCCAGTGTCATATAATAAATATGTGATGATATCTGATCAAGCCAGAAAAAACTGTCCATGCCTAAAGTATTAACATGAAAATTGATTTGATCTGTAGGAACAAGATAATTAATGAAGATTAATGTGTACTTAAATAAATAAATAAAGAACGTGTACTTAAAATAAGAATAAAATAATACTTATCAATTGAAAGTGAATCCCTGTTGGCCCTTAAATGGCCATTGTCATAGTCATTACTCCATCCGTTCCACCGATCCTACCATGTATTCATTTTCGAATTATCCCATTGAATTTGATGCATTTCCTTTTTAAGAAAAAATGTGTGAGTTATACCTATTTTTATCATTTTATATCTTCTCCTATCTACTTTTTATCCATTAAATCATTTTATACAATTCATCTAAATAATCATACCGAAAGAAAACGAATCATTTTCGAAGGGATGGTGGAAGTATTACCAATCGAGTCTAAACTACACGTCTTATCCTATAGGGAAAACTCGCTCTCTTATTTGAGTCAATTGAGATATAATTCTTTAGCTGGACTCAACAATTAAAACCTTATTAATACTAGTCCAGATTCCACATCAAAATCCAAAATATCCCGATTCAAAATTAAAGTTGCTAACTAATTCAACCTCCACTATTTTCAACTTTAATTTGAGGCATAAAGCCTAAATCACATGACTAAATTATTAAATCCCAGTAGTTGCAATCATAGCTATATAATTACATGTTTGCCAATATCTTCCCATCTGTGCTAAAATCTTTGCCAAGCATGTGCACAACTTTTTGACCCATAACTCAGGAGCTAATCTAGCACAAAGAAAATAGTCTTTTATGTTATTTTGCTTTTATTCACATTACCAATCATTATAAATGTGGTACCTTGTCTACTATAACGGATAACAATGTATAATATATCTATGATATATACCAATAATTTGATTGTTTCCAAACATAAAATATTTATAAAGCAATAATCTGATATGCATGTGAATGTGATTCTTTATATCACCTCTCATGTGGTTTGTCGTATGCGTAATACCGAAAACAACTATAATAAATATTAATTTTATTAACACTGAATTTATATACACTTATTTTAATACGTCTAAGCAAATATGATATTGATATCATATATGATATCATATACGATAAAAGAAATTATAATCAATCATGTAATATATTATCCTCACTGTTTAGCAAATAATCATATGTATCTATTATAATGTTATTGTTACTTGTAATCCCTTTATCAAACTATTGTTTAAAGTGTGTTGATAGATGTGCCTAGGCATGAGAAATGGTTTGGGTTCGGTTAACTGCACATATTATTTTGGTTAATTGAACTGAAATTTTCATAAATTTCAAAACTGAAACTAAACTATTTATTAAGTTCGGTTAATCGAAAATTGCATCGGTTATTGCGGTTCGATTTTCGGTTAATCGAAAAACCGAAAAAGAACCTACTTTTAATTATACAACTACATTAAATAGTCTAACTATTATATAGTTATTATTAAACTAAATTATGCTAAAGTAATTGTCGCTTTATTTTTTGTTTTATAAGATTCACTTCAAATAATTTATTTAATTACTTGCATATATTATTAATTACTCAATCTATTATGCACACAATTTAATGTTTTGACATCCTATTACTATGACTAATTATAAATTTTACATCCACTAAAATGAAAAGCCACATGCTCACTATACACAAACCCATTATTTTATTTTTTGGTAATTCTATTGAATTTTACATACAAATAAAGTTTCGACTTTTATTTATTAATCTTTATCATGATAACATAGTTGTAAAAATAAAAATATTTTTTGGTTTTTCGGTTATTGGGTAACCGAAAATCGAAAAAAATAAAAATATTTTACTGCTAACCGAATATGCAGTGTTCGATTAACCGAATAGGATGTTGTTTCGATTTGATTCGGTATTAACTGATAATCGATAACCGTTTTCCCAACCCTAGATGTGCCTATAGAAGAAGAAGAAGATCATATCACAAAATTAAATTTATTCTAATAAATTTACACTTGAACGTCTTTCAGTGATAATCACCATGAACAGCAATCTAATGAAAATTGTTACCTCCGTTGCTAGTCCCCAAGTAAAAGGTTAGTACCAATGAAGTGGCATTACTTACTTCTATTGTGGCCATACAACTTAAGTTGTAATAATTTATTTTACTAGTCGTGGTTTAGTAGGGACAATAAATTATTCTAACCACCATCCATGTAATTTTAAATATGAAACGTAGAAAAGTTGATCAACGAAGACCTAGAATCTAATGCACTTTCTTTATTTCTATCAAAATACAAAATCATCTCTATAACACTTCTCATCGAGTTATTTCCACTACAAGTATAGGGAACAATTTATTTTATAAGAACATAGTGAGTCATAAGGATTTGCAAAATCAATTCTAATTCTACTGAGATTGTGTTCTAACGGAAAATTTTCAATGTGAAAATTCATGAAAATCACATCTAATTAGGAGCGGATTCACACTTTTGTCTAATATAATTCTATTTTCTAGCAAAATCACAAACGCAAAACTTCTTTAATTATAAAACTCAAGATAAAACTTATTAAAAAAAGAAAAAAACTAAAATAAAATTGTAATTATATAATAAAAATGAAGGAGTTAGAAGTAAATACGAAAAGTTCAATTGCGCATACTCTTTTAGCACATTCGATCGGAAAACTTTGCTTCGGGTTAACAATCAATGGCTGCTCCGCTGCTTAGAGCTCTGCCTCTCCTCCGCCTCCGGGTCGCCCAGCGGAGCTATCATCTATCTCTCATCAATGGCCCGACGCCTCGCCGGCCGCTGTGCACCTCCGCTGCTGAGTCTACCCGCGGCGACGGTGATAAATCATCCTCTCTTGCTCAAATTTTTCAATCAACCGATATAAAAGACCGCCCCCATTATCCTAAATGGGACGACCCGGATTTCCGAAAATGGAAAGTCAAAGAAGCAGAAATATTTGATGACATCGAGCCCATTGTTTGCCTCACCAAAGAAATACTTCACTCTAATAGGTGTTCTCTCTCTCTCTCTCTCGTTCGCTCGCTCGCTCTCTGAGCTTAGCTTAAACTTTTTCAATTCTATGTTATTTATTTTCATTTTCTTGTGGATTGTTTGATTATGGGTTAATTTATTTTCATGTTGGAAGTTTTGTTGGCGCGTTAATCTTATCTGGCCGTGCGGGGCAATAGTAGTAGCAAAATTAGCTCCATATTTACTGAGTAATGCTGATAGCCTTGTTTTTGCGTTGAGAAAAAAGTAGCTCTTGGATGAATTTTTACTGATTATTCTGAATTGTTGAATTGCCGAGTTGGATAAAGTGCAGTACATGTAATATCCTTTATTTAATGGGATTGGATAGGCTGCTTCCAGCCAGAAGCACATTAGGCGGGCTTTCCTGAGGTATCTAATAACCTTGCTTCTGCTCGCCGCTGGCGCACCTCTCCTAACTATTTATAATATATTTATGAACTCCTAGTTTTAGGTTGTTGTAGCAAAATAATCAAGAAATGTCGTTCAATCATGAAAAAAAGTACATAGGAGTGAAGAAGATAGTAGTAATCAAGAAATGTGATATAAGTGGAGGGAGGAAAGAAGAGTTTTGAAGAGTGTGGAAAACCAAAATAAATAGAATTGGACTTTGTTTCTGTCTGAAATGAGAAAAATAATCTATCATTATCTCTGTTTATATGGCTATCCGAAATGAAAAATAGTCTATTAGGTTCTTGTGATTTTACGCATACTAATTAGCCTGTATATTTTTCGCTTAGATATTTATGTCCCGGGAACTAGTGAAGTTGTTTGGACTGTGAATTTTGATGTATTTGTTTCGAAGTTGATGAGCTCTTTTAGATCACTTCTATATCACCTGTCCAAGTGAGTTTTGATATTTATGTTTAGAAGTATGCAATTGTAAGGACTCTCAGCTGAATATTGAGTACTGAAACTGCAGTAAGATATAGGTGGATGCTGATATAGTATAACCTGTTTTTAATGTGTAAAAGGCCTGTAGTCATTAAAAAACTTTTGATATTTGTTACCATAGCTAGATTTTGTGAGCTTCAGTCTTGCATTTATTGTAACCTAGAATTGTCTCTATCTTACTTGCTACGCAGCCTAATCTTGTGGCTAGGAACAGGTTATGAACTACTACCTTGCTCTTGAGGATGTAATATCCCAAAAAAATTTCTTACTATCCCCCACTAGCATATCCTGCTTAGCCTCCTTCTTGGTAATTGCTACATTTTTGTTTTCCCTAGATCCAGCTATTCTTCTCTGGTAATTATTTCCTATTTTGCATGATCCTTAATCTACCTTGGCACTTGAGACTCTCAGGCAAATAAACAAAGATTTTCCCTTTTTCATTATGTTGAATTATTAATGGAGCTTGTTTTCTAATCTATATGAAGTGGAAATAGATACTGATTAGCAGAACCTATAATATAGTAGAATAACAGCTCTATTTTCACTAACGAAAATGTCAGTTACTTGTCATGCCAAAACATCTACTCACCTCTGGAATTACTTCGTGTTCCAATCCATGTATCAAATTAATCTTATAAACAGACTCTAAGAGCATTAGAAATGTGGACTTCAGGAAACAATCTGTTTGAAGCTTTCCCTATTTTGGCTTGTTCAGGTGGTTTAGAGAAAGAAAGAGGTGAGATTCGAAATAAATAAAAGTATTGTCATTTAATTTTCCTCTTAGAAGTTCTTGTGCAGTATTATAACTGGTAATGAAGTTTTTGTGAAAGATCATGATTATGAGAGGCCTATTTAAATATTCATGATTATGATTATGAGAGGCCTATTTAAATATTCATTTTCATTTGCTCGAGAGAATTTTTGAAGTAATTCAGCATTCTTTGATGGATTAATGCAAGTTTGGGTTTGCATAGAAAGCAAGAAAGTCAAGGTATCATACTAATACATAAGTTTTTTCATAATTAATGTCAAATTGAATGAATCTGGTCCTCTACACAACAAGCTGGAGTAAGCCTATTTCAGGTAACCTGTTACATAGAATAGAATGTTTACATATTCTTATGAATGAGGATAATAACAGGTAGAGTACTGTTAATGATGACAAAAGGTCAAAATAGCAGTTGACACACACTGGCTTAACTTTTCAATACGAAAAGTGATATGGAGCGAGGGGTAGAGGGAGTAGGCATGCATGGGAAGAAGCCATTGCTTGTGTATCAAAGGAAGAAGAAGCGTGAGGATCGGGCCTAGTCCACTTTCGTGGGCAGTGTGGGAAGGAAATTGTAATTATTGTAAATCTGTAAATAGTATGAATAGGTGGCGATTATTTATTATTTCTAGTATGAATAGGTGGCGATTATTTATTATTTAGGAATAGGTGTCATTGGGTGAAGTCGGTTATCTCTTTAAGTATGAAAGGTGGGTTATAAATAGGAAAGGAGGTAGTTATTTATTATGTCGATATTGTATTGAAAGCTCGGAGGCTTCTTGGGCTCTCGCCGTTAGGAAAATTCCTCTTTAAATTACGCCTGCTCATATTAATTGGTCCGACTGCCGGATCCGTCCTCACGCCAAGATGACGAGATCGCAAGTGGAGAGATTAGAGGCATTGGAGAAGGAGCAATGAGATAAGGAAGATCATAAATCAATGAAGGAAAATGGAAACGATCACCGCCACACTCACCGAATTGGTGCAAGTCATTAAGACAAAACCGGACTCTAAGTCCGTGACAAAGGATCCAACATGGAAGATGGCCACGAATCGGAAGATGGCGGTGTGAGGGAAAGCGGCGATCGGGGAGAAATAAGGGGACTCAGAATCGCCGTCTTCGACGGGCCGACCTTATGGTTGGTGGCCCACCAACCAATGCTTGAATCATGAATCGCGCTTAAGCGAGTTTCAGCGGCGTAGTGGCTATGGAAGGACCGACTCTGTCTTGGATGACATGGCTGCGTTCACGGAAGCCCTCACCACGTGGAAGGATTTTCGAGGCGTTGGTGTCACGATTTGATACCCGTTTCAAGGGGCGCGTTCGAGATTGGCCGATATTAAACAAACGAGGTGTAGATGAATATGTCAATTTATTTGTCCAACTTGCAAGCCCAGTCGCGGGCCTAACCGATGCACACTACCCTGGTTACTTCACGAAAGGTCAAGGATCCGATCCGGGTTCCTACGCTTATTCGGACCACCGGCCGGAGGCGCGATGGAATTGCACGCGACGTGGAAGACAATTTGGCGATTCGGGGAGGGTCGTAACAATCTCGATTGGAGTAATTCGATGCGAAAGGGGTGGTTGGAATCGAGGTGTAACAACGGCATGGACCGGATCCGTTGGGGACCGAGTAAGAGCTTTGCGGGCGGCGGTCTTGCGACGGAGACAAATCAAATGCTTGAGGGCTAGTGAAGTGGTACGGCCCCCACACCCACGCTTCACAAGACTCTCACCACGTGAACTCGCGGAATTGAAGGCCAGGGTGTGTTTTCGATGTAGAAAGCCGATTCGGCGGGCACGAGTGTCCTCTCAAACAATTGCGAGGCATGATCGCCGAAGAGGAGAAAGGTGGACTTGCAGCGATGCGAGTTCTATCAACCAACGGACTTGAAGAAATAGAATAGGCGCACGAGGAGCCCGTCGAGGAAGACGTTGAGTTGCCATTGTATTCGATGGCTGGCATTGACACCGCGCGAACTATGCGCTTGCACGCGAGGATGGGAGAACACACTATCACGGTGTTGATCGATAGCGAGCAAGCCACAACTTTATTTCAAGACGCTCGTGAGCCGGCTACAACTACAACCCGATCGAGAGGAACGATTCGTCTTATTGGGAAACGGGCTGCGCGAAGCGGAGAGTGCATGCGGAAGGTTGAGGTAACTCTTGCGGTGTCATTTTATATTGATTGCTTTGTATTTCCTTGGGCGGTGTAGATTTAATTTTGGGAATGACATGGCTTTCGACTTTGGGAGAGGTCAAACACCACTATGATAAGATGTTAATGAAGTTTGAAAAGGGAGGACGTTGCATTGAGTTGCGTGGTGATCCTCAGTTGTGCCGTGGTCCAATTGGTATGAAGTCATTAATCCACTCTCGAGACGCACAAATGTAGGCAATAGTACCGGAGGGAGATGGCAATGCTAAATCTCACGAGCGAAGGGTTCTGAAGTGTTACATGAATTCGGGAGTGTTTGGGGATCCAAATCCTTACCACCAAAGCGTGAGACAGACCATCGCATCACCTTAGAGGAGGGCACCAAGCCGGTGTCCGTACGACCATACCGCTATGGTCATCACCAGAAGGACGAAATTGAGAGGCTTGTAAAAGATATGTTAATGGCAGGAATTATAAGGCCAAGCTCTAGCGCTTTCTCAAGCCCGGTACTGTTGGTGAAGAAGAAAGACGGAAGTTGGAGATTCTGTGTCGATTATCGAGAACTAAATAAGGTGACGATACCGGACAAGTACCCCATTCCGGTTATACAAGAGATGATCGACGAATTGGTCGGGCGTCGCCTTCTCCAAGATTGATCTCCGCCGCTATCACCAGATCCGAGTAGCAGCTGCCGATATCCCCAAGACCGCTTTCCGAACTCACAGTGGCCACTATGAGTTCTTGGTCATGCCCTTCGGCCTCACGAACGCACCAGCGACATTCCAATCCACAATGAATGACGTGTTCAAGCCTATTGAGAAAATTTGTGTTGGTATTTTTGACGATATACTCGTCTACATCATGGGAGGGAGACCGAGTGCATTTGGGAATGGTGCTTGATTTTACAAGAGAATCAATTTCTAGCTAATCGAAGAAGTGCACTTTTGGTTGTCGCAAGTGGAATACTTGGGCCACGTGATCTCGGGCGGGCGTAGCAATGGATTCGGAGAAAATTAAGCGATGTTGGAGTGGCGAGACCTTCTAGTGTTCGAGAGGTTCGCGGTTTCTAGGCTTGACGGGATATTACCGTCGATTCGTTCGTGAGTACGGCTTGATCGCGACGCCATTAACAAGATTGCCGAAAAGGAGGCTCCCAAACGTCTCGAATGGACGATCGAAGGTAAGAGGCATTCCACCGTTTGAAGAAGGCTCTCACGGAAGACCGGTGCCTTGCACTACCACGATTCGATCGGCCTTCGTGATCGAGTGTGATGCATCGAAAGGGATAGGGGTGATAATGCGAGAACGCCGACCGATCGCTTATTTCAAAGTCCTCCTGGCGGATAGAACTTTGACAAAGTCGGCATATGAACGGAAATGATGGGCCTCGCTTTAGCCGCTCAACATTGGCGCCATATTTACTCGGAAGAAAGTTTGTAGTGCGAATCGATCATCGAAGCTTGAAGCACTTGTTGCATCGAAAATTGTCACCCCGCCCAACAAGTTTGGATTGCCAAATTGATGGGATATGATTTCGATATCGGTATAAACGGGATTTCAAATGCTGCGGCTGATGCTCTTTCCGTGATGGCGATGTTGAGTTGGCTGCGTTGAGCGGTGAATGGTTGGGTTTCGACGGAGTGGAGATCGGCGGCGAATGATGAATATCTCAATTCCATCATCATGGCAATCCAAAGAACAACCCGACAAGAACCCGGATTTCGACTCGTAGGAACAAAGCTATTCTTCCATGATCGTGTTGCTTTACCGACTACGTCAAGTGGATCCCGAACTCCTCCACGAGTTTCATGATACCCCTTTTGGTGGTCACACGGGTATTACGCACATATCGGCGTCTTGCATCCAATATATATTGGAAAGGTATGTTTCGTACAGTTAAGGAATATGTGGCTAAATGTTTAATTTGTCAAAAGATGAAGTATGAGGCGATGTCACCCGCCGGGTTGCTACAGCCATTGCCTATTCCGCAGCAAATTTGGGAGGACATTTCTATGGATTTCATAACTTGCTTGCCTAAGTCGAAAGGATTTTCTGTTATTTTGGTAGTTGTTGATAGACTGTCAAAATATGCACACTTCATAGCGTTGAAACCGCCGATTACGGCACGCTCAGTGGCTGAAACGTTCATGCGGGAAGTGGTCCGGTTGCATGGAATTCCTAGCTCTATTGTTAGCGATCGAGATTCAATGTTCGTAAGCAACTTTTGGAGAGAATTGTTTGTGCGATCGGTACTCGCCTCAAGTTCAAGATGACCTACCATCCCGAGACGGATGGCCGACGGAGGTGACTAATAGGGTGCTCGAGACGTATCTTCGTTGTTTTACTAGCGAGCAGCCCAAGATGTGGGTAAGGTGGCTGGCTTGGGCGGAGTTTTGGTATAACACATCCTTTCAAACCGCAGCCCGGATGACACCCTTCGAGGCGGTATATATTACCCCGCGCCAACCTTGCGCCGTTTTCTACCGGGAGAGTGTACGGTGCCGGCGGTGGCGGAGACTCTATCTAGTCGTGATGAAGTGCTGCAGCACCTTCGTCGGAACTTGCTACGGGCTCAACAAGAGATGACGGTTCAGGCCAACAAACATAGAAGGGACGTGGAGTTTGAGGTTGGAGATCGAGTTTTTCTGAAGGTTCGACCTTTTCGACGTGCTTCATTGAAGGAGGTAAAGACCACAAACTCTCCGCCAAATTTTATGGGCCTTCAAGTGCTTGCTCGAGTTGGGAATAGGGCATACAAGCTGCAACTTCCGGAGGGCAGCAAAGTGCATCCGGTATTTCATGTTTCACAACTAAAGAAGGTGGTGGGGGGTCACGAGGTCACAGCCGAACTGCCAGAGACGATCGAGTTGCCGGTAATGCCAATCCTTGAGCCAGAACAAATCTTAGCATGGCGAACGATTCGGTAGGGGCGAATAAAGTCGAGCAACTATTGGTTAAGTGGAAGGCGAGTGAAGATGATGCAACTTGGATTGACTTGCAGAATTTCATGGGCCAATTTCCAGATTTTGACCTTGAGGACAAGGTCGATTCAAAGGAGGATGGAATTGATATGGAGCGAGGGGTAGAGGGAGTAGGCATGCATGGGAAGAAGCCATTGCTTGTGTATCAAAGGAAGAAGAAGCGTGAGGATCGGGCCTAGTCCACTTTCGTGGGCTTCTGTGTGGGGAAGGAAATTGTAATTATTGTAAATACTGTAAATAGTATGAATAGGTGGCAGTTATTTATTATTTCTAGTATGAATAGGTGGCAGTTATTTATTATTTAGGGAATAGGTGTCTGTTGGGTAGAAGTCGGTTATCTCTTTAAGTATGAAAGGGTGGGTTATAAATAGGGAAAGGAGGGTAGTTATTTATTATGCTGATATTGTATTGAAAGCCTGGAGGCTTCTTGGGCGGCTCTGCCGTTAGGAAAATTCCTCTCTTTAAATTCTGCTCTGTTCATATTAAAAAGCCCCTTCCAGATTTCAATCTAGGTAGTAGGTGCTCCCAGAAAACTAAGTTGCCTTTTCTAGTGTAACGTGATCAGTTCAGAACTAGTCTCGTCCAAGCACAATTTTAGGTCAGTTCAATATTGCAGCTAGAAGTTTGAGAACTTCATTTCGGATACGAGGATTGATTATTATCCAAGGAGCTGATAGTTTGACCTAATCACTTCAGGATTCTAATACCCCGAAATGGTTGTAGACTTATGATCACAACTAGTCCTTCCTAGTCTTTTCTTCCAGTTTGAAACCTTAAATTTCCTCACTGATAACAAATTAACAATGGTAAGGTTAGATAAGATTGATAATTACAGATAACTGACTCTATTGTTGTTGCAGAAGAGATTAAAAGATGATAAATGTACAATGATGACCTAGAGAAAACTGCCGGGCAGACATCATTTTTGAAGGCCCCTGCACCTTAGCTTCTGCTTGAGAAGGATGTTTACAATAAATTATACTTAAAGCTTTTAAAAGTTAGCATTGGAAAATTAAATTATATATATTGACTTTTGCTGCGTCATAAACCCAATTTGCGAATGCTAACTTGTCTCCCTTATGTTATTTCTTCATCTCAAAGAAACCAATAGTATGCTCATAAAATATTTTTCTTTTTCCATCTTGTGAATTTCCTCTGTTTTGGGGGAAAATGTATTTGGTTGTATTATGCATGGAAAGCGAGGCATGCTAACTTTGTGTTCGTACGCCAGGTATATGGATGGAGAGCGCCTCACCCCAGAAGATGAGAAAGCTGTGATAGATAAGCTTCTTGCACATCATCCTCGTTCTGAAGATAAGATCGGTTGTGGAATCGATTCAATTATGGTTAGTTTCATTTCTGTGGCAGACTGATTTGCAAGTTCAATCTCTAACCTGCTTTTTAGTTTTAAATTTTTCTAATATCAAGATTATGCTTCTTCTGCATGTGATCTTTATCTTGATTCTGAATTTTGATTTGTCGATGACTAGATAAGGAGTTAAACATACACATTCTATATGATGTTGGGTTTGTTAAAATTCTCTTTTTTGTACTGTTCGGATCCAGTCGCATTAGGGTATTTTAAATGTCTCTCTTAGTTATAAATAATGCTATTCACATAATTACATTAGGCTGTTGGTTAGAGTCGACTGTTAACATGAACATATAATATCAGTCGTGCTCGTAGACTAGTCACGTACAAATCCCGACTGTCACCCTAATTAGAAACAAACTAAGCACCTATTGATTGTTACACAGCCCTGATACCTTTAACTATGAGAGATCTCATATGAAATCTTGGACCAACATTTGTTTTCTTCTAGTCTAAAGTTTAGCTAAAAATTTGTTTTGTAAGACTATCGGCCCTACTAGCTATATCTTATGAATGGAAACTTCTCGAGATGTACACTTAATGTAATTTGGTGAACAACTTAGCAATGATGCATATTTTATGCAATTATGAATTAGTTGTTGTACAACATTTTTCCACTACTACAACGCTATTCGACATATTAATCTTCTAACAAATGTGACTTGGATGAAGGTTGACCGGCATCCCCAATTCACGCATTCAAGGTGCCTCTTTGTCGTAAGAACTGATGGCGGGTGGATCGACTTCTCCTACCAGAAGTGTCTCCGAGCCTACATCCGAGACAAGTACCCTTCTGATGCAGAAAGGTTCATCAAAGAGTATTTTAAACGAGGCAGCAGCTGAACTTTCTGAAACAAGTAAGTTCCTTTTCGATGTTGAAATGGGTCTTAAAACGTCGCTGCATCCTTCTTCAAGGGGTATAACTGTGTCGACTACATAGAGCTAATATCTGCAGGAATGCATATTCTTGTGATTTCTGGAAACTGATGTTTTCAAGGGAATGTTACAGTACATATAAGTCCATAGGCTTTGCATAATTGTTTTATTTGCGCCTAGTGAAATTGGTTGGAAAACATCAATTTTCTCAAACATTTATGCATAACTATTATGTTGAAATCATGTTAGAGATTAGATAATTTTAAGTTCGTAACATCGATCAAATTTTGAATAAAAACGGATTTGACATATGTGGTCTGGTGGTGAGTTAAACGATATGGTTTTGTCACTGAAAATTGGTCGGTAGTTAAAGCGTTACCGCTACTCGAAAGTCGAAAGCGTTATTATTCTTCCAAGTCATAATCTTTCAGCTAAGATGCATGTTTACATAATAACTACTTTCTCTGTCCACAAAAAATATATTCATCTAATTTCGTTTTAGTCTGTCTACAAAATTTTTATTTTTTTTAAATATCAACTTCATAATTTTTATTCTAAAGTCTATCTATTTTTTAACAAAAAATTACTTATGACCTATTTTTTTATTCTCACTGTCTATCAATATATTCATTTATTATTTTTATGATTTATCTTTTAATTTCATTATATTTTAATCTATTTATTTATTATCTTTATTCACTTATAATTTATAAAACTCGTGTTACCAAATACTCCCTCTGTCCCATTTAAAATGTCCTACTTTTCTTTTTGGTTGTCCATTACAAATGTCCCATTCCATTTTAGGAAATAATTAACCTTCAAAAGTGTGACCCTATCCACTTTTAACACTTTAACTATTTTATACCTTTCTCCTAAATAACCGTGTCCAAAAGAAAGAGGACGTTTTAAGTGGGACGGAGGGAGTAAGTACCATTTAAATGAAGAATTTATTTGGTGGAGGGAGAGTATAATTTAAAATTTGTGTTATAATTACAAGTGTGAAAAGATGGGAGAAATTGATGATGGGTCAAAACCATGAGTTTTTCAAAGAGTAAAAAGAGTGATGGGTCCTGATTGCGACTTTAGAATCTTGTACCGCACGCTGGAAAAGTGGGACACTTCCTCGCATCACATCAGAATCACACAACAGAATTTCCCCAGATTTCCAATTCTGACACCATCACCTGCACCGTCCTTGTTTCAACATATCGATATTTTATCTTTTCAATACAAGGTATATTTTCTAGCTGTATTTAATAACTGAACATGATTAAATTTTGATAGTTTGACATAATATGCACATAAAATTCTAAAAAGGAATACTTTTTAGTAAACAGATGGAATATATGAACTTAATTTATGTGTATTGACTGATTATAACATTCATATTGTTTTTCTCGAAATATATACTTATAAAGACCTGCATTAACTCAATATATAATGTAAAGTGACTTGGGTCATAGGCAATGTGAACCAATATTTGAACTGATATGAGATCTTCCAAACTTTTGAACACAGTGTCATGTAAATAAGCCAAAATATTGCCATAACTTTTTTGACTTGTTGCATACATGCTTTAGGACTGTTTCTGTACGTTGAATTGGTTTTTTGCCCATCATTGTTTCCATAAATAAATAAATTAAGTGATTAATGTCAGTCCAATGGTTAAAGTGGGTTCCTGTGGTCGAGAGGTCACAGATTCGAACCTCACCAAACGCTTCTATGGATTTGAGTCTGTCACACCTGATTTTTCAAGTATGATTTACCTGTCATGTGTGATTTACAGGTTATTGCAAAAGAACGTTCCCATGATACAAAAAATAAAATAAAATTAAGCGATGAATGGTAGCATAGAATTAAAAGTGTCCTCGCGTGTGTGTTATAGTGTCACATTAGAGAATGAATAACACTATTGATTATTTAATGCATGTATATAAATAAATAAATGGATGATTTCTTGAAGCAAGAGCTCTGAACTTCTGGAACTTGTGCAGACAAAACAATGTTGCCGGAAAATCCTAGCATATCTTCTGAATTTCTGATGGCCAACTGCCGAATTCTTTTTACGTACGATAAAATTCTTGCCAATAATTCATTGATTTCACCATTCATCTTTTCAGTTATATGCTTAAATCGATTTTATTTTGTTTTGTTTTGTTTGTTTTTATTTTAGGGTATTAATGGGCACTGTCTTGTGTATGCATGATAGTGTTGAAATTGAAATGCAAAACTATATACTTGTAACTGAAAATTCCAATTGCAATAACAAATGCCAGATTATGAATTTAATGCACTTTGAATACTGTTACTTCTCTCTTCCTGAAATAAGTATTCTACTTAGAGATGAATTTTCTTTTCAAATAAGTGTTTATATCAGGATTTATGGTAAAATAATGTTTTATTTTACCCTTGTACTCAATCCAACTTTTTTATTTTATTTATTTTTTATTTTTCATACAATAATTAAAAATAAAAATAATAAAATTACCCACTACTATACGAGTTTTAACGTTGAAAACAAGATGGAGGAAGTTAATATTATATATGTTTTTAAAAATCATATACTTTAAGCGATAGAGGGAATTAATTCTGTTTGTTTTTAATTAGGTACAATTTTCAAGTAGACAAATCACGTCAATATTGCCTCAATAAAGACGAACATTTTTTTTCCAATCTCAATCTGAAAGCCATCTCAGTCTAATTGTAGATGGGAACATTTTCATTTTCAAATATATATATATAAAATTAAGAAAAATATAACTCATTGAAGATTATAATCTCATTTCTATATAAAGAATTCCCAATATGATCATTTTTCAAGGCAGGTATGTCGAAAGTGTGACATAATGTCAAAAATGAGAGAACGGATAAAAAGTTGGGACTTTACACAAATGTAATATATTTAGAATGCCCTTCAAATAACAACGGAATATACTCGTCATTAATACGTATATTAGGGCGTGAGGCCCTTCACAACAATTAATTCAAATTATTAATGGGAACAGAGACAGCTGCTCGATATAAGTTGTTAAGATTAATACCTTTAATCTTAGAGTAATAATGACACGCATCTTTACTCATAATTATGCAGGCAGACATTATCATTACGTCAAATTACTAGCTTCTTGTCATTAACCAACTCGGGCCCACTACGATTAAGCATGCCACCGTGGATAATATTGCCAAATATAAATTATATCAACTATAACCCAATACATATTTATACTTCTTTGTGAATTATGGTAGATATTATCATAAGTAGAAATATATTTGTGTGTATATGACGAGCCTAAGTTTGGATATTTTTTTGGGTGTCTTATTTTAGGTCTAAATCGAGTCTTTTTCTGTCTTTTGTTCATGTTTTGTACATGGAAAGACACATTATTGAGGTAGTACACAATGAGGCTGAAACAAGGCATTATGAGGTTGAAGTAAGGCACGATGAAGCCGAGTCTGCACAAGAGGACAAGTTGATGTATGATTGCATTCAGGGTCACTAAGAAGCATATGCTTGCAGTTAGACATGATGAAGACATCAAAGTGAAGGAAGACTTAAGCTGCCATGTTTACACGGCGTGGCTTATCCAAATACCGTGCAGATTCAAATTTCATACCGGTGGCTAAGGACAAGAGAAAAATGAAATGACCATGGTGATACACATGAAGAAGATGAAGATGAGTAAATGGGAGTCATGGGTAAGACGAAACACGATAGAAGATCAACCTTATCCAAAAAGATATCACAAGTATTTCAATTGCTAATGACTCGAAGAGAAAAGCTCAAATGATGCAGGGAAACGTATAACTTTATAGTGTTAATCCATTGATTCGTCTTTGAATACCGAAAGAATACGACAACCACAAATCGTTGATTCATTAAATAAGAATACCGATAAGAAATGAAATAAAACTTAAACTCTATTAATATCCCCCCATCAAATCAAAATGCCTAACAAGCTATATATATAGACTATTAATGAAACCACAAATAAGAGATCTAAATCCAATAGGAAACTAATAAATAAATAATGAAAATTAACGTAAATAACAAACCCAAACCATAAACAACTAATTTTTGAGCCCTTAAGATGGAGAGACGGTCATATTTATCTAAGAAAAATATGGCAATCTCATCTCCATCATCAAATCAACTTCATATAAACATTGATTGAGGGCAAGCTGCTACAGCTTAAGAAATTGACATGAAAATTAGCCAAGTTTATCTCCTGAATAATTAAATGTTTAGGGCAAGGAGAGACTGTCGAGGCATAGTGAGACTGTCGGAAGGCAAGATGTCGAGGAACGGATCAACCTTATCAAAGAATAGATAAAACAAATATATATTTTCTTAATCAAAAAGATACGAGAAGATCAAATTTACTTCATATAAGGATGGAACTCGGGCATGATGTTAAAGCTTAAAGAGATAAACATGAAACTGACAACCTTAGCCACAGTGGGTTGGACACTCAACCCATTACTTGTGTTCTCTATATATACTGCACGATCATGATCATAAACCTTGTTAAGTTGGTGATAGTTTCTTTAGACCCCAACCTTAGAACCATTTACTTTTATGTCTTTATTTTTTTGTTGAAAATTTCCGACGATGTTAAAGTCGACCGTCACTTCTCCAAAAGTTAATTGTAAGTTTATCTTTTATGTTTTCTTTTATTTTCGTTTTTGTTCTTTACTTCGTGTCTAGTTAAGTTTATAGTTCTGGATTGGGCAAGATGACGTGAACATAAACACGAAATTCGTGAGGTCTAATTAGGCTATACATAAACTTCAAACACTGTAATGTTGAATCTGACCTTTCCTATGAAAAGTGTTACCGGATGGTGTTGGTTCATTGGCGATTGTATGTTCTTTTTCTTAGGCATGACCTTTTGTTTTGAAGAACTTGATCCCATGAATGACTAAAATTGGAAATTCATAAGCTTTTTGGTATGTAGTTTTGTGATACAAAATGGATATCATCGACAAGGAATCTATTTTGGAATAACATATAGAAACATTTGCATGACGACATGAAATTCCAACTAGTAGCCACACCCTACAAGTGCATATCCTTATATCTAAGAAAACTGTATGTTTATCTTCTCCCTCAATATCATAACCAATGAACCATTCCACAGAACCCTACACCCAATGGTAGCAGGAGACCATTCACCAATCCACGGGTCACAAATTCTTCATATCTCTAATTCTAAACATGAACATGACCCTTATATCTTCAAACATGCTTACTATGAGTTTATTCTTATCATCAACAATATTTGAACAAAAACTCTCACTAATGATATTGATAACCATAAAATTATAGTACCTATTACTTTGGTAAGCTCAACAACAAGCGTGTACAAGGTACTTCAATAAATCTTCAAGTACTTATTTGTGTATTTCACCTAGCTTTGAGAGATTTGTCTTGAACTCCTCCTCAAATGTACTCACACAAATCCATAACTTATTCTTAAGCTCCCCTCACTCCATTTCTTGCTCTAGTTAGCATAAATATGTCTAAAACATCATATATGTTCTGCATTGGGTAGTGTCATATTCACTGCATCAATTGAACCCTACAAAAATAAAATAAATATTATTACATGATACACAATTTGTGTGCACTTAAACTAACCAAAAAAAAAAAAAAAAAAAAGTATTAACCTTTTTGCATATCAGATATAATAATGAGATGAGACACATTGTCAAGCGCTAACTATTGCCTTAACCAACATAGAAACCATCTTTAGTTGACCTTGTTTTCTTTTCTAACAATTGCCCATGCAATAGACATTACATGATCATTACCATATGTCCCTATTATTGTAAGTAACATTCCATGACATACTTCTTTTAAAAAACGTCCATCTAAACCAATTATAGGTATACATTCACCCAATCAATTCCTTCTACAAGCATCCATCATGACAAATAGTCTTATGAATTATGTCTTACAATTTTCAAGTCTTTCTTTAGACAATTAAATTTCACATGTGCTTTCTAAGTTGCTTTTCTTTAGTATCACGATATATGCCTCTAAATTGACAAATTCTTGATTGAAGCTTCCTTCTAAAACATTAATTATCAGTCATTCTTGTGTTGGAATACTGTGTTTATACAATTTTATCTGTATATAAAGAAGTATTTCATTTATGATACAAAATTATTACTTTACTTACCCCCAGCATGTCGAGCCAACCTGTAATCTACTTAATCAGCCCAACCAACATATCAATCCAATTAGTCTGACCTATATTTTTTAGGTTACAAAAATTTAATCTTAATAGTCATTTTTCAATTTATTTAGATCAATCTATAGATTTCAAGTTAGATTAACTTTTTTTACGTATATGTAAGTTTATTAATTGAAATATAGGTACCGTATCGCACATGCATCGCACGGTTCAGTACTAGTGTAGATAAGTTCTAGACTCTCATCACTTAGACGCACCTCCGTCCAAAAGAGGTCTATTTTCACTGAAGTTCTTTTAAAAAATATATATGTTCGAATCATCGCTATTACATCATTCGTTTATATAGTTTTCTTTTGATTATTAGTTTCAAGAGGCACTAAAATAGAAATACAGCATAAACAAGTCGACTGTGATTATTAATATAATTTCAACGGCACAAGCCACATGACCACATAAAAATCAAAATAGCGGTTCTTCATTGCACATCGAATATTTAATTATTTTATCATTCGAATGAAAATTCTCTAGTAATTTGATTTGTCACATCAAGTATTTGATATCGTATTTATAGGATAAATTTTGTATATGTAATAGTATGTAATCATACAAAAATCATAAATCATATTTGAAAAATCAAAAGTGACACATTCAACTTAAAAAATATTTGTACATTCGAACTTAAAAGCTCAAAAATACTTAATGCACTGTTAGTTTCTTTTGGAAACGGCCAAAAAGCCCATTTTTCTTTGCTTTAAATCTTTTCATAATTTATTAGTTTTCTATAATTGATATGATATTGTGAGTTTCCAAAAAAAATCGTAGAGGCAGATTTATGTTTAATCCACAGTATAAAAAGGACATTTCAGAAAAACATGAAAAATTTGACTGAAACGCTGAGTTGGAAAACGAAACCACATTCGTCTGTCATTCCAACGCATCATTATTCATTCACTTCTCTGTCTGAAACTGAAAGCAGGAGTCCTTTTATTTTTGCCTCACTTTCTCTCCTCTCTTGAGATAGAAAGAAAGCAACGCATCGTATTGGCAGCAGAAGAGCCCTCTCCCATTCGCCCAAAACAATTAATCTATATTTCTATTCGGCAACGCACTAATTTATTTATGTCTCTGTCCTTTTCTAAAAAAATTATGTCTGCCAAAATTATTCTCCAAAACGTATGTATAATCGTCTTCCTTCTTGGCTGTCACACTGAACTGCTATTGACTTATTATTGCTTCATTGTTACAACTACTACAACATGGATCCTCATTTACTTCTCTTATTTCAGCCTTGTATTTATTTTTGGTATAATCGAGACACTTTCTTCCTACAAACTATAGGCCTATCTCTTGTCACTATAGTTGTGATATATAAACATGTATGTATTTGAGTTAGTATATTAAAATAACCAAATATGGATTCAAAGATGAAAGAGATAAAAAAAACTAGTCATTTTTTTTGTTTAAAGTAGTACTATTTTATCCTTAATTGGCTAATTCAAAATTAAATTCACGGCTAAACTAGTGCTAAGATGTGAATTCATGCACAAAATATGCCAATTCACGACTAAACAAGTGCTAAGTTATGTATTCGTGAAAATTAGGAATAAAATTGCAAGAGTGAGTGTTTTTTTTGAGTTTTTTAAGTTGATTTTATAATTTTATTTTGAGTTTTTTTTTTTTCTTAACTTGATTCCATTTTTTCGGTCAAATTTTCGAAAAAGAACCGCAACATAACCTTCATCTTTTGAACGAATTTTCTAATTTATTTTTGAGTTTTTTTTTTCATTTTCTTCTTACCCTGATTCCTTTTTTTTGTCCATTTTTTAATATAAAAACACAACAATAGGGTTTAGGAAATTAAGATGGCTATAATTAATGCACTAATGAGTGGGAAGATTATTAAGAAAAGATTAAGCATTTTCTCTTTTTAAAATTGGAATAGAAAATAATAGTGTACCTTTCTTAATTACTGTGAAAAGGTAATATTGGGAAATTGGAATTGAAATAAGTTTTGATTATATCTCAAAACTAACTGAAAATATATGTAAAATTATATTTTTTTTATGATAATTATTTTGATGTATTATTGTAGTCAACTCATCGTTAGAGAAATGAGTCAAGTGATTAAGGATTAATTCATTGCAAAATAATAATCCATTCTCACATAAGAAATCAATCCATAAAAAATACATAGACATAAAAATAAAATCTCCTACAATCTTATCACGGATGATCCAACAATTCGGAAATGCCAAATCAAGCATAAGTACAATAAAAAGAAAAAGAACATTATATTTTATTATTTATTTATTTTTTTCCTCGTGAACTTAGCTCAATTGGTTAAAAACTAGCTGATTTGGAACAAATAAAATCAAAAGAAAGAAAAAGAAAAGGAAAAGAAAGAATATTTCGAGAAAACACAGATCTCGATTCTCGTCTCGTCTCATCCCATGAGGCGGGGCGGCTCTGATTCATAATTAGAAACCCTCGTAAAGTGCTGTCAGAATTTAAAAAATCAGCCGAAAAGCGTGTATCAGATTCATGTATTGGGGTGCCTCTCGGCCTTCGCATGTTCATCAGATTCATGTATGTGAGAGGAGTTTATTCCAATCACGTTAAATCATTGTGCTGGTGATTGTTTTAATTGTTGTTTGTTTATGTTGCACATCGTACACTAAGCATTTCAACAATCGACTCAGACTCAATTTAATAGACCAACATCATCATGTCGTCTGCATGTAACTCACTTATGCTTCACTTTGTCTTAATGTTTCTAAGTACATGAACGAGAAGACATTTCTATTTCACCATATTTCATACATGCAATGAGTCTGAAGTATATCTCGTTGACTGTCAATTCTTGTCATCAGAGAAACTAGTTCCTAAATCAATCATACTCTTATTTAGGTTGTCAAAATTTGAAAAACTTTTCAGATATTTCCCTCTCATACACCTAATGTGTTCGTTCAGAGCGATCTACACGTATTTATGTAAAATGAAGATTCAATTAGAATGCATTATTCGTTAATCCTCGAAAATGTTAGAAATGACCAAAACGTCCAATTATATTTGTATATATATGATGTGAATTTAGTATTTTCCTAATTTAATCATTTGTCTAGAATCAGAAAAATATTTCATCGCGGATGCATGCATGATATTCCTCTCTAGAAAGAAAAGGACATATAACCTATGCACGCAGTATAAAACAATTTCAAGGTAAAACAGGAATATACCCACCTTTATTAGAGACGGTATAAACAATTTTTGGCTGCTACATTAATGTATGGAAAACAAAATAATTAAAAGCAATTTATTTCCATTATTCTATAATATTTATTTTTAAATGATCAGATTTAGGATATCATCAGTACGAAAAAATGGAATAAGGCTTAAATATATACATTTTCTGCGATTCTTGTGTCCATGGAATGGATAACGAAAATGAATGTTAACCTTTTACAATCTTATATATTGAATAAGTTTTTTTTTTAAAACTTTATACAAAAATTTCTTACAATTAAGTAATGAGCAATGGCTGATATCATTATGATCGCTGTAAAAATTTGGTAACGTGTCTAGATTATATTTTATTTTTTATTATTCTTCTATTAATTTCCATTAATTTTTCGAAATAAGTAATAATTATAGAAAAATATTTTAAGTAATGTAACAATAGATCAAATTTACCTACAATACAGTTAATTTACAATAATATCAAAATAAATACTTAACTTTAAGGTGAAAAACAGTTTCAATTTTTTTCTAAATATATTTTGAAAATTAAAGTTTATTTTTTATTTGAAAATGAACACAAACACCAAAGTTTATTCTACAACAGCAGTATTTAAAATAAATACATACATACATTATATATATATATATATATTCCTATTTGATTAAATTAATTGTATCAGATTAGTAATTAATCTTATCTTTTTATTACATACATTTATATTTGAGTTATTCGTCACTTTTTTCATTTCTCTTAAAAAAATAAAAAATACCAAATTTGTTTTTTAAATATATTTTGACGGTGTTTTCTTAAATGAATCGAGCAATATGAATTTAAATACAAAATTTATGATCATCGCGACGGTGATAAAACATGGCATATAGTTCTACAGAAGTTTGGCATTTCCAATTAATTGCATAGGTACTTCGTCCAGTTGTTTCCAACTTGAATCACATACCTAATTAATTAAGAAACCATATATCTATTGTCATTTCGATGATTAAATACTATATATGTGAAACAATGCGTCAGTTTCACCTTTTTCTGGTAGATGTGGAGCAACTCATAATTTTGTAATATAGAATATTTGATTTAGAAAATATTGGTGAAAATTAAAAACAAAACTATATGTTTACCATTTCATTTTTTATCATTCCGAGAGGCTTCAATTTAGTATTTGTAAGAGCGCGTTTGTTATGTTTACCAAATGTATAGATGACGCATACTCACAAGCATTTATATGCATGGTGCATTTTAAATTTTGATTATTAATTATGATTTTTGTTGTTTACCAAATGTATCTGAAGCACACTTACAAGCATTTAGATACACGGTACATTCATTTTTAATTAAATTTTAAATATTAATTATGATTAATAATTTATTTTGTAATAAAAATTAATAAACTCCAATGAAACTATATTCTAATTTACCAATTTACTTTAATTAGAGATTACTAAACTCTAATAACCCGTAATTAATTATTTAATCAACTTTAATTGTAATCACCCAATTGCTTGTCTTATTCTATTGCCTGCAAGGACTATAGAAAATTCGAGAAGATCTGTCCAGAAAAATATAATGAACAATTGAGGGAAAATGTAATTTTACTAGCATATACTTGTAGGATAATATGATGTATAACTTAATACAACAAAATATGTATATATATACTTAGAAAAAATGTGCAATCTATGACTTTATTGATTTACATGGTAACATGGTCTCCAATTAGAGGTGGTCTCTTTTACGGACGTTCACATAAGTGCACATTAATACTTTAAGTCAAGGAGAGAAGAAAGCCTAGCCATTCGCCCTCGTTCAGGCGGTGGATGCACGTTCTACAGAGCGCCTACTATTTCAAGTGCAAAATAATATTTTCTTCAAGATAAATAATATTTTAATCAGATAAAAACAAGTACTATATTTATCATGTTCAAGTAGTTCATTGCTTTTGAACAAGTAAGAAAAATTATGTTTTGTATGTAAAGTAGTGTGGTTCATGAAATTTGAGGTACTATTATGTGTAAAAATGACTCTTTTTGGATATGAGTCACTTAGAGTTGGATAATCCAAAAAAAGTATGAACCACTTAGACAGGACGAATGAAGTAATATTTTTTTATTTAATGTAAATGATATTTTTCTTAAAAACAAATTATATTTTTCTAATATTATGAATTTTTGTGATCCAATTAAATTGGTAATTAAAAGTACTTTGATATTATTGCTTATCGACTCGACGCAAGATAATTGTATTATCATGGGTAATCGAATTATTTATCTATTCAATCAGTGTCATAAAAATACTGTATTATCATAGGCAATGAAGTTATGTCTTTTATTTAATGCTAATAAACATGTATAGGTTGTATAAAATATATATTGATGGCAATACTGTATTATCATAGGCAATGAAGTTATGTCTTTTATTTAATGCTAATAAACATGTATAGGTTGTATAAAATATATATTGATGGCAGTTTCTACCTTGTTTGGAGTCTCTATGAGTATTTTTTCGAGTTATCTTAAGTCAATCTACACTACTTATATTCATTGACGGAGCCACGTTGGGGTCTGGGGGGCCCTTGAGCCCCCAACTTTTTTCAAAATGTACCTATATATTTGATATGTTATAATATTTAAAAAATGTACCTTCTTTCTTTGAGAAGGGTCCTGAGTTCGATCCTCTGCAATGCTTCTTCTACCCTTTTCTTTTCTTCCCTTCTTTTTTCTTTTTGTCCGTTTCTTTCATTTTCTCTTCTCTCTTCCTTTTTTCCTCTTTCTTTCTTTCCTTTTTTTTTTCTCTTCTATTTCTTTACTTTGGTTTATACCTTTTTTTTATACCTTTTTTATTTTATTTTCATCTCTCATTGAGATCTTAGTTCGATACCTCTTCGCTACATATTTTTCTTTTCTTTTCTATACTTATTTTCCTTTATCTTTCTTTCATTTTTCTTTTTTCTATAATTTGTTTTATGTTGATAAAATGTTATTTCTTTTCTTTTTCTATAATTTATTTTATATTGAAAAAATAAAATATATATACAAATAATAAAGTTTTATATGTGAATTAATATTCTCAATCAAATTGCTAAAAGGATTATAATAAACTCATTATATTATTTAAATTATGATTATTTTATAAATTTATTTTATTATCTTTTAAAATTATTATTAATTGGCCCCGGAAAATATTTCCTAGCTCTGCCACTGTTTATATTACTTATATAGGAGTATATGTTTGTAGGTTTAAGTACGTAAGCCTTGTCGAATATGCCTTATTTAAATAATATTTCAGAGAGGAATAAATGGTCCACAGGAATTTACTCCTTTCAGGATTCTAATCATCTCTTACTTTAACCAGCTTTTCTATTTCGAATTGTATGTCAATTGAGTAAAGATATTACTTATTAGATTTATAAAATCATTAAAACAAACTGTTGTGCGGCCGTCCGTGCCGAGGCAATCATTAGTTAAGTGTTAACAATTATTAATTAAGTATTAGTTTATAATTAAGAATAACAATTAATTATTAATTGTTATAATTTATTAATAATCAAAATTTAACACTTAATTTAATTAACTATTAACTAATTAATTAAAATAAATAATTAACAGCCAACATGGGTTCAGCCGCATCCAAGACCAGCTCTTAGAATAAACAAGTTTTCAAATCAAGATTTTTTTTGGTTTCTTGAAATAATATGACATGCAAGAGACAAGTTCCAAAAAAATTCAAATTAGGCATATATATCATAATATAGAGGATTATTATATCACACGTTTTCTCCGAGCACCTATGGTATCACTGACGTTTAGTTCACGTTAGTATTTTTGTTTTGTTTTTTCTTTTATGCTTTCAAAATTATGAGTGAGATCATCAAATTAATAAATTACATGAAGTTCAAAGCGAGATTTATTTTGTCCTCTTTAACTTCAAAGAGAAAACACAGTTAGTAAATTAACTTTGATTTTATGCAATTTGTGAACTTGATGATTTTTACTATAATTTTTTGATGCACAAGAGAAGCAAAACTAGGGGTGAGATTCGGGTTCGGATTTTGCTAATCCAACCGATCCAAAATCAATTTTGTGAAAGAAAAATCCGATCCGAACCGAATATCCGAAAATCAAAATCCGATTTTTTTATACAAAAATCCGAACCGAACCGAAAAATCCGAAATTATGAAAAAACTGAAAATCCGAAACCAATTTTTGTTAATTCTTATATATATTTATATTAAATTTAAACATATTTGAATAAAATATTATTTTTATATATAAATTATATATAATTCGGATTTTCGGATTTTTTCGGATTTAAAAAATCCAATCCGATCCGATCCGAAAATCCGAAATTTAAAAAAAATTCAATCCGATCCGATCCGAAAATCCAAAAAATCCGAACCGAATTTTAAATTTCGGTTTGGTTCGGATCGGATATTCGGTTTTCGGATTTTTTGCTCACCCCTAAGCAAAACTACTAAATGGTTTGATCTTAGAGGGTGTTTGGTTCGAGTAGGGAAAAGGAAAAAAATAAAACAAAGAGAAAGCAAAAGAAATGAATGAAATAATTCTCAAATTTTCAATTGTTTGGTTCAATAGTACAAAAAGAAATTAAACTCTATTAATATAGGAGTTTAATTCAATTGATTGAGAACTAGAATAAATTCTCATTAATTCCTCTTTTTTGATTGATTGGTTCGATAAAGCTGAATCAATTTTGAGGCGGAGAATAAAACTTGTCAACATGGAGAATCCAAATTACAAATATAGGGAAACGAAATTATAAAAAAATCGAGTCAAACGCTCACTAAAGAGTTTATAGGTGAAGTTCGGATTTGAAACTTGGATCATTTACTAATGTGGAATAATGAAATCGGGTTTTATAGAACACAATAGCCAGTATTTAAACACACGGCGTGTTTATGATTAGGATCCACTATTTGAAGAATCTCCATCCTCATTATACTCTTACATAATCTTTTATATTGTGTTTGGTTATATAAGATTGTTGTACATAAAAGGGTGATCTATTGTACATATTGAGATCTAAACGACTCTTACAAAATTCTGGAGTCTCAAAATGAGATCTACACGGTAGTACGCATAGTATACCAATTTAGAGAATATTAAGCAGAATACACTAAACCGCCATTATTCATCACTTATACATAAACAAAGTGCAGAGTACGAACAGGGCCGGCCCTGATATTTCGGGGTCTTAGGCTAAAAGTACAAATGAGCCATTGAAAATGATGTTTCGATAATCTTGTCATCGGTCAGAGATCGCACATGTTATTGTTTCATGATTATGTGATTACATAACTTTAATATAAACTATAAAGTGCAACATATCTAAAAAATAAGGTTAAGGAATTGGAATTGGAATATGCTCTATCGGCAGAGCAAGTAGAATGAAGGTAAACGTAAAGGATTCTGAGGATTGAGAGAGACGTTGGTGTTGAAGTTACTTAAATTATATTCTTTTTAGAATTAGTAGTACGTGTTATAGGTAATGAGCTTTTTTGGAAAATTTGAGGCCCAAAATTCATATAAAGGGCCGGCCTGAGTACGAACACCCCTAGGGTCATTGCTTGACCCATTCTCGAAATATAAATTCGAAACATGCTTAAAGCGCAGGGTCTCCAAAGCCCATAAAAACCCAATCTTTAGCCGTTTCCTTCTTCCCCACTCTCACAGATGGCTCGCACCATTTCTCTCTGTCTCTCTCTCTTATCTTTATTTGACTAGAACTAGAATGACTGCTCCCCTTCTTCCCCAACCAACATGGTTTCCCACACACAATTCCTAGACGCTTTGTTTTGTGAGGAAGACCATTTCGACACCGCAGAAAACTATTTCCTACAAGAACAAGAAGACAGCTGCCCTTCACATCAAGATTCCTTAAACGCCGATTCTTTCCTCAATCTCTTCGAACAAGACGAGGAGCTGAGATCGTTACTGTACAAAGAGCAGCAAAACGAACCGCACCGTGGCTCGGCGGCTGAGGCTATAAGGGGAGAAGTAGTTCAATGGATGCTTAGAGTCATTGCCTACTATTCCTTCTCCGCTCTCACTGCGGTTCTTGCAGTTACCTATTTCGACAGATTCCTCCACAGATGCGATAAGCCATGGATGTTTCAGCTCTCTGCTGTTGCTTGTCTCTCTCTCGCTGCAAAAGTTGATGAAACCGATGTCCCTCTTCTTCTAGACTTTCAAGTATGTGAATAAAGTTCCAATGTTGATGATTTTTTACAAGATTTTTCTTGATTTTGATGGGATGGGCGTGGTTGATTTTGTAGGTGGAGGAGCCCATGTATGTTTTTGAGCCCAAAAATATTCAGAAAATGGAGATTCTGATCCTGTCGACGCTTGAATGGAAGATGAATCTCATCACTCCATTTTCATTTCTTGATTACATTGCAAGAAGGCTTTCGTTGAATGACCATCTTTGTAGGGAGTTCCTTACAAGATGCGAGCGCTTGATTCTCTCTGTTATAACTGGTAATAAAACATCAAAAAACCCAAATTTATGTAATGTAAAATGTTTTTTTTCTTTTCATTTTGTTAATGTTTATCTTAATCGTTTGTTTCATCAAATGCAGACAGCAGATTCATGGGGTATATGCCTTCTACAATGGCGACAGCAACAATGGTGCGCGTAATAACCAGCATTGAGCCGTCCATAGATTTGGAACACCATGATCGACTATTAGGCATTCTTGGAATCAACAAGGTATAATAGTTTCTCTAAAAAACTGGATCTATTTGAACTAGCCTCGATTTTAATAGATGTATGAAACAGGACAAAGTGCGAGATTGCTGTACGCTAATTCAAGAAGTGGCCACGAATGTCGGAATCGATTCCAACAACAAAAGAAAGTTGGGATCTTTGCCTTGCAGCCCAAAAGGGGTGTTTGATCTCTCATTCATCTCCGATACCTCGAACGATTCGTGGGCGGTTGCTTCGAATTCTTCGTCGGTTTCCTCATCGCCTCAGCCACAGTTCAAGAAAATCAAGATCTCAAACGCCTCTCAATTTTCTGAATTCTAATTATAATATTTTATATATTATACGTTGAATAACATTTGTATTCAGTTAAATGCCAACCATCCTTGCAAGAAAATCATATTGTGGGCCATCTTAAAAATGAAGATTTATATATGCAAAGATGGTTGGCATTTTATGCGGATGAAGGGAATAGAAATGCAGAGAAATTAATTTCCAGTACTTTTCATTGATATTATTTTGCATGCTGATATGTAAATTAATTTTGTGAATATATGTCTATTTAAGAAACCTTTTTATTTATAGCAAAAAAAATATGTTCTTCGCATTGGGATTTCAGAGTGCAGAGAGAGAAAGAGATGTCTGAGGAAAAATCAAGTGGTGTTAATTTTGGATTTGTTTGCATGTGAGGGCGGAACCACCTGTCGGCCACTGGGCTTAACTCTGGGATTCTTGGATTTGCAATACAAGATTATATACAATATGTTTTATTTTACTCCCTTCCTCTCGACACATTATTCTCTCCAAATTTTTGGACACTTAGATTAAAAAAATTATATTTTATAAGTAAAATATTGTGATTCAAGGTATTTGAGATATTTTTATCTGTAAAAATGATTTTTTTTAAAAATAAGTAAATAATAATGGGATGATTCAAAAAGAAAAACTAAGCAATATTTTTGAAACTAGAATAGTTCTATTTTAAGGTAGAATTAATTTGCTGTTGGTGTAATGGTACTAAATTAGATGTAATTGTGAAATAATTTTTCAAACCTGGAGGCTGGAGACCATCGAAAGTATATTAATCTTTTATTCTTATGATATTACTAAAGTAAGAGATAAAATTAACCCAACTACCTTCCAGGTTGCGAGATTATTTTTCTTTGACGAAATTGATCAATATATTACTTGTGTTTGTTTGGTCACCCTATTTTAATTGGATTTAGAAACAACTAGAAAAAGATGTCGCTGACGAAATTTTATCTCTTTCACTTTCAATCTCATACAAGATTAATTTTGTGATAAATTTGGAATTAATTTTCCTTGTTATTTCAAAGTTTAACACTCTTTTGGTTTCAATTATGCAAGTAAATTTTACTCTTTTCTTGAGGAAGTAAACTTTACTTTTGATGGTTCCAAATATGTACTCACCTTTTTATGTGTACTTGTATTTCCTAATATAGTTCAAGAAATACGTATTGACCTTTAGCTTTTAATACAGTACAAAATTATTGAATTATTGACCTTTAGCTTTTAATACAGTACAAAATTATTGAATTACATTAAATTAGAAAGTTTGCTTATAACTTTCATACACACTGTTTGGGAACAACTTTAATAAGATAATTTTAGCTTTAGCTTAAAAAAAGCAAAAATTGAATGTTCCAAATTCAAAGAAAACAGAATGACCCTTCTCTAGGGGACCTAAAAGCAACGGGAGGGGGTGCTCTCTCCAGCTTCTTTTGCTATTTTTGGTGAGATGTAAAATGCGTTACAACTATTTAGTTTAGATATCGTCTCAATAAAATTTGAACTCGTTTACTAAAGTTTATTCTCATGAAAAAAATCGAGTATGAGCATGACATTACTCATCTCGTAGTTTATTAATAAATTCGTTAAGTGAATTAATTTGTGAACATATAACTCTTAATTCAATACCTATATGGTTATACTTTATTAGTATTTTAACTATTTTTCTATAAATAGAAAAAATGAATATATTTAACCCTAACAAGTTTGATAACATCTAAAGTGATTGATTGTTATGTTGAATTATAACTACCTCATTTTTTTATTTGTTTTTTTTCCCTTATATATGCCATCATATTTACAATATATTAACAAAAAAGAAGTGAAAACAATATTAATTTACAATAAGTCTGTAGGGAACAGTAGTCCATATTGAACTTTCCTGATAGAAATTTATAACTGAAGACATTTTTGATAGCAGTTACACCCTATTAAGACTTTTTGCAATGTAGGCTGGGTTTCATGTGCCTTAACAACTATTAAAATTGATCGAAATTTGTAGTTGTTTTTGTACTTTCAAAACACATACACACACATAAATATATATATTAATTTTAGTAGGATATACTTTGATCTAGTACTGAATAATAATTCTATTTTCTTTGGGTTGATATAATACAATTTTTTTTTTTAAAAATGAAATACTATTTTCGTCCACCAAAAGCTTGCATTGTTTTTGGTGGCATGAGTTTTAATAAATTATAATGAGTGTAAATTGAGTGAAAATAATAAATAATCATATAATGGATAGTGAGAGTAAAAAGTGAGTAATGTGTGGATTTTTTTTAAATAAGTGGGTAGATTTTGGTGGACGGATGAACTAGTTTTTATCATGTTATTCGAGTCTTTATATAAATATCTAATAATAATTTTTCTTTATATCTAAATATTAATGGGTTGTCCGAACTTTTTAAAAAATTCAACCCATCGATCAAGAACATTGTTAAGTTGACTGGCATAATGTCCGACCCGAGCTCCAATAAATTGTTGCATATCATATACCCCTCTCAATTATATAGATTTGTTTTCTTTTTTGGACATCCCAAATATACAGTCTTCTTTCCATAAAAGGTAATGTTTTTTTTTAACTAATGTACTGATATACCCCTATTTAATTCTTTTATTAACTCATGCATTAATTAAGCATAAAAAAATGTAGGCGCATATTAGGAATTTTATTACATAATTTTCTTTTCTAGTAATTTTTTAACCCTTGTGAAAAATCCAATGGAAGGGGGAATTAGTGACGGGTAACTTAGAAGAAAATAAGGCAAATGACTATTAATTTGAGGCTGTTGCATATCTTTGCTTAGATTATGGAGCCAACTAGATAATGCAACTTTGAACTTAAAAGTAGCGTGAATGACGGGTGGAAGCATTTATATATGAACAACACATATATCTATATCTAATATTTATATTCATTAATTTCTGCTCAATTTGACTGTTTGTGGAGTTTGATAGATCTCTGTGGACTGGGGGTTGTAAGAAATGAATTATTAAGCAACGTGACACTTTTTTTGGATTATTAAGACATTTTCCTCTACACTGTTCAACTTTATGCTGGCAAAGTTGGCTTGTGCAAATTATTGATCACCAGTTTTTAATTTTCCTTTAAATGAAAGTGAGCTGTTACGTTGAAAAGCAGTGCATTATGCTGAATAAACTTCGTTTATATGATATTTCATTATAGTCCATTATAGATATTAATATATGTGGACTATGTGTGAGCAAATATATGGGTGACGGATACTTTGTTGGATGTGATCAAATTTATTTAGCCTCTACAAAATCATTACAAAATTTATGGCTAATAATAGTAATGAGATAATACCATTTTATTTTTATTTTTATGGAAAAGGGAAGCTCGTAGCTACAATCAAAGTATGTATTGGATGACCCTCACTTCTGTATAATAGTTTGGAAACGATATATATGAGGTACATTCGTCGTAAAGAATGTTTATTGTTTAGAGTCTGTCCAAGAATACTATTGAAAATGGCCTTATTCAAATTTTGAGATAAATCAAAATAATCGTTGAAATATATATAATTAGGAACGAATCATATAAACCTTTTTCTAGTGTGAGGAACTAGGAATCAATTGAATCATCGATATTTATATGATCTACGATTGTTATAAAAAGAAACATTGTTGTAATACATTAAAAATATTTTATATCATAAAAGAAGCACTATTATATATAAAAAAAATACTATCATAACAAAAGTATTTTGTATTGATGTATAGACAAAAAATACGTATTCTACATTTTCACACTACAGATGAGTTTTTCAAAATTTCAGCCCTATACAGATGTATATAAATTTATTAAACTACGTACTGGAGAGCCTATCATGATTTATAACAACAAACTAAAATAAAGTTATTAGATGATAAGAATCATAGGGGAAACAGTTAACTAGGTGGAATTAAATTAGAAGTGGATTAAGATCGGATTAAAAGAGGAATTAAGATTCACCCAAAAAATGCGCATAAATGGAAGAAAAAGATAAAAGGTGGAAGTGAGAGAATGGGGGACAGTATCTTTTGATTTTGGGTTTAGATGTTTTTGTTGGCTCTTTAGGTCGTCAGAAGAATAGACTTTAATATTTTTTCAAACCTCATAATTATTATATAAGAAAAAGACAATCGCGTTATATATTCATTACTTTATTTTAATATTATGGAGTTGGTTCCAGTTAATAATTCTTCTATTTTTGGACATATTTTCTGCCATGTTTAGTTAATCGAACCCGCCCTTTTTTGACCTTGTGTCTACCTCTTTTTTCTTTTTCCCTTTTTTTTTTTCGAGAGTTTGTTTCTTTTCGATGCTACGCCTATCATAACTCCTTTCTTTTTCTGGGAGAAAATATTGAATAGTGACAAACACGTTATTTTCCGTTTTTCTAAGTGAAATATCATGCCAGGGAATATATATATTTGATGCTTAAATTGAGTTTAAATAAGTGATGAAGTGGTCAATCGTGGGTCTCTTTGAGTAAATTGTAGAAATTTGAGCATATTTTTATTAGAAAGAGTTTAAAATTAAATGTTGTAGTTCATAATGCTAGCCCGTAAATGTAAACAGATCAAAAATCAAACTACAAATAGAAGAGAATAGGCCGATAAAAAATCATCGCATGAAAGCCCGTAAATGGCTTGATATGTTGTAAGTGAGTCGTACTCTTTCTCATTTTATTCAATAATAATAATATTTTAATTTAAGAGGAACGATGATTCTATCTCATAATAATTTGTGCTTATTTATCTATACTCCTGTAATTTATTTCTAATCCTAAGTTAGAACATTGCAAATGATGCATTTGTAATATTTTCGATATTTTTCAATAAAATATATTTAGGTTGATAAATTATTCAACAATAATGAGATATTACATCAAATCAATATTACTTAGTTAGATTCCAACCAATATAAAAAAGTTATAAAGATCATCCGATGGAAGAATATGCAGGCTTGATTATGTATTTATAGGGTCGAGAAAAAGTAAACGTGACCAAAAGTTCTGAGCCTCTAACTCCGAGGTTAGCCGAATCACCTCGTATTTGGCTGAGTTTAGACTATATTTCTCATGATTAGCAAATCGTGTTAATCCGACCTGATCTCAAAAATAAGTGGTCCAACTCTAATCTAATCCAAACATTTTGACCGTCTACTAAGAAACTCAATAATAATAATAATAATAATAATAATTATTATTATTATTATTATTATTATTATTATTATTATTATTATTATTATTATTGATCGAGTATATATAGGGGAGCACGAAGACGAAATGAAAGCAAATTACCGGTGCCATCCTTGTTTCTTGAAGAGAACTAATCTGAGATAGTATACGATCATTTTCAATTTTTTGTTATAATTTGATATATTGTATCTCTATGTACAATAATCAAAATATATTCCATAGTCCACGGACCAAGGAATCTCGCATTATTTTCCCTTTTTCCTTTTTAGGCATAAACACAGCTGACTACAGTACCGAAACTCTGCTTGGCCATCATCATATGTCTCTGCAACAAATTGATTTCAAGAAATGATTCACAATTAATTGCTGAATGATTATTACTAAAATTTGATGGAGGAACATGCACCCCAATTTGCACATTCATCCCACATATCTTCACAAATTTATAAATAAAATTCTAGCAGTGTACTTGAACAAATTATTGGTATAAAATAGTATACTTTGGCTATAGTGGATTTTCTGAATTCCATCAATAAATTTTATGGTCGGATACTAGAACTATCAAAAGTGGACTAGTTAATTTTTGGGCCAGGCCATATATTTTAAAACTCAAAAAAAAGTTCAGCCCTGTTTGGCCCCTTCCAAAATCTTTTTACATTATGTTTACTTTTATATGATCAAGTTGGATAGATAAAATTAATCCAGTCTAATCTAGCATTTACTTGTAAAGATTAACATTTGAAGATATCTCAAAGACGGAGATTATTTTAATCCTTTGAATTATTCTCTATTGATTTTAATTTAATCAATATAGTTGGATCAAAATAATCCTCTAAACAAAGTAAGAGTTATTTATCCCAATTTTAATCCTCCACTAATATTTGTAGTAAACAAAGGATTAATAGATAAAATTTATCTTATCATATATTTAATTCATTAAATACTCAATCATTCAAAATATTAATCATAAAAAGTCAACACTCCTAGGACTTATTTTTGAGTTGGACTACGTTATAAAATATGCAGTTTGAAAAAATTTCGACACGGCCCGACTTTGTCCCTTAACTCTTTGGGATCGGATTGGGGTCTCCCCTTTGGCAGTACTCGGTAATACTATAGTGGTTGTGTGTAACTTAATAAGAATTATAATGTAGTATGAAATAAAAATTATTAGTTGCAAAAAGAATATTTATAAGTCAGTGTTAGTGGACCAGATATTGAAATCTTTCAGTTATATACCACCTAATGTTCTTGTCTTCAGTTATATACCACCTAATGTTCTTGTCTTGGATGATTTAGTCATTCAAAAATATGAGTCATACAAAAATATGCCATCATTTTGAGGGATAATGATTGCACCGAGGAGGACATATTTGTTATGATTGGCATATTAAAAACAAAGGAAAAATAAATAAAAAAATCAGTTCAAATATTTTTTATGCATTTCAAACATTTTTATATTTAACGGGACAATCTAATGATTGATGCATACTAAAACAATAGAATATAGAATTAAAACCAAATTCTTATAACTTCATCAGATACAAACTGATAACATTTATCTTTTCCGTCTTCATACTCTTGATATTTAAAAATTTATTCAATAGAATTTGTAATAATAATAAAATCCTCTTCAATAAAATTTATTCAAGTTTTAAGAACTACTATAAATTAATATGGTCCATCAGAATTGTCGAAATAGATAATCATGATTGATTTTCACACGGAATAATATATGCTTCCTTTTATGATAGTTAATGCTTCTTTATTTATATATATGTACATATACTCTTCTTTCATTATAATACTTTGTGTATATTAGAATAAGGCTGATTTTTATGACATTGAAGATCGTCCAAAATGAATCATCCAAATTGATTTTTAGATATTAAAATAAAGAAGATTTTATTTAATCGGTTATCTATCAACATATATATGCAGGTGCACGTGCATATGGATGAGATTATGTAGAAACCTTTCCTTTCATACTACGGTAGGAATCAAACTTTTTTGCTTTATATACAATAATGCATCTTTCTTTTCCCAAAAGAGTAAGTTCACTTGGGAGCCCCATACTCTAGTCTCATAAGAATCTGAAAGGATAAATCACGGTACCTCGACGGTTAAATAGATAAGATGACATTTGCATAGTGTTCACAAGGAACTCCCTACAGATGATGGAATTCCCACTCTGCGACTACTAGAACTTGATCGTTGGCTCTTGTCCTCAATCTACTAGCTCTTAACCAACCGAGCTAAGTCCGTGGGGATGTAGTAATTACACTACAATGACATTACACGTACAATGTATTTGTCAAAGCCCGACTCCGCTAATCCCGAAGGACTGCCCTGTCGGACCGCGACTGGGGTTTGGATTAAAGAAACGGGAAAAGAAATGGGAATTTAGTACTCAGCCCTGCATAATCCACAAGAATGATTTTGGCATTTGTGTGTTCAACCGTGAGTGAGTGTGAAGAGAGAGAGAGAGAGGTATCAAAAATAAGGGGGGGCGGCTAGGTTAGTAAAAATTAGGTTAATTAGTTTTAATTTATTTTAATGTTGGGCCTTTATTCTTCTAGGCTTGTTTTAAATTGTTTGGGCCAAACATATATGGGCCAAAAGTAATTGTTGATGGGCCATGATTCACAGCCCGATTTCTAAAAATAATGGAAGCTCGTAAATCGATACGCGACTAATTAAATAGGGAAAATATGAAGTAATTAAGTTGACTCGAATGATCGAGGCAATAACCCTTAGAATTTGGGAATAGCTTCCTGAATAGAAATAGAAGACATCGAATGATGAAATCCAATCAAAACAATATTTATCTTCAGGATCACAAGTTTAGTTTCGTGCTTCTGATAGCCAACGTACATCAAAATACTAAACATCAAGGATTCAGAATCTAAGCTCATCAAAAGGTACAATTCAAGTCATAGACAAGAAAGGAGAATGTAATAGAAGCTAGCTCACCAGCGGAAGTCTAAATACGGAAATAATCCGTCAAAATACGGAGTGAACTCTAATCTCAGCTCTGCCCCGTCAGCGCCCATTGATCAACCTGAAAACATTTGAAAATATTTGGGCCGAGTACTAATGTACTCAGTGGACATGCATTTGCTGAAAACATTTCATAAATTCGTAAAATCAGTTTATCCAATCATGATAACATAACTTAGAAGGTTTTAAAAAGAGAAACCACTTCTAAGCATGCAAAAAATATTTCATTCATTTGGGCCCATTGTCACGACTCTTCATTACTCGCTTTGATCCGGACCTCTAGCCACCGCTCGGATCACATGCCCACATGATTGTCATCGGGGACGTAACCCGGACAAATTCATAATTTCATGATGTACTTCGGAACGTATCCAGACAAGCACCATAATAACATGACGTACTCTGGAACGCATCCAGACAAACACCATAATAACATGACGTACTCCGGAACGTATCCAGACAAGCACCCTTATAACGCCTCATGATTATGTTAGTGTCCGATGGAGATCAACCCAACGAAACAACTAACTATTGTACACAATTCTCAATTAACGTATAAGATTAAAAGAGAATCTCGATCGATACATTTACGAGCCTTAAACAGAGTAGAGCGCACAAAAAACATTTTATTGGATAAACAGTTTGCATTTCATGAAATATCAGAGCATATAACTCAAATATACTTTTGTAAAGGAAGCCCACCTTGATAGGACAAAGCCTGAAGAAATCACAATAATATGCGTCTCGGGAAAGCAACGCTAATCCCCTTGATCGTCAAAACCTACAAGAAGTACTAATCTTAATAGGTCTCGAAGAGCTATCCTTAAGTTCAAGTAGAGCATGATACTAGCTTATGATTCGTTAAGCCCGAGTTTTCAAAATATAATTAAATTTGAAAACTAATATATATCGACTAAGGGCACCAACAATACCCTTGTTCGTCTTTTCGTTTAAAACGTATTTAAATTTCATAATATTCTTATGTTAAATACTTTTTACAAAAAGTATAATATACTTGAAATACATACTAAGTTCGTATATATTAAGGAATCTCGTTTAATATAACACATAATAAAATTCTCAAATTATGCACTTGACTAGCATAATTTAATTTATTAAACATTCTAATTTAATTTCTTTCTTTAAAAAGAAATTAATTAAATTAATTACATAAGTCATAATCATAATTAAGTAACTTAAACTTGAACTTAACCTTAACTTAATCAATTAATTAATTAAACTTAATAGTAATTAATTAATTAATTAACTTACCATAATTAAATAATTTAAACTTATATTTAAGTTTAAGTTAATTAATTAGACTTAATATAATTTAATTAATTAATTAATTAGACCATGTTTCATAGAAGAAAAATTATGATGAGTCTCTCTGGGCTCACATAACTGAGTTGTAGAAAGAAGAAATGAAAGAGAAAAATTTGTCATATTTATGACTCATGAGCCTATAAGTTTAAATTAGACTCATCTCATTAACAGCTTGATGTTGGTATCTGTAAATTCTGAACTCACTTTCATGGTTTCACAATCGAGATTGATGGACTTTTTTAGAATATGTATCTAGGATGGAATTTTTTATATTATATATGATGCGAGAGCTGGTAAATGGACACATGATATTTTTTATACAAATTAATAGTTTGAGATTTAAAGTGATATTTTTTTGAATCTTATGATATTTTTGATAAAATTAGTATAATATGAGATTTAAAATGATATTTCTTAAAGTTCATGATATTTTTTAAATAAGTAAGACAGAATTTGAGATTTAAAGTGATATTTATCCTTTTACAAATATAAAAATATAATACATGTGAACATATAATATATTTACATGAGAATTTATGAATAATTATAGATACTTTCTACCTAGAAGTAGAAAAATAAAACCAAAGTGCGCCTTAGTTTGACGCCATATTTCCAATTCCACTGAGTTGCTGTAGTGTTCTAAACAAGTGAACTTTGTTGAAGGCCCAACTTATTCTTCAATTCTTTGGCGTAAACATCAAACCATAAATCAACCTCTTGTATCTACCGCCTTTGGGTGAAGCATTAAGTTGACAAAAGAGTAATATAATTTCTGCAATCATGCTTTATTTCATTTCGGTATTTAATTTCCTCATAAAAACGATAACTTACTATATCAAGTTTTCGTATTCTAAACTTTGATAGGTCTCTGAGATCCTTCGATGACCTATGTTGTATTGAAAAGATATCTATCGAGATCTCTCTAATTCCATAATTCTCGAGATTAATATATAATGATAATTCGAATTGCAAAATATATGATATAATTGAACTTGATCACGAGTTTTCAGTCCCAAGTTTTTATTATAAAGCTATGATATAGATTATGTTATTTAATTAAATATTATATTATTATAATCCATGGATCTTTATAAAATATTCTATGATACCATAATATATGTACTTTTTAACGTTTTTGTTGGATTTGCAAATTATGATTTCAAAAACATCTATCCAAAAATTGTTTTATTTAATGAAAACTTACTCCAAAATTTGCCATATTTTATTTTGCAATTCTGATAATGTGGGCTCAACCCAATTTGTCATAACCGGGTTCTGTTCTCTCCGGGCTCGACCCAACGAACAGAGACCCATCGACCTTTATTAGACATAAGCGATTCTATGCATAACTTGTTTTATTTTCATTGCAACTTAACCCTCTATCAATTGATGTAACATCACTCTAAAAAAAGAATTATATTGATGTGACATGTTTACACCAAAATGATATGTTCCGGTTGATAAAGGCTCACTCCATTTGAACTGAACTAACCGAAACTATACAATTACACATTTATCTAACAATATCAAATTAATTAAAAAACTTGTCTGGAGTGTTGAGCTTCACTTTCTCCTGTCATTTAATTCTTAGATTTGATCAAATTAACTCAAATGTCACGCTCTAACTTCTCTCTATTTTAATTATGGGCTTGATTAATGATACAAATGATATGTGCCAAAAGACAAACCGTCAAATTCAATGCATTCGGAGCTAGTTTCATTTTATTATATATATATATATATATATATATTTTATCATGGTAAGCGGTGATGAATTACGGTGAAAGTTGATGAAAAAGTTATCGAATCCAAAAAATAGAATTTTCGAATGGGATTCGAACCGGTGAAAAATTGATGAATCCAATGGATTGAAAGTTATTGAATCCAAAAAACTCTCTCTCTCTCTCTCTCTATATATATATATATATATATATATATAGTAGAATTTTAACGCCTCATGAAAATTCTTTAAGGATTCGAACCGGGTGAAAAAAATTCAATTTTGAATTCATTAACTTTCATTTTTGGATTCAACCCAAAGGATTCATTTCATCAACATTTTTTGGTTCATAAAAAATGATTTTACGTTAACCATCCCCATATATATACGAGATGGATCGGTAGGAATGAATAATTTGGATAAGAATCGGGCCTTTGATTCCTTATTTGAACCAATAGTTTTGTGTTTTGTGTGCTACGCTCTCTCTCTCTCTACTAAAGATATATATATATATATATATATATATATGATCTACTAGAAACCAATCTTCACCCTCCATTTCTTTAATCTAATGATTACGATTTTTTCTTCCAAAAATATTTTTTTCATTTAAAAATGCGGAAAATGAATAAAAATTGTTAAAATATTAAAAAACATGAAAAACAGACACATCACGTCCCTACTACAACCAGTAAAAAACACGATTTGCTTTTCTATTTTGTATGTGTTTATACAATCATGCGTTTGATAACATGTGCGTTTGCATCAATAGTAAGCATATGCTTCCGATCATTGCTTGAATATGTTTTGGTGTGCTAAACTAGCATGCTTTTTGTTTAATATTGAACTTGTATACATAACTCTAATATGTGTATGTTTCCAAATGTTGTTAGTGTATGCTTTTGTCTGAACAAAGTATGTTTTGTCTATGTTTGTTCGCATAACCTGTAGGTTTATGTTTTCAAATGTTGTTTGTGTGTGCTTATTATCTGGGAAAACATGCTTAAAAAGAAATTCAAATACAATTGAAATAAGGAAAAATGAAAATCTTAAACAATAATTAAACAAAAATATCAAATAATTAAATGGTTAACAACAGAAATCATAAATTCAAAAATCTTACACAAATAATTAAAGAAGAAAACCATAAATTTCAATCCCTAAAATTTGAATCCCTAAAATCCAATTGTCAATAATTAAAGTAAATGACAAATTATACCCTTATTAAATAAAAATTAAAATTGAAAGTTTTAAATAAAAGTTGAATCTCAATCATAGATTTAACCTAATCAAGAGATATGATGGGTTTATAGTTACTAATTTAAAGTCGATTTCTATATGATCATCTTCTTATATATATATATATGACAAAAACTTGTGTGCGCGCGAGCGTACGCGACGCGCACAAGTTTTTGTTTTATTTTATTATTTTATATTTTATTTATTAATTCATAATTAGTGTTTATTAATTCATAATTAGGGTTTATTATTTTCAATTATGGTTTATTAATTCAAAATTATGGTTTATTATTCAAAATTAGGGTTTATTAATTCATAATTAAGGTTTATTAATTAACAATTAGGGTTTATTAATTCAAAGTTAGAGTTTATTAATTCATAATTAGGATTTATTATTCAAAATTAGGGTTTATTATTCAAAATTAGGGTTTATTATTTTCAATTAGGCTTTATTAATTCAAAATTAGGGTTTATTAATTCAAAATTAGGGTTTATTAATTCCAAATAGGGTTTATTAATTCAAATTATGGTTTATTAATTCAAAATTAAGGTTTATTAATTTATAATTAGGCTTTATTATTCAAAATTAGAATTTATTAATTCAAAATTAAGATATATTAATTTAAAATTATATTTATTAATTTACAATTAAAGTTTATTAAATTAATTAATTTTAATTAGATTTAATTTAATTAATTAATTAATATTAATTAATTAAGATTAATTAAAATTAATTAACTACTCGATGAAGATTAATTAATTAATTAATGTGGTCTCACCGCGCGGCGCCGACAGAGACCACCTCTATATATATATAGAGTTTGGTTCAATAAGAACCATTCTTATCCAAAAACTAAGAACCAAATGAATTCATTATGAAAGTTGATGAATCCGTTGAAAGTTAATGAATTCGAAATTGTAATTTTTCACCCTGTTCGAATCCTATGAGGCGAAAATTCTATTTTTTGGATTCGAATTTTCCCAATGATTCATCAACTTTCACATTGAATTCATCGCTTTTGGTTCTCACGCTCACAATAAAAATGGTTCTCACGTTAACCTCCCTATATATATATATATATATATATATATATATATATATATATATATATATATATATATATATAAGAACTATGTGTTTGATTAACTTAATGAACGATTAAGATTATTGATTGTATTATTAGTCTTTTTATTTATTTATTTGTAGATTATGATATTTTAGTAATTCTAATATTTTTGTATATATCAATCCAAAATTTGAAGGATTTCTTTCTTCTCTCTTATTTCTGTCTCTCTCTCTCTCTCTCTCACACACACACACATATATTCTCTCTCTATTTAAATATTAATATGTATTTAGACAATTTGAGATGTGCATTTAGACAATTTGAAATGTGTTTTTAAACAATTTAGATAATTTGCACATCTAAAATATACATTGTTTATGCATATAAGAATTTTGGAATATGCATTTCGATGATTTATGTGTCTAAATATATGCATCTATGCTTTAAGAAATAAAAACACGTTAACTATATTTGACAGTAATAAACAAATCAATGTAATATACTAAATCCAATAATATCCGATTTTATAATACTAAATTAATAAATTATTTTAATAATTTTTATAATAAAAGAAATAAAAATATCCTAAATAATCAAAATCATAACCAACCATAATTAAAATTTAATAAATAATATTTATTCTTATATTTATACTTTAACTTAAGTATTTATATTATATATAAAGTTAAGTATTATATGTACGTGAATAATTTTTTTTATGTTTATACTTTAAGTTAAGTATTTTATATTAGTGAAACGATTATATATATATATATATATATATATATATATATATATATATATATATATGAATATTTGTAATTTTAAAAACATAAAATTATTTACGATGTCATAATCTATGAATTGTTTAGTTGATAACAAAAGTAGTAATTTGATCTTAACACAAATATATAATAATGTTTTGGTTGAATTAGTATATAGCAAATATTTTGAACTTTTCAACTTCAAAACTTAGTTAAAGTAATTTTTAGATTAATATAAATACAATTATGTTAAAGATTGATATATATCCCTTAAAGCGAAGGGGGTGGTGGCTGAAATATAATTTAGATGATTACAATCTTCAAAAAGAAAACGAGACAAACCAAAGTAATAGTTTTGCTCGGTTAATGCGAGTCTGACATGAATAAAGTAGATTACAAATATTTATCGACATTTGATATAAATCGATGAAATCGAAAACTGACCACAAACCGAATTTGAAGAATCAATTAAGCATAAAAATTTCTAGCAATTTTTTTCGTTACTCAAAGAAGGCTTTCTATAAAAAGGTGAAGGTAAATAGAAAAGAAATTGAGAAATAATGAACAAAAGTCTTAAGATTCATTCCCAGACATATAATGCCATTTAGTATCCATACACACATTCAGTACATCCAGTGGCGGAGCAAGGAAATATTTCCTGGGGGTCCAATTAATAATAATTTTAAAAAATAATAAAATAAAATTTTGAAATAAAATTATAAAATAATAAAAATTTAAATAATATAATGAGTATATTATAATCCTTTTAAAAATTTGATTGATAATATTACTTCACATATAAAACTTTATTATTTGCAAATATCTTTTATTTTATCAATATAAAATAAATTATAAAAAAAGAAAAGAAATAACATTTTATCAACATAAAACAAATTATAGAAAAATGAAAGAAAGATAAAAGAAAATAAGTATAAGAAAAAAAAAAAGAAAATATGTAGCTAAGAGATATCGAATCAAGATCTCCTAAATAAGAGATGAAAATCATAACCTGTTAGACTAAAATATATTTAATTATTAAATATTAAATATTTATAAAGAGAGCACATGTTTATCTAAGAGTTAATTCATATATATAGTGTTATTATTTATATATATATTTTATTTTATCAATATAAAATAAATTATATAAAAAGATAAAAAGGAAAAAAGATTTCAAAATAAAGAGAAGAAATAGAATAGAGAGGGAAAAAAAACACAAATGAAAAAGAAAGAAACATAAGAGAAAAAAAAAAGAAAGAAAAAAAGAGAGAAAAAAAAAAGGAAGATGGAAGATTAAAAAAAAAAGAGGAAAAGAAAGACGCCAAAGAAGAAAAAAGAAGGAAAAAGAAACAAGAAGGAAAGACGCCAGAAAAAAGAGACAAGAAAAAAGAAACGGACGCGCAAGCTGGGAATCGAACTGAGGCTGCACCAAACCTTTTTAAGATCCTATTCATCGAACTACACTAAATCTTTTTATCATATTATAACATATCAAATATATAACTAGTTTTTCAAAAAAATTGAGACCCCGCCAATGAGTACATCATCACCTCACTTAAACACACTCACACAACTCGTTAACTGGAGCACTGAGTCATGATACAATAACTCGCCACACGAATCACTACAAGAACACCAGAAGATATCAACAAGTTTAGTCTATAATCATGTCTCCATTTATTTTAATTTTTTGATTTTATGATTTTATTAGATATTCCAAGAGGTACAAAAATCGTAGCACTAAAACTCTGAATACGAGAAATTGGTATCATATTATCCAGTAATTTAATTACTGCATCCTGCTAATGGTGTCACCGACGGCTTCATTGGCGGATTCTAGTTTCTCAGCCAGTTTAGCCGGGGCTGCTCCACCGCCACTGACGTTGTCGTCGTGAACGAGATGAGTCACCTCCACCTTATCCGGTTGGGGCTCCTCCTCCCGCCCCGCCGGCTTCCGATAATCCACCGTCTCCACGTTTATCTCTGCCGCTCCCTCATCGTTAATTCTTTCATTACCCTGAAGGCAACACCATAATTACACACACACACACACAACTATGATGTAAAATTTAAATCATAATAAAAAATGACACATTCACTTACCTTAGAATTATTCATGAGATGAGTCTTCAACTGTTTTATGCAAGTACGGTTTAATGTAAGAATTTAGAGGCCTCAATTTATTCAGAAAATATATGTGTGAATGTTTTTGCGAACACACACACATATATATATATAGTGCTTGAAGGTGAAATTTGTAGTCCAGACACGTAATAGAAGAGAATAGGATGAGTCATGCTTGATAGTATACATACAAAGAAACTACGAGAAATAAGCCTTCTCATCATTATGGCTTTTTGTAAAGCCAAACTTTCACAAATTATATTTATTAATATAGAGGTCCAAATGTCAATTACCTAAGCTTCATATTTTTGTCGGTATAAAGTAAATCTCACCGAGAGCCGTGCGAGAATATCGTAAGATTTAATATACATAGCTTATCTAATAATTACACAATATGAGATTTAATACATAATTGTAAAAAGATCCCATAGTAGATCTATGGGACTATGTTTAGTCTCAGCATATTTAAATTGGATTGATTAATATACACCCTTCGTCCCCCATATTCCTTCCTATGAATATGGGGTGCGGGTTTTAATAAAAATTGTTGAGTTATTGTAAGTGGAATAGGAGTCCCACATTAATATAATATTAAATTAATTAGTGGTGGACCATAGGTGGTAAAAGGTGTAAATAAATAGGTAGTTGAGGGTAGAAAAGAGAAATAGTGGTGGACCATAGGTGGTAAAAGTTGTAATTAAAGAATATTATTGAGGGTAAAGTTGGAAAGATAGTTTCTATAAATAGAATAGGAAGAATTTTGGGGCGTCCCAAAACGAAATACTTAGGAAGAATATGGGACGGAGGGAGTAACAATATTTATTATTTTACTCGTTTACAAGTGTTCCACCATCTCCGCCCTTACACCACTTTGGCGTAAAGTTGCTCATGCTTGATTTCATGGTTTTGTTTGGACTTAATTATGAGTAGCTCAATTCGAAAATGGGAATGTTGCGATAACACAAAAATATAGATTCTAATTCAATCAAAATATTTGTAATTAAGAGTAATTTTGAGATAACTAATTATTATCATAATTTATTATGAAGTTCCGTATGGAATCACAACCTATACATAATATGTACATATATTTCCAAATCAAAATCAGGTCACAATTGTGAATTTTTAGTAATTAACTTCTCCTTTTCTCAAAGCAAATATTCATAATTTTTATTTATTAATATAGAGCTCCAATTGGCGATTCCCATAGCTTCCAATATTTTATAGGTATCCGGATAATCTCATCCTAAGCCGTCGGATCAATTTCGTAGAATTGATGTCATCTAATATATTAATGATGATAATATCTAATACTTGTGACATATAATAGGATATTAATGCAAAATGAGATGTAATTAAGTTTAATATTTGCATATTTAGATTAGATTGATTAGCCAAGGCCCATTAAAATTTTCCCCACCGTACTCATCAATAGATTCACACAGAGTAATACACTTAAATTAGTCACAACTTATGGAATTTTGTTGGAGTAGTCCTATGTGATTATAATTCACTAAAAGGAATTTGAGACGATCTCCTGTGAGGATATGAGTATGCATACTCAATGTTTTCGAGGAGCTGGGCAGAAGGAAAAGCGGCTCCTAGCTAAAGGTAGCTTGTCTCGCCCAGGAGGCATGTGTAATTAAAATTTTCTCATTAAGTATGATCCCCACGTAAAGACGTCCTCATATAAAAGTAATTTTAGCATTGCTTGTTATAACAACAGCTAAGTATGGGCGAACGGATGTTGTGGCATAAAACTGTGTGTTCTTGGTCTCAAGGTTCCATTTTAGATTCAAAATTGAGAATATTGATGATAATTAAAATAAGATTTCAAATCCAATAAATTGATGTAACATCATGTCTTATTGCAAAATTACAACGTATACATCATATGTATTACGTTCAAATACATTCATCCATATATATTTCCAAACCATCCTTGGACGAGGCGGAGCAAGTGTGTTCATTGCGACGAGAATTGGAGGAAGGCGTCAGCCAACATGTGGCCAACCTTGATTGCAGACTCGGAGGTGAGATGCACGTGGTCACCTTGGAGCGGCAGCCCCTCTGAATCCACTTGCTTCAAGTTGGCAACTTTAATCGTCTGCAGACTCTCTCTCATTTCTTTTACAAATTTACCATCCCCTGATGTCACTATCACCTGCAACCACATAACAAAAAAAAGTAAAATAAGCGAAACGAGCCTTATATATTCACAATTTATTTGACATACTTGGACCACAGGCAACGTCGGCGCTTGCAAGTCAGCTCGCACGTCAGCAATAAACTCTTCGAATTTGGTGTTGTACGTTGTAGCATCCTCTAACACTGTCGTGTCAGACTCGCCTTGATACCATAGAAGAGCCCGAAGAACTCCTCCGTCCTTGAGGGCGGCCTTAGTCCGCTCGATCATGTCGTTGTACAACTTCATCCCGCGCTTCCACTCAATTATCTTGGTTCCTCCAACAGCGCAGGGGACCAAGCCAATCACTCCAATGCTAGGATCCTTTGCTAACACCGTGTTGGCAAAGGACATTCCAGGCCCGATCCCACAGGTTTTAGGGTCAATGTCCACGTGGAGAGGATCATGCGCCTCTTCCCACCCAAGTTTGGCATTGAACCGTAAGATCTGCGGGCTGGGCTTGCATTCTGGAGGAACCACCTTGTTCCACTTGCCGGATTCAATCCCGCCTCGTCCGGCCATATTGCTTTGTCCGGCCAGTATGAATATTTCCTTGTTTTGATTTTGGCTGCTCACTAATGTTGAGCAGCTCAAAATCATTAACCAAACAAGGGAACTCATCGTAGGCCGGAAGATAATGCGATTGGTACAGAGGCTTAATTATTTGGAGCTTTATTCTTGGCCACTTCTAAAGAATGGTTGGATGGTTTGGAATGAGAAGCCATTGAGATCTTTGTGCATTATATAGAAGAGTAGGTCCGATTATTTCGGGTTTGTTTGCAAATTATATTTCATCTCATATTTTAGTGGTTCCAACACATGACACTTGTATCTTGATAATATTATGTAGCGGTAGTCCGAGAAAATCTTTAAGGCACTAGTTATTTTGTATCAAATGGATCATTCGCCATTTTATATGGGTTCTCGTCAAAACCACCTTTGTTTTTCTAAATTTTTGGGGGCAATATGGCAGCATGATGTCAAATTCACCCAACACCCAAAGAGATAAACCGTTTCGGAGAGTTCTAAGCTCAGCCATATATTAATGTCGTCATTTTATTTTAATTTAGTTGATTTAGTCGCCATTATATATATATATATATATATATATATATATGACTTGGTTAGATGAGTTGTTGGATTAGTTTAATTTTGCAATATTTATATCTGTGTTCCTTTGTATTAGAGGTCTTAATTAGAAGTTGAAAATAAAGAAAAAACTCGATGAACACCTTCAAAAAAAATTATGTTCAATTAAATACAGAAATTTAAAAACCGCATCACGATGAATTCGAACTCGAGACCTTTGTCATCGGACATTAACCACTCTACCACTAGTCCAATACACAGACCCTTCAAAATCATTTTCGCCTCTGAAAATTGTAAATGAATAAAGTACAAAAGACAATTTCATATAGAAGACTTACATAAAGTACTTAATAAGTTATAAATCATATTTTAGTAAACTAAACTGAACTAATCGAGACATTGGGTGGAAAATGGTTCGACTTCGGTTAATCGAGCCGAATTTGTCAGAAAAAATATAACCAAAATCGAATTGATTTATATTTTTGATTAGCCTAAAATTGGTGGGTTATTACGGTTCTATTTTCGGTTAAACAAAAAACCGAAATAAAATTAGTTAATAATTAAAATAAACAATAATATAAAAAAAACTGAAATCTATCAAAAACTGATTAGAATAATAATTGAAAAAACTGAAATTTAATAAAAATTAAAATAATAATTAAAATTGAGATTCTAATTTTTAATTAATTATATAATAATTAAAAATAAAAATAATTTTCGATTCCGTACCAATCTAATCGAGACAAATTTCAACTCTGGAACTGAAAATTAAACCGAAACCAAATTTTCGATTATCAATTAACCAAAATTGATTCGATTTGATTTTAATTGAAAACCGAACTCCATTAAACAACCCTACTTCACTGGAAAAAAATATTAACTTTTCTCTTCTTAGCTATGCGATTCTTCAAAAAGTTACACGTTAGATTTACTCCATCGTTTTCCTAATTTAACACAAATTAAGAAAATTTACTAATTAACCAAAGTTTGCAAATTAAAGTAAAATGAACACATGCCTAAAATGTATAAATAAAATAAAATGGACACAAAGATTTACTAATTAAATCAGTTATAACTCACTAATTCTTAGTTAGGATTTAATAATCTCCTATTAGAATAGAACACTCACTCGGAATAGTATATTAATTACAAATATAATTTTGTGTGTCTCTTTATTTTGGGTCTTTTTCTGAAAATATATGCCATATGTTTGACGAATGGATGACTTGATTAGTTAGCTTATAATTATGACCATGAATTCTGAAAATTCAGATATAAAAGAAGTTTTACCGATCCAATCTTTAAGAAATCTATTTATATGATTTTGATTATAAAACGATTTTATCAACTTTCTAGGTATCAAATTTTTCTTAAGGTCCATGTACTTTTATGTTATGTTTCGTTAGATTCCTATACTATTTTTTTGATGTTGTCCAAGTACTTTTATTATTAATACCATCAAGTTTTTATTTAATGAAATTAACATATTTTGTTACTTTTCCTTTTATCAAAATTTATTTATCTCCATACATTGTTAAACTAAAGGAAAAACTTTATTTTTAAGTACTTAATTAGCTGCGGAAAATAAAAAATACAACCTTTTAAAATAGTCGCAAATATATATATATATATATATATATATATATATATATATATATAATTCTTCGAAAACTGCCCAATAATTGATTTTGATAAATGTTATTATAAAATATTAAAAAAAATCACCTCGATTTATTCATATGATGCAATTCGTAACTATTGAAAAATTTGTTACAGGAGATTGTGTTTTCTATATATATTTCGAGTTCGAAACTTGAATCATTGATGCAATATTTAGTAATTTGACGATTTTATAAAAGAAAAAAGAAAAAATTGATTTATTTTTTAACTTAAATTTTCAAAGGAATTCATAAAATTTCATAACAAATTTTACTATATTTTAGTTAAATAATCTGAATACCTTGCGCAACGTACAGAGAAACTCCTATTAGACGTACTTATCCCAAACCTAAATAAATGGATAAGAAGAATATTCACTACCACATGTGGCCATGTGGGCAGTTTTGCCGATTAAAACTTCCGAAACTTGATTAAGAAACTGTTCGCTAGATACTAAGTTTATCACATCTGATTTTTAATGCGTGATTTATTCATATGATGCAATTCGTAACTATTGAAAAATTTGTTACAGGAGATTGTGTTTTCTATATATATTTCGAGTTCGAAACTTCGAAGTCATTTCTCATGCAATTTGGTTTGATGGAGATTCTTAAACCACATTTCACATAAAAATAGTAATTTGACGATTTTATAAAAGAGAAAAAAGAAAAAAATTGATTTATTTTTTTAACTTAAATTTTCAAACGAATTCATAAAATTTCATAACAAATTTTACTATATTTTAGTTAAATAATCTGAATACCTTGCGCAACGTACAGAGAAACTCCTATTAGACGTACTTATCCCAAACCTAAATAAATGGATAAGAAGAATATTCACTACCACATGTGGCCATGTGGGCAGTTTTGCCGATTAAAACTTCCGAAACTTGATTAGAAACTGCTCGCTAGATACTACAGTTCTATTGATTTTTTATTTTTTTAAAAACTAAACTAAAATACTAAACTTTAATGTACATCATGGTTTCCAAACTTGTAATTGTAAAATTTATATAGAAAACGTTTCAGAAAAAAATAATAATTTTGTACAAAAAAAAAAAAGAAAAAAAAGAACATTCTCCATGTTTCCAGTCAACCCATATCCCAGAATCATCGCACCTATTCTCTCCTGCTGTTTGGGCCAAACATGACCATAATTTACAGCACATTAGTCGTGAATCGTGATGGAGAAGTTAAACATCACCACAATTTCTATATTCCAAAAACGAAATCACATTCAAGTTGATCATTTGGAACCCATTAATTATTGAGCTGAGCTCATTATACAATATATTAAATATAGACTAAGACTATGAAGTTAAATATGTTGTTTCTAAGACTCTCTCACGCAAGTACACTAACCCTCTTTAAATGATGCGAATCCTCGAAATATTAAATATCTTACCAACTGAATTGCACTTCATCTTCGTAAAGTTTAATATATTGAATTACAAAAATACGAATCATTCAGAATTAGCTTTGCTTTTCTATCAAGGCTTCTTCCTTTATATTCTTTTCACTTTAGTCTAGCACATTTGTCGTTTACAGTTTTCGTATCAAAATTTTCAAATTGTTATGTTTCAGTCCCTACTAATATGGTGGAGAAGAGACATCTAACTTGGATTCAAGAAAATGACAATCCAACTTTTTGGCATTGTGAAGTCATACCAATACAACCACACATACACAGATGTGAAACTTCCCCAACCACCTCCAACGCCTTAATCTCGTGTAATCATACTAACATTTTGTTGTATCCTATCTGTATATTAGTAATATGAAATTCGAGACTAGAATATGATATGAATACAATTTACTTTTCATCTAATTCGAGGAACATTGTTTTTCCATTGCTCAATAATATAAACATAATTATTCTCGAAAAAAGAACTACCTAACCCATCCCAAGGAAGGCGTCTTTTGTTAGCACCGCTGCTCTGAACCGGGAGAGGAGCCGTAATCCCAAGGAAGGCGTCAGCCATCATATGCCCGAGCCGGACTTGTGCCCCTGTCGAGAGATGCAACCCGTCCGGCTCGAGATGCAGTCCATTGGCATCCACACATCTCAGGTTCGCGAGTTCAAGTTCGAGTTCGAGCTGGGCTTTTCGAATCACATTCACATAGGGTCCGGACCCCGATGCTAATGCCACCTACACTAATCACAAACACGTACAAAATTAGACTAATCACACACTACAAAATTATGGAACCGAATCCATAATGAGACGGTCGATTCTCGATCATCGTACCTGGATCACCGGCAGCACCGGGGAAAGTAAATCCGACCGGACATCATTGAAAATCTCTCCAGCCTCCTCTTGTACAACCTAGCATCTTCATGATTGGTCGTATCAGACTCACCTTGGTACCACAAAACAGCCCTAATCAGCCCTCCGCCGCCGCGCAGGGCGGCCTGAGCCCGAGCCATCAACTCGTTATAGAGGCGGCCGCCGCGCCGCCACTCGCTTATATTCGTCCCCCCAATGGCGCAGGGGACCAACCCGATCACCCCGATGCCGGGATCCTGCCTCCGCGCCAAATGCGCGAACGGCATCGCGGGGCCCACGCCGCAGGTCTTCTCGACGTCGATGTCCCAATGAAGGGGCTCGCGCGCCTCCTCCCACGCTAGGGCGGCGTTGAGGCGGAGGATCATCGGGTCTGGGCGGCACTGGGGTGGCACGACGCCGTCCCAAGTGTCGTTGACGACGCCGCCGCGGCCCGACATGTTGCTCTGGCCGGCGAGGATGAAAATGCTCTTAGGTTGGGTGGCACTGCCGGCGCCGGCGCTCGCCGAATTGGAGTAGGCCAAAAGCAGGGAACAAATGAGGAGAAACATGGCTCCAAGGCAGAGCCAAATGCAGGAAAACAGAGGCACTTATAGTGAGAATGTTTTGAAGGAAAGGAACATTATTTTTCACTCATGAAAAATGAGGAACAAGACAGCCACTTTTGGGCTGTGTTTGTTTGCAGAATCTTTTTTGCAACTTCCCCATATTTTACTTGTAAATAATACAAGTGTGGTCTGTGATGGGGTACAAGATATATTATTTAAGGCTACTAATTTGTCGTAAGTAACATGGTTTTCTCAGAGATTTGTTACTAACGACAACAACGTTGCACTTCCGTCTGTCTCAATTATGATGGAATTTTATTTATTTCGGGTTGGGAATTTTTAGAAATGCGGAAATCCTATTTCCAATATTAATAACAATACAGATATTACATAAAATTAGTCGATTTGCTTTTTTTTTTGAACGGAAAAACTCATATTAGCACGAACATGGGGAATAAAGAAGACCTCCACAGCGACGGGGTTCTTCCCGCATCGCCAGATCAAAATTCAAAGCCTTTCTAGCTAGTCTATGAGCTATCAAATTAGAATTCCTACTAATGCTCATGACAGAAGAATCCTCAAGATTGAGTAGAAGAGCACGACATATGGAAGCAAAACAACCAAGCTCGGAGATATTCTCACTTCTAGAGTTAATAGCATTGCATGCTATCTGGCTGTCACTTTCGATGCAGCATTTGTTGATGTTAAGGTTTTTGATCCATGATAATGCTTCTTGGACACCGATAATCTCGCCTTCCTCCACTTTCACTAGCCCCTTCTTCCATATTGTCTTAGCCGCGATGAAGGAACCTATTTGTGATCGCGAAGACAGATGCCCAAACTGAAGAATTTTGCTTCTTTAAAGAAAGCAGCATCAACATTGCACTTTGTCCAAACCTCATTCAGGTTGTGCCAACCTCTACATCTAACCTGATTCGTACGGGCATCCTTTTCCAGCACTTCCCCGCGGGCCATCTGCATCGCCAACCACTCATCATGGCAAACCATGGAAATAGTACAAGATTTCTGAGGGTCGGTAAAGCCCATTCCAGATAGCATTGTTCCTCTCTTTCCAAATCTGCCATAAGACCATGCTAGCTATAACGTGCACATCATTAGAACTAATATTGAGAATGAGGAATAACGCCTCTTTAAAAGACGTCGTCCTACTCTCTGTGTTTCGGATAATCTCATCCAAACCCATCTTCTTCCAGTATGCTTTGCTATTGTAATTCACATTTTGTGTTAAAGTACATTTTGTCTTTCTTTATGTGAATTCTATTTTGAATTCGTGGAAATTGGAATGGTATAAAATCAAAATGACTATTTTTAAAATAAATGATAATTTTATTAATTAACTCAATAGAAGTAGTATGTAAAAATATCCAGCGGCAGACGCATGTAGGATATTGCAACAATAATTTATGTCACATTAGCTTACATAAATACTCTATTGTTTAGTTGGTCTCAAATTTTACTATACGAGTCAATTATATTGTGTTATAGTTTCACAAGTTAGAAGTAGGAGACCTAAAATTCTAAAGGAAAATTTGAGTTAACATTTGCAATTCTCTCAATATGTTGTATGACTTCCAATTATATGAAAAAATTATTATCTAAGACTGTTTCAATCATTTTTTGACAAGGTTTCCCTTGTCCTTCAAAAACATTCTAAAACATATGATCAGAATTTTATGTATAGATCATAACGTATTAAGAAAGCTCCTCTTAACTACACTTTTTTCTTATTCTTTAGATTATCTTAACCCTGTAAATTATATTCAAATATTTGTAACCTTGGAATTAAATTTTGAAATTCACTTAAAATAGAGTCTAACTTTTAATAAATAAATACAAACTCAACAGAGTCTAATTTGAATTGTTTAACATATTCACCATAAATGACCCAACTGACATTTTAAGACTAAAGGCCCAATTAGTAGTTTTCCAGTTTCGACCCAACCCATAATAATGTAAAGTGGGCTGGTCCAAAATGTGCTAACTTCAGTTTCTTTTTCTTTTAACCTGTAACTATTTACTGGTTCTTTTACATAATGATTTTTATTTTAAGGATATTATTCTAGCAAAATTAAAGAAGTCCTAATATATTAAAATGGCTGTCCTGTCCATATGTATATGATCTTCACTCATATCTTCATCTTCTTGGATGATCGTCCCTCTTCTCTTCAATGAAGGGCCTAATTTAAATTTTTTGAATAAGCCACGTTGTCTATTCTAATAATATCATGTTAAAGGAGTAGTATAAATATTATATCATGAAATGGAGACTTTCGTTCGAGATCTTATATTAGTTATATTGTGTGAGGAATGTGTAGGTATATGTTGATGATTTAATATGGCATCCTCGTAGAAAGTAGCTAATCAATCGGTGTAGCTAGGCGGCTTATAATAGTTGCTAGAATCGTTTTCAACTTGGACGATAGCAACTAAATGTGAGAAATATTTTATATTAGTCATGAATTGACAATACATGGCCGAGGCATCCAATCCATGCTTTTGGCACAGTCAATTTTATACCAAAATAGTGGATTCAAGTATCGAAAAGATTTGATTCCATCCAAAAATAAAAGCCAAAAGCTCAATAACGGCCCCTTGTATTTGTTATCTTTTCACTATTTGTGTTGCTTTTTGGATGAAAATGCAGCTGGTTCCAACTCGATAATGTGAGAGAAAAATATGTAGGAGATCTCGAGTTTTTTCCTTCTTTCTTTTCATTTTTTTTTTTGCTTTTCTCATGTAAGTTTCCAATTGGTCCTTAAAATCCATCGGTAAAATATTTACCGACGGATTTAATACCATCGGATTTTGTCCATTGACGATCTATCGGTTCTTGGAATTTTGCGATTTAATGATGGATTTTCCGCAAGTTTTCCACGATGATTATTAATTACGGTCAGTATTTTTAAGATTAAGTATTTGTTGTTTGGTAAATTAAGTTTTAGTTTTATTCAAGTTCTCAAGTTCATTTCACAAAAATAAAAGGACGGAATGAACAAATATATGTTTATTTAGTTGGTCTTCTGTCCAACGGTGAACGGTGAACTTGTTCGCATTTTAATTGAAATTTTGTAGTATGGCATCATTTTTGGAATCAATAAGAACCCGCACGAATTAATAGGTCAGTATCCAAATTTATTGTGTTCATATCTTTATCGTGTCGACATGATAATTTTCGTTTTACATTCCTATTCGTATCGGATGATGTCGTGTTTATATAACCCCATAATATTTCTATATATTTAAAATTAATTTATTATTATTTTATATATTTTATTTTATTGTTAATTTATTTTCTAGTTTTTGTTTGAATTAATCATCTCGTATCTTATCGTGTCGTGTCATATTCGTATATCTGTCAAGCAGATCCTTAATGGATCATGTTTGTGCTTGATCTTACGGGTCGTGTATTTATCGTATCAATACAATAACAATTCGACACTCACCAATTGTCAACCCTACTTCTAGCACAAACTTTTAATGATAAATATTAGCTTAAATCTCAAGTCATTTCTGTTTTCTCAAAAATATTATGAACTATCAATAATATCAATTAGAGACTCGAACTATTTAATTTGTAATAGAACTATCCTTGCACTCAATTTTCGAGGAAAGAAAGGTGGACATGGTTGGCAGACACTTTTTTGTGGAATTTTGGCTCATTTTTAAAACAATGGTATCAATTTGTACATCACGAAAAATATCTAAATAAAAATAGTCAAAATTCTACATAAGCATCCGGCCAACCATATCATCTTTCCATTGCTAGAAATCAAGTGTCGGGATTTTTTTACAATTTGAATAATTCGAGCTTTTGATTGATATTGTTGATAGTTCAAGATATATTTATGAAAATAAAATGGTTTGAAATTTAAATTGTGTTAGAAACTTGTACGTAGAAATGCGAATATAACGTTTAAAGGGAATGCTATATATAACCGAGGCAAGAGTTAGACTCTTTCTCCACAAGATAATATTGATCCGCTACAGTGCACGCGGTTCAACAGTAATTATCTCCAAGATACAACGGTTTAACAAATACGAGTATTTGCACTACTAGACGTATTTCCAGCGAACTACTAGATAGTCGGGACAGAGAGAATTTTGAAGAATGAATGAATTGATTGATTATCTTCGTTTTGTGTTTTAATCATCTTCGCAGGTCCTTTATAGCCCAGGTGCCCGCTCGTGAAGTGGTGCGAAGGCCCAATCACGACCGAACCAATGCGTCGATCCAGGCCTATCGAGTTAGCCCGAACCGACGTGATGGTTCATCCATGCACGAGCCCAACCGCCCGCCACGTGGTCGAGTCCGACGTGTCGCCCGAGCCGCCTCCGGTGCCATGTTGGCAAAACTTTGGCTCAAGAGGCGATGCACACGCATGCGGTGCAAAGTGCGCCTAAAGCGCCAATGCGACAAGTGCGACGCACGTGCTTTCGGACTCGGATGGCCTCGTAGGCATTTGGGTTAGCCATAAAATAGCTAATTAAAACTCATTAGGGTGCACCATGATGGTGCACACTGATTATTCCTTATAGATGTGAATTCATTTATATATACTTGACTTCCTTATTTTTCCAATGTGCGATAGAAACTTATTCCCAACCATTTAAGAAGTCAACTTTGTGCATTAATTGTTCATTCATCACACAATGAATTTGAACACATAAATACACTAAATTGATCTACACAAAATGTAGATTCCAAATCTAAGCTCATATACAAATTTATTCCAACAAATTGATGTCTTCCCAACTTTTAAACTATGGAAGGAAAACAATGAGAATGGCTTAAATTTTTTTAGAAGCAAGAGAATAGCTTGATTGAATAGGTAATATTTGGAGGTTTATCTAGGAGGAAATCTTCAAAATAAGTTTGAAAGATCTGAATATGATGAACAAAAATGATTTGAATTTTGAAAAACAAATACTATGTATTATGGGTTAAATAATGAATTCGGATATCAGATAGTACATTTAGATGGCCCCATGAAACATAATTGCAGAACAAAATGAAGAAGAAAGCACAGACTTATTAACCACCCCATTGTTCAAAAGTCAAGTTTACAGTTGTGGATTTTTGTGTAGCATTTATTTCAATGAGAACCCCACACACATATCTTGCAAATTCAAACCAATATGTTTGTTGTTTGCTAGTTTCTGCACCGCAATCTCCATTTCTTTTAATTATTATTTACAAAAAGTCCAACTTAAATATAATTAGTTGCAACATTTATTACTCGAAAGACTCTTCCATTTTGCGCCGTATGTTCTAGAATGTAGTTATTATTTCTGGCAAGTAATGTAGCTGGCAACTAACCTCATTGTTTTGAAGTTTGCAGTTGGGATATTTATGTTACAATTTTCAAAAGGACGATATTATGCAAATCTTGTTTATTAATTATATCATCCTATAAAATTTAATGAACTATATAGAGATCAGAAGAAGTTCATGTAATCATTTATATCTATCAAGCTTAATTTATCAAAATATGATAATTTATTATATGCATATAGAGCTCTCCTTTGGTACATACCATAAAGGTGCGTTTATTTCCGGTGATAGCTTAGAAAGATAAAAATAATACATACTAATCCATCACATATTTTGATGGATTAAATAAATTTTGAAATCTTTGATCATATAATCTTTCACAAATTCCAAATCCGTCAAATTCTTGCAAGTTGGATATAAAACTATCTATATTATGTCAATAAAGTAAATCACAATAAAAATAAAACTCACCTTATTTAGTTTCTAGTCTAATTATGTTGTCACTATTCATCTAATTACATATCCATTGTGATTGTCAATGTTTTTAATTAAATTAGGTGTAGTTCTTAGGTTAATTACACCATCCAAATTTATGTATATTTTCAGTTTGAACCTTTTTTTTTTCTCGCTTGCAATAAGCCATCCGAATTAATGATGCAGTTTGCCTCCACCTAAATAGCCACCAGGCAGCTGATGAGAAATTTCTTCATCCAAATTTGACATATATTTTTGTCAAAAGTGTTACAATAAGAAGCAAACCAAGAAATACACATGTAAAAAGTGTGTGGTGGCTGATTTTGACTAGAAAACTTTGTCGATTGACTGTTAAGAATTTTGTATTTTGGTGGGTAACAGACTAACAGGCAAAAATTTATATAAAAAATAATAAAAGAAGAAGAAAAGGTAGGTAGTAGGCAATTGGACGACAAGTTATAATATTTCTTAATATTTCTCACCGGTATCGCATATTATGATTGAAACAGAATATAAAGTATCGTCACTTATTGCGTTTTTTTTTATCTTGTGAATTCGTCTAAAACAATTACATACTCACTCCGTCCATTAAAAATATGTCACTTGATGGACGACACGAATTTAAATAAATTTTGATAGATAAAGGATCCACTATAGATGCTTTTTGAGTAGATAAATTGTAGTCTTTTGATAAATAATAAGTAGTTGTGAAGTTGAATAATAAGAATTAAGTGTGAGTTAGTGTCCGAAAAAGAAAAGTGACACACTCTTTGTGGACATCGAATAAAACAATTACCACACACTTTTGGTGGACTGATGGGGTACTATTTATACAAAGTTTGCACCAAATTTTTCGAAATTTCCAGATTGGTATATGATCTAAAGTATCATCAGTTATTGCATTTTTTTTTAATCTTTGATAGTTCTGAATTCGTCAAAAAAAATTACATGCTATTTGTACAAAGTGTACACCAAATTTTGCAAAAAAATACAGATTGGTACATGATCTATTTGAATGATAAATTTAAATAGGCAAAAACTTGTGTACGCGCGCCTCAAGGTGCGCGCACACTTGTTTTTGTTTTTTTTTTTGTTTTTTTTTATTATTATTTAATATTATGTCTTTTGTTTTATGACAAAAACTTATATTAAATATAGCAATTAAGGATAATTAAATTTTTAATTATAATTTATTAATTCATTATGGTTTATTAATTCATAATTAGGGTTTATTAATTAACAATTAGGATTTATTAATTCAAAGTTAGGGTTTATTAATTCATAATTAGGGTTTATTATTCAAAATTAGGGTTTATTAATTCCAAATAGGGTTTATTAATTCCAAAATTAGGGTTTAGTATTTTCAATTAGGGTTTATTAATTCAAAATTAGGGTTTATTAATTCCAAATAGGGTTTATTAATTCAAAATTAAGTTATATTAATTTAAAATTATATTTATTAATTTATAATTAAAATTTATTAAATTAATTAATTTTAATTAGAATTAATTTAATTAATTAATTAAGATTAATTAATTATTTAATTAAAATTAATTAACTAATTAATTAATTAAGGTGGTCTCACTGTGCGCGGGCGCGCACAGGAGACCACCTCATTTAAATATTTGGAGAGGGATGCAATACGTGCTTTTCAATGTTAAATCTTCATATTTCTGAGTGATTTTATAAAGGGTCACAATTTTCTGAGCCCCTTCGTCATCTCGAACTAACGCTTCAAATTTGGATGGCAAAGTGCTAATGTATTTTTTCCCTTATGGCATTCTTTTTCTTCAATCGGCAGTTATAATGACGAAGGTCCAAATCGTAATGGGCAGAAACTGTTGCACCTTTGTACCTTACGCATGTGAAATTGGACTCTACCATAATTTTCCACGCAGGAAATAAAAAGGTGGCCCATTTTAGTCTAATTTTGATATTTGGAAGCAGCCACGTAAATGAGATCGGACAGTCAAACACATGCAGCTGCTTAATCTAACACGTTTACTCGCTCACTTTATTGGGTCAACCCATAATCTCAATCAACCTCTTTGATAAGACCCCATTGACCCTATTTTTCTATTTTATACATTAATTATTTGTTTTGTTGTTAATCTATATTCATTTAGATCAAAAAATCATTTAACAAGTGTTCTATATAGGGAAGGTTTAGTGTAGGAAATATAAATCAATTTAATATGATAGACCTTGACTAAATTGATGATCGTAATTTTTACAATTAATAATGTATCTGTTTATAATACAGTAGATTATACAAAAATCAATGATCTTAACCGACTCCTAATTTCTATAAAATAAAAAAGATAATTTAATCCTCTATGTATTGATGTTCAAGAAATAGCCTGACTTCAATCTTGACATCTTGATTTGTAATTTTATATTTTATTTTATTAGTATACATGTGTATATAATATGATATCATCGTTTCACTATTACTAATATTAATAAGAGGGAACCTAACAGGTTCAATTAGATATCTAGAAGTTATTACAAAATTAAAATCACTATAAGTACCAATGCATTTGAATTTGAATATACATATATCTTAAAAGGTACATTCCCGTGTATCCAAATACATGATGCATCCATCCTAGTTAAAATTTATTTGTAATTAATTTATTTTAATTATGAATTAATAAATATATTAACGAATGATAAATTCTAATCGAGATAGATACACCATATAGTCCATACATCTGAATGTACACAATTTTTTTACATATCTTAATATAATTTTTTTGATTACTTACCTAAAGTAGTCGAGTTTGGTTGAACCGACTACTTGACGAAGGATGCAGTAATAATTGGATGGGAGGAAACGTGTGGGACAACTGTTTTCTCTCAGAAATGAAACAAACGTAATCTTTGAAATCTTGATTGGAGCTTAACTTGCTACCGGCGCTAGCTGTAACCCACACGACAATTAGTTTATAGTTTTGTTTGAGTTGACAATTAGTTTATAGTTAGGTTAGCGTCTATATTAATCATATTTTTGTGGTAGCGGAAGGATTGATTAGGAGGCGGATTAGACCCCAACGACGGATTATTCTTCAGCTTTCGGCCGTTTGTTTAGTGATTTTAATTAATTTTTAATGAGATTTAGAAATAGTCAAATCCTAATGGACCCCACGCGACTCGTATAGGTTGCAATCTATACCAAAATTTTCCGTTTAAATTATGCCACGAGAATCACGCGTTTCACATGATATGACGACGCGACCTACAGTTTCTTTTTTTTTCTTTTTTTTTTTGATATCACGGGAAACCCGCAGCCGCTACCTTAGGTACGCATTTGATAAACCCCATGTTCCTACGTAATAGCCTGCAAACCATACATGACAGGTAAACCACACTTGAAAAATCAAGTGTGACAAACTCAAACTCATAGAAGCATCTGGTGGGGTTTGAACCTATGACCTCTCGGGCATAGGAACCCACCTTAACCATTGGGCAGTCCTAGGAGATAGCAGTTTCTCTTTTTTTTAGGGGGAGACCTGCAGTTGACTTTTTTTTATATAATTCTATTCTAGTTTTCAATTTTTAAATATAAAATCCGGATATATTTGATGTATAAATCAAATTATATGGTGTACAGTATTAAGGAAATATTATAGTTTACGTCAAAAATAATAAAAATACTTTGAACTATTGAGAGTTATAATTAAGGGTGTGCATCAATCGAACCGAAAAAATCGACCGAACCTATAATTTTTAATCGGTTCGGTTCGATTTTCGGTTCGAAATTTTAATTAAAATCAGTATTTGGTTTTACATTTTAGATTCGACCGATAACCAAACCGAACTGAAATTCTTTTTTTTTATATTTATATATTTTATATAATAATTAATTAATATTTTAATTAAATAATAGGATAAACATGTGTTTATTTAGAAAATATATATATATATATATAATTATGCTTCGGTCGTTTTTTCGATCCCATCGAAACTGATCGATTTTTTTCGGTTCGGTTTTTGGTCAGTCCGAAATTATAAGTCGGTTCGATTCAAAAAAATACTTCCAGTTCGATTTTTGGTTTGAGAATTTCGGTTCAACCGATCGATGCACACCCCTAGTTAAAATCAAATATATGAATTGTCTACAAACTAATAAAAGTGCCTTAATTACAACAAAATATACTGACAATCTTAAAGCTAATAAAAGTAACCCGTTGTTCGATCTCTGACGATAAATTTTTCATGTGATCCATAAGCTCTAGCGTGAAATTGTAATTTGATTTTTTTAATGACACAAAATATTTATTAAAAAAAATAAAACACGGTGTTTAGTTTTTGGGCAATTTGGAGTAACACATCGAAAACCAAACGATGGGATACTTTGCAAATTTTTAAATAGTTTGTGTATTTATTCTAATTATTAACAATTTTAATTTATTAAATGACCAATAACATAGAATATAAATTATCATTTTCACGAATATTAATATAGGTCAAGGTTCAATCAGGGCCACTCAAACTCAAATCCTTTGTCTAAATACCCAAAGCTATATATATGACCCATGAAGCATTAATATTTTCTACCTTAAAAAGATTTTATTTTTTTTTAAAGTAAAGATATATTCGGTTGAACCTTATATTGAAACCTCGAAACAAATATAAAACTAGGCCGTAAGATACATACGAGTATGAACATATAAAACTAGAAACAAGTCATCTAATATTTATCCACATAAATTATTCGAATCCTCTGGCTCAGCATTTATGTAACTAATTTTTTTGTTATTCAATTTGAGGACAACATAATCATTGAGATCAATCAAATTCTGGTGGAAATCACAAATTTTCAGAAATAATTTAGGTATCCATATACATCCCCAGGAGCAAAACAATTCTATTAGGTAACAATCTTATCAAAGTATCATCTCAATAGACAATACAATTCGATTCCAGCTACAACCTCAATCCCGGTGGTCCCAAGTTTTACATGAAAGGCCAAAAAACTCGTGGACAAGTAGAATTTCTTGGGATTTTGTGGTTTAATGATTAGATAAATTGTTAGATATTAGTGATGATTATTTAGAGAGAGAGAGTCGTGGCCTTGTTGTTTGGTTGTGTAGAGAAAGCAACTGTTGTGAAAACAATGAAAGAGAGGAAAGAAAAGTTAAAAACAACTTCATGGTTAAGATTACCCAACTTGTTCTTATCCTCAAAGTCTTTAGTAGTAAGAGATGTTGACGTGTTCGTCTTTTTTAAGGGTAGGTTAAGTAGGAAACTCTCCACTTTTAAAAATTGTGGTGCAACTTCTACCATTTGCCAATCTATGTGAAAGGTGGGAAATATCTAAGATTGGATCTACTCCTCAGCAATTATTTTCATTGGTCCTACTTTTGCCATATAAATATTATGCATGATTAGATTGATTTTTTTAATTATTATTATTTTTAGAATGAGAATGAGGAATTGTGATACCTGTGATGGTGCCAACTGCCAAGTATATTATAGATATTCAATTTGGCTATTCCATTCAAAAAATTTAGAGTTGAAATATAATTCATGGTCCAAACTTTGAAGTTTTTCTAAAAATGAACTGAATTTTATATTATTTTAATAACTTTGAATTTTGCATAAATTTTAATTTTCTCCAGCATAGAGAATCTGACGTAAAAAAGATTAATAAAGTGGGTTCTTACATGGAATACACGATAAAAGAATGCAGTTACATTGATTCAGTGAAATAATGCAATTACAAAGACAATTTAGAGGGTGTTTGGTGAGCTTATAACTTCCTTAAAACAACTAATAAGTATATATACTAGTTCACCTAGAAATCCACAATAACTAGGTGAAACCGTGAAGGTTCTTTTAACATCACAGGTGCCAATTTTTCTCATCTAAATAAGTACGAAAAGAATCGCGCTTAGTTAATTAGTACAACTAATGTCACCTCCCCTCGAAAAATAAAATAAAATAACGCCATCCATTATCATAAAAAGATTGAATTCATATATTTATATGACAATCATCCACCAATTAATATAACATGAATTGGGTGTAACTAAAATATTATAATGGAAGAAATAAATCATTACTCACCGACTTCTGCTGACTCAGCTAAGTAGCATAATTCCATAGATTGTTAGTGTGAAATGCTATTATGTGCAATATGTGACATTTTGATGTCACTTTCTAGTATTGAATAAGCCATAAAAACTCTCATCATTTACCAACAACTGTCGTCCTATTAAAACCAAACAATCATTATCTGGGCACATCATGAACAACTTAGTCTCAAATTTTATGCAAATTAATCCAACTCTATTACAGCCCGACTCTTTATCAATTTGGTGCATATTAAATCATCCAGAAAATAAAATCCTCTTTAATAAGTCTATTTTGTTCTGGAATGTAAACCAAAATAGTTTACAAAATAAACTCATAAATAAACATAATTGTGAAAATAAGTCGACTTATAAGTTCATAAATAAGTTCATCAACTCTACTTATTTTTCTTTAATCTTATAAGCATCAATCAATTTACTAAACTAACCCTATTAGTGTTTGATATTTGTAACATATATTCTTCCAATTTTATCTCTCTTTGATTTTCTCTTTCTAACTAGGATTTTGTATCTCTCAACTCACAATACTCTATCTTATAAGCTTAATTATCCAAATAATTTGATAACTTATAAATTCTTGAGATATTATATCTTATAAGCTCTTAAAACGGCTTATAAGTTGTTGAAACTTATAAATTCTCTATAATAGGCTTAGCCAAACACCTCTTTGTTTCCACATCATTTATTATATATTCCATGCGATAATCTATCAAGTTGATTCAGTTTTTCAATTTCATATTTTTTATGGCAACATGAAATTGAAGCTTTCTATAAAGTTTGAGTTTTAAGCTTTTTTGTAAAATTTGAGGTTATGGAAAAATAAAAGAAAATTCAAATCACATTTTGAAATATTTGATTTTACTTTTACGAATAATGTCAAAATACCTCCAGCGTTTATAAGGATGAAAGGACCATCCCTATAATTTTATTCGGGGAGTACATAAAGAAAAACACTTATATGGAACTGATGAAACTAAACGACTGTTTTTTTTCATAATTTCCTCTAATTCTTAACCCAAAATCACATTTAATTAGTATATAATTTATCATTTGAGCTTGTATTTAGAGAATGGAGGATATAAAACATCTTGCATATATTTCACATTTGAGATTTCTTAAAAACATTTAAATAAAAAGTAAATTAAGTTTTAATTTAAAGTTTATACACAACTTATAATCAACACTTCTATTGATATTTATATATTTATTAGCTTTAATTCTAAACAATTATGTTCAAAATATTAATATATATACTAGTTCACCTAGAAATCCACAATAACTAGGTGAAACCGTGAAGGTTCTTTTAACATCACAGGTGCCAACTACAAAATTTATAATAATAAATTTACCTATGATAAATTCAACTAAATTTTATGTAGTGTTAGGCATGCGAATACGATTTTAGATTTAGAAATAGGGAAAATTATGCACACAAAATAAAATACTTTTAGGAATACAAAAGGAGGGGGGGTTTTGGATTTTATATTTTTTCTCATCTAAATAAGTACGAAAAGAATCGCGCTTAGTTAATTAGTACAACTAATGTCACCCTCCCCCTCGAAAAATAAAATAAAATAACGCCATCCATTATCATAAAAAGATTGAATTCATATATTTATATGACAATCATCCACCAATTAATATAACATGAATTGGGTGTAACTAAAATATTATAATGGAAGAAATAAATCATTACTCACCGACTTCTGCTGACTCAGCTAAGTAGCATAATTCCATAGATTGTTAGTGTGAAATGCTATTATGTGCAATATGTGACATTTTGATGTCACTTTCTAGTATTGAATAAGCCATAAAAACTCTCATCATTTACCAACAACTGTCGTCCTATTAAAACCAAACAATCATTATCTGGGCACATCATGAACAACTTAGTCTCAAATTTTATGCAAATTAATCCAACTCTATTACAGCCCGACTCTTTATCAATTTGGTGCATTGTATTTATAGTGTGAATAATAGCCCTTTTGTCTGGATTTAAAATAATGTTTTTATTTAATAATCTCAACTAATAAAATCATCCAGAAAATAAAAATCCTCTTTAATAAGTCTATTTTGTTCTGGAATGTAAACCAAAAATGATTCGGTACTCTTGTGTTAAAAAAAAGAACTCTACTTTTCAAATAATTTTCAAATTTAGTTCTACATGTCATGATTTCTCATTTACTCCTAGAGACACACACTCACAAATACGATAGGGACATGAGGTATGAACGGTCCGAAATTCACTAACTAATGAAAGTAGAACTAAGCCATACGAATCTAGTTGAAGTTCAAGAAAAAATGACTTTTATTGAATTATTCATACTCAAATTCAGAACTTGAATAATGAATTATATTTCGGTATCAAAAAGAAACAAAACAAAGTTATGGAGACTACCAACAAAATAAATAGATATCTATTCCAAACAATTTCAAATTATTATTCTATCAATTTATAGTCTGTAAGTTTGACACGTTTAGCAAAAGGAGCCCGATCTTCAATATATGAAAAAGAAAAATTTAAAAACGTCGTCTGTCAAAATTATAGCATCAATTTTTGACGTGGCACACTAGAGGCAAAAATAGATTTATGCGTGAAACTCTATTGTGCGAATTCCAATATTTTGAAATATTTTGGAAGCAATGAATACAAAATGAATCAAAATTCGGACTACTATAAATTGATGGTCATACTTCAAATTCTTTTATTATTATTACGAGCAACAATAGTTTGTTCAATATTTACTACTTGAATTAAAGTTTTTCATAAAAAAAGTATCTAGAGAAAAGGAGAGATGGGAGATGGGGTAAGTGTATTGGGATTTGTAAGAGTGCGTTATAGCTGGCAAAGAATTGAGAAAGTGTGCGAATTTTCAAAGCTGCGGTTAGGCCAGTTAGAGCAACAAACGGACAAATCGGCTTTAGCGGACCCCGCCTAACAACCTATGACGTGGCTGGATATGGGTCATCATTGAGCTGCGAGCTTGTCGGAACTTCACTCATCATCCCTGCCTGCCTACGTGGCGGTTGCCTACACGCCCGCCTCTTTTGTCCTGACGCGACCATCAGACGCCACGTCACCACCCAGCTCTAACGTGCGCTTTACTTTTATTGCGTACTCCAATAATTCAACCTCGGAATCATTGGACTCCCACTGGTCTAACCGATCACTCAATTCTAATGCTTTCACCATTTTTTCTTCTTTATTTTATAAATATTATTTACTTTGAATTTCTCTTTCAATTTTAGATCAGACTATCAATTATTCTAGTTTTATCAATTATTCTATAGTATACATATGCAATATATATATATATATATATATATATATAGATAAGATTGATTGTCGCACATCACTTATGAGTATTGACAATGTGTATATCACGTTAGATTTTTTTTTTCAATTCTTCCCTCTAATACCTATAAAAATGACTTGGATCATCAGTACATAAAAATCGCATGATTTATTCTTTATCATTTATTTAAAAGAGATGAAGAAAATCAATAAATCAAGCTTTGAATTTATGTAATTTATAAATTTGGTAATTCTCGTCATAAATTCAAATGTGTAAGACAAAGAATAAGATGAAATGAAAATTGCTAACATCACATTACGTTAAGGTGGGTTCCTGTGCCCGAGAGGTCACAGGTTCGAACCCCACCAAACGCCTCTATGGGTTTGAGCCTGTTACACCTGGTTTTCCAAGTGTAGTTTACCTGTCTTGTGTGGTTTGCAGGCTATTGCACATGAACGTGGGGTTTACCCAGTGCGCACCTAAGATAGCGGCTGCGGGTTTCCCATGATATCAAAAAAAAAAAAAAAATGTTCACGGTATATGCTTACAAATGATGTCTACATACCACTGTGCTCTATATATAAAAAAATGTGAAAATGTACGTCAATACCCACTTTTTAAAATTTGAAAGCAGTGTACACCAATATGAAAAAAAGAGTGCAGCACATACCCAAAACATTTTTCAAATATATTTTTGTCAGGATTTTGCACAGATTTTAAAATAATCATTTCGAAAATCATACAATCATTTCAATTATCATACAATCATTTCAATTATCAATTAATTTTATTGAAATATCAATTTTAATTTCAATTTTAATTTTTATAATTCTTTTTATAATTTTATCGGGAAGGGCGGGTTGGCTGGAGAGGGTTGGCCACGGGGTGGGGTTGGCATGGTGGCGGGTTGGCCGTGGGGGGGTTGGCCATGGGGTGGGGTTGGCCATGGGGTGGGGTTGGCCGCGGTGGGGGTTGGCGGGAGGAGGTTGGCCGCGAGGTGGGGTTGGCCATGGGGTGGGGATGGGGTGGGGTTGGCATGGGTGGGGTGGGGTTGGCAGCGGGTGGGGTGGGGTTGGCCGTGGGGTGGGGTTGGCATGGGTGGGTTGGCCGCTATTTTTTGATTTATTTAATATTCAACCACAAAACAATAAATTACTGACGAACAACTTTTATGAAAATTAATAAACGAACAACTTTACTTCATCAAAATTAAATAACCAACAACTTTACTGATCAAAATTAAATAAACCAACAACTCATATTTAATAGACATCAATTTTTGCAGTTAAATAAACCAACAACTCATATTTAATAGATATGAATTTTTGCATTGACAATTTTGATCGGACTTCACCTATATAATTCATTCTTTCATTTCGGTCACTGAATCACTCACTTTCATCTTCCGCATATCTATATTTGCAATCGTTTTTCTCTATCAACAATCGTTTTTCTCTATCAAATATCGTCGATCATAAAAGGTAATTTCAATATTTTGATGTATTTGTTATATATATGATTCTTTAATTATTGTTAGATGAATTTAGGTAAATTTTTAATTAATTTCAATCAATAATTATTTTGGAACATCGCTATAATTATTGTTAGATAAATAATTAATTAACCATTGTGTATTTGTATGATTTACTGTGTATTATGAATTTTTAGATGAATTATTGAATTAAATTATAGTTTTTCCGTTTAATTTAGTTTAGTTTAGTTTAGTTTAATTTAATTCTTATAAATACGTAGTTGAATTTTTGATTTAGTTTAGAATGTAGTTGAATTTTTATTTAGTTTAAGTTTAGTTTATAATATTTAGTTTAGTTATAATATTTAATTTAATTATTATTTAGTTTAGAAATGAATTATTATTTGATTTAGTTTAGGTGAATTTATTTTGATAATTTATTGGCTCTCGGGATGGGTTGGCCGCTAGGGGTGGGGTTGGGGTTGGCCGTCTGGGTGGGGTTGGTAGTGGGGGTGGTTGGTTGGCAGGGGTAGGGGTTGGCCGTGGGGGTGGGGTTGGCCGTGGGGTGGTTGGTTGGCACTGGGGGGTAGGGTTGGCAGGGGGTGGGGTTGGCCGTGGGGGTGGGGTTGGCATGGGTGGTTTTTTTTTTTTTTTTTGTGAATATATTTTATTATTAATTAATTATAAATTATAATCCTATAATATTCAAATTACGAACACATAGAAATCAAATTAGGAAGATATGGAAATGTGAATTATAATTTATTGTTATTATTATTTTGGAAATTAATTATCATTCTCGCTCAATTATAATTTATTGTTCTTATTATTAAACATTAGTGATCAATATTACTGCTTTATATTTAATTTGTATTATTGATCAATGTTACTTATTTTATATTTAATTTGTATTATTTAGTTTAGATGATGTTAATATTTTTATATTTAATTTGTATTATTTAGTTTAGATGTTTGTTTTATAATTAATGCTAGATGAATTTTAATTAATTATTGTGCATTTCTATGTTTTAATTAGATGACGGAGTGGAAGAATATTATCATTAGATATGGAGGATGTTGGGATGATTGTTTGAACTATCATGCGAGGTGCATCATCATATACATATGTTCGGACGGATAATGTACTTATTTGGGAGTTAAGAGAAAACATTAATTCCTCTCGGGAGCAAATTCTTTTCGACTACCAAATACATTATATATCGATATCTCAAGTGGTAGACTTATCAAATCACTTTTGACTACCGATGATCAGCTAGCTCGATTGTGCGGGGTTTATGCCCAACCGGAGGTGTATGTGACATACGGAGGCGTCAACTCCCAACAAGAACCTGAAGCATATATGCCACACTTCGAGCAACCACGTGATACAACAGATGACTACACTTCACAATACTCATCTCGGATGAGTCATTCACACAACAATTTGGAGCATATGATTGGTTTGAGCAAAATACACCTCGAAGTGCCGCAACATGTGCGCGAAGTGGTCGACGCGATCGTTGACGGCAAGGATGATGATGAATACGTCGTCGACGGTGAAGAACAAACAGTCGATGAAGAAGAGGAGGAGGAGGAGGAGTGCGGTGCAAATGTGATCTCCGCACGTTTGTAGAATTTGATGCGGGATACGTCGAGAGGGTGGAATAGAAAAGTTGCTTGGGAAGATTATGCGAGTAACACGCAGGGGTAACCGGGGACTCGAGGTAGAACAAATGGAAGAGTCGAGAAATTGGCTAGTTCTCGTTATTCCTCATGAGGCTTGAACAATCTTTTGCTAGTCCTCTCGACTTATTCCGAACCCCGATGATCCGAGCGAAGGTTCCATCTTCGACAACAAGGTGGACCTTAAGATATCGGTCGGGTTGTGGCACTTGGAACAAAGAGCGAATTTGTTATTCAGCGATCGACCGCACCGGATTACGCTCAAATGCGATATCGTGATCGGTGTCCGCTTCTATTGCGCATCGCAATGGGTGGTTTTGGTTTGTGCGCAAGTTTGATGTCGCATACACCGTGTAGAAGATCTCGTGAATATCGAACGCGCAAGGTCAATGGTCGTGTGATTGCAACATACATAGCGAAAAATACGCGAGGACGGTGAAGTCGTTAAGCCGAGAACGATTATGGCCGAGTTACAACGAGTATGGTGTCGCGTCATATCTTGACGGTGAGAGCTCGTAATAGGGCAATCGAGATGATATACGGTGGGCATGAACAATCCTATCACCGCTACGGGTTATCTTCACATGTTGCGCATAACTAATCTCGGTTCGTTGATTGATTTGGATATTGGACCGTATGGTCGTTTTCACCACCTTTTGTAGCGCTTTGGTTCCCACCGACTCGCCACACGCTGTACATGAGGCCTGTTATTGTTGTGGATGGCACGCACTGAAGGGCCGCAATAAAGGTATATTGTTTGTTGTTGTTACGGGGGCGGCAACGAGCAAGTTTTCCATCGCTTATGGAATTGGTCCGATCTAGAATGATTTATCATGGACTTGGTTTCGAACACGTGAAGACCGCTACGGTCCGAATTCGAGACGTTGATTGTGTCCGATGCGCACGTCGGTATATCCAATGCTTTGTGAAAATGTCTTTCCGAGAACGCCCACGGCTTATGCTACTACCATCTGCTGAAAAATCACGCCTTTTGGGAAACCGTTGGTGGCATTGTACGGTATACGGCTTATGCATATCGGGAGGCGGAGTTTGACAAAGCAATGAACATGTTAAAGTCCTCGTGCTAAAGATAGACCTACCGGTGGTGCATATAGCAAGTCGACAGAGGTAGGAGTTGAGAAGTGGGCGAGATCAAAGTGCCACGTGAGGCTATACCTTTTGAGTTCCAACATTGCCGAGTCCTTCAATGCTCGGTTGTTGTGGGCAAGACGATTGCCCATTTGCTCTATGGTTGAAGCGATTCGTCATATCATAGAAAATGGTTCGATCAAAGACTTGAGCGAAATAACATACCCTATCGACCTAAACCACAAGTCGTTCGCAAGATACGGGCGAGTGGAGAGATTACTCCTAGATACTATAGTGACCAAAAGTAACGTCACATTCAAAGTCGAGGACGAAACCAAACCTTCAATGTCAATCTCGGACTAATCGTGCTCGTGCTTGGAGTGGGACATAGATCCGATCCGTGTTCTCATGCGACAGCAATATACAATATGGAGCTACATACTAAATATAATTTTTTTAGTACGGTATGCCAATTTATAACTAAAAACTTTATCGTTGTTTTTTATACTGAATTTTAATTTGTGCAGGCATAAAGATGACCAAATTTCCAGCTATGTGGGAGAATACTACCACGCCGAGAAGCTAGTACAGGCCTACTCATACAGAGTAAATCATGTTCCGCCCCAATCCAGTTGGATGCTTCCTACCGATGTCGCAGCCGTTGAAGTATTGCCACCTGCTGTGGTCCGACAGGCGGGTCGTCCGAAAGTTGGGCGCCATCGTCATCCAACCGAACGTCCCCATCGAAGATCTGGTGGAGGAGAAATGGGGTCAAGCAGTACAAGTCGTGCACTGTTTGGTATGATTTTGTGATGATTCTTGGTATTGTTTTACATGTCAATTTTAGTGGTTTGTCCTATTTATGCCGTTGATTTGATTTATATTTATCGATTCGGACTCACTTCGTGTGTTTCGATGTTTTGCAGAAAATCGGAATTAAATAGGATGAAATGAATATGCCAAGGATTAAGTATAATGAATATCATCTCGACAGGAGTCCGTAGGCGCAATCGGATCTCAATTCGGAGTTCGGACGAGAGAGAACGGAGCGAAACAACGAAGTCGCGCACGCGCATGCGCGAGCGCGTCCGGCGCTGGGAACGCCTCGGCGTGCGCTCCACAGCCCAAACGCACATTTGTTTCAGCACAACCGGCGCTGGGTGATCCCCATTCTTCATAACGCGGCCACGGCCGCGCCGCGGCCACGGCCGCACCTCACGCCTCCTGCACCCATTCTTCATAACGCGGCCACGGCCGCGGTCTTCACAACGCGCCACGGCCGCACCTCACGCCTCCAGCACCCAATCTTCGTAACGCGGCCACGACCGCGGTCTTCACAACGCGGCCACGACCGCGTCTCGTGAAGTTCCCTATGCTGCGTCCGGCGCTTCATCATCGGGCCGCGCCGGATGCTTCACCATGCCGCGTCCGTGCGCATCATCGGGCCCCGTGCTGGTGCTTTGCTTTTCACTCCAGTGTCCTCGTGTCCGCGCCGTTGCGTCCGCGCCGACTCTATTTTTTGGGCTCAGTTCGACTGATTTCGTGGGCTTTTTCGAGGGTTTATTAAATTAAAACAGCCGTGGCTCTCACCTGAGGCGACACGGTTCTTATTTTGGGTTTCGCGCGTTTTTCGCTCTTCATCGACTTTCTTTCGCATTTTCTTCGAGCAACAACACGTATATAGTCTTAGATTTAATTCATGTTTTTAATTTTTTAGATTGAATCACGTAATTTATCGTTTTTCACTGTTGGATTAATATATTGGATCTATCAATTATTATGATTGGATTTTCATGTTCCGTTGATTTACATTGCTTAATGTTTTCCTGCTTTCGATTTATTCATGTTCTTGATGGATGATTGATGTTTATGATTTATTTGCAATCAGATTTAGATTAGGGATTGACAAACCCTATGAATAATAGAATTGCATATGCTTTTATTTACCGCTTTCGATTTATCGCTTTCGTAGTTCAACTAGGGATTGACAACCCCTGGTTTAGATTTAACGCTTATTAGTTTAGCTTGGGATTGACAACCCCCAGCTTAGGATCGCTGTTTATTTTCCGTATTTCAATTCCCGTATGTTTCAACCCTAGCTGGTATTAGAATGTTTAGGATTTAATCGCTTTCTGTGCTCGACACGAACAATAACCCTGTTAAGTTTTCCTTGAGAGACGACTCGTGTTAACTTATCATGCTACGATTACCTCGTACGATTGCGAGTGAATTTGAGTGTGTTTTTAGCTCGAATATGCACGTAGGAGGTGTGGCTTATGTGGTTCCGCAGATCACACGCGACAATCATGTCCTTATTTACCATCCCATTAATTGAATGAGATATTGATTTTATTTAAGCATTCTATGAATTTATGAGTTTAATATGATAATTTAAGCATTCTATGAATGTACTAGAATTTTCTAGATTCATATGTTGAAATTGAAAATTTTTAGTTTAGGTGCTTAATTGCTATATATATATATATGTTAAAGTTAATATATGATGTTAATATTGATAATTAAGCTCACATATGATACTAAAGTAAGAAGTTGGGAAGAAATTAAAGGAAATTATAATTTATGTATATGTTAGTGAAACATATTATGTAAGTAAGGAGTAATGAAGCTTAATTGAAGAGTTTAGAACTAAGAATACGAAAAGTTGAATTTTATAAACATATTATGTTGAAATGAAAACTTGATGACAAACATATTAGATTATATGTTGTTAAGTGATTATAAATGGTTGATATACATAAAAGTATACTAATAGAATGATGCTTGCTTTAATTGTTAAGCTATTAATTGAAAATGTTGGAGTCGAACTCCTTATTATATTTGGTTGGAAATGTTCTTGAGTTGAATGATCGTTTTGATTTGTGAATTATGTTGAAACCAAACTCGTGATATCCTTCGAGAAAATATACTCAAATACAAATATTACAATATTCAAGAAAATACACTCAAATACAAATAAGGTTATTACATATTAATTAGTAACATGTTTCACCACTTTCTATCTAGAAATCTCGTTCACATAATTCAAAAATAGAACCACTATTTTCTTTCGATGGCATATACATTCTCATTACCCCACGGGATGCTCGGGGAACCCGAAATGATGCGTTCGGCGTACATGCACATGTATCGTTCGATCGACGTTGTCTTGCTATCTGAACTGTACATCAGGAGCAACAAATGTAAACATCACATCACGCGGAAAGGCACGAACATCGAGTCTGTTATCTTCAAACCAACGAGTTCTGAGTAAGAACTGTGTAAATAACATCTTAAAGCCGATCCAATACATCGTGCGCTCCTCTTGTCGCCGGGGTCTAATGAATAATGTACGGATCGAACAATTCATACACCGGACGTCATGTGCATTCGAGCCAAAATGATGTGACCTCTGTTAAAACAAGGGATGATGACACAGTAAAGAGATTCAATTTTGTAAAGCACAAACAAAATATATTTTATAATTAATCAATGTATAAGGAAGTTACATTCAAAGAAGAAGCCATGATCTATGACTTTGGCCCACCCCGCTACTACCACGGACTGCTCGATACCAATTAGTAGATGGAGCCCACGTAGATATACCATGATCTAGCTCTTGTTGAGTTTGAATATTCTCAAAATATGCACCACTCTCGACAAATGTACAACTATTCAAAGAAATAGAAATTAATATATATAAAGAATATATACATATATATTCACATCTATAAGAAATACGAAATATATACTTACAAAGAAATCGGTGTCCAAAATAATAGTGCTCGACTCATTGACCCCATTCAACAAGTCCTGCCCGTTTATTAATCTGATCCTCAGATGCATCATGTACAAATCAAGAGCCTGCAATAAATAATTTATTTTTTAGATAACGATTTCATATATGAAAATAGAAATAGAAATAGAAGTGATACTTACCCCCACGTCAAGATCGTCAGTAGGGTCTTCGATGCGAGCAAAATCACCGAGGTCGTCATCCACCGCCTCTAATAATCACCGAACCCGTCCTCGCCTCGAGAAAATTTTCATAAGAAGCGTATACACTATCGGGGATAGGGCGAGGCACGTGGCTATTCACGTAGGGTGACCTCGGTCAAAAGAACGAACCTTACTCGTTCGCTTCTACGAGTTGGCTAATTTTTGTTTAAGCAACGAGTTAGAAAAAGTAAACATATAAAATATGATGCAATAATATAAAATAAGATAATTTACCAATGGTCTCGCCTCTCGGCATGGAATGACGAGTGGATCCTCATTGTGTGATGGGCTAATGAATCCGATGTAGATCCATACTCCCGTAGAGGCCGACGATGAGGTGTATACTCCGGGCGGTGTGCGAGACGCGGATCCGCTAGAGGAGTCTGTTGGGTACATCGATGTAGAGTACAGTAGAAGGCCCCGGTCCCGATCGTCACTCCGCATCGCCGGGGGTAGTTCCACGACGGACGGCGATATGCCTCGATCTTGCGACCATCTACATCGACACCCTTCTATCATGACTCAAACCACGTCTTGAGTCCTGAATATTCTCTAACCACATCATTGATCGTGTCGTGATCCAACGACGATCCTCCGACTCGACGCGTCGTGGTGCTCACACCGCCGCGCTAGATGAAGAGGAACGTAGCTGCCTCGCACGCTTCCGTATCCCGATCGCGTCCCTATATCGATCGGCGTCCCTCGTCCGACGCACGCCTATCCCCACGGTCGATGTCGTGGCTCCTCATGCTCCTCGGGCTCCCGTGCCCTCATCGCCTTCAACAACAAGATGATGTGTCCTCGCATCGCGTCGGCCGACCAACCCCATATCGGTGAAGGCCCCGCCTAGAACGAGGTCGTCTAGTGCGGGCGGGGTTGTTCCCAGCGCGCATGATGGGAACGGGTCTCCTGTAGTTCACTCCCAGTGCACCCGGATATAGAGATGACGTATAATACGGCATGCTCATCTCATAGTCGTCCGGGACTAACCCCACAACGGTTGCCCCTCACGATCGAACAGGGCCGTGTATCCACGCCAATCATCTTCGTGAACTTCCACCTCATGCATCTAGATACACATCCTCCCGGACATACTTTGCAACCGTCGTGCCAAGATCCGGGATGATCTCTAGTGACCAAATATATAATGCCCATGATGGTCCGTAGAAGTGATATTTGGCCCCGGTCTTCATATTCCACATGTAGTGTTGTAGAATTTTATACGCATATGCAGCCCATGGAAATCTGGCAAATACGTCCAGATCGTCAACTAAGACCCAAATCCACGGATCCACAGGTCGTGGCAAGTCGATACCCAAGACGAATGCGTAAAGAACTAAGATGTGGGCCACACGGAGATATAGATGACCGCCAGCATCATCAATCGGACAGCCGTATCAAAGAATCTCACACCTAGATTCTCTATACTAGTCCTTCCGCTACCAACAAACCTTTGATAAACCTCAACGGATTGCGGATCGTACTCTATTTGTAGGATCGAAGATGACGTCCCAAAACTCAAACCCGTCACGAGCAAAATCCGAGAAGGAAAAACAAATTGTCCTCCCATTAATAAAAACCATATCGCCGATCTTCAAGATCTGGGGAGGGCCTAACTGTCGGGATACCATATGGTGCAAACTCATGTTTGACTTGGATCCGGTTCCCAACCAACAAAGTGACCGAAACATCCTCGCTTAAACCTATCCACTGTGTCTTCACCACCTACATCTCTCAATCTCGTATGACCCTTCTTAAATAATTGGGCTTGAAGTACGTGCTGATTGTGGATGGACGATTGATGGTCTCGGGCCTTAAGAACTCGATTTCCTATTTATTAAAAAATAAATAAACTATGCTTAATTAAGAAATATGTCAATTAGTGTGTTCACACATATATACAAAAGTTTTATTTTATGGAATATATAGATATGTCTTCAAAATTGTATTGTGGCAATATTCATCGTTCTATTTTTTTTACGTTCTTTAGCCAAAAATGAAATTGGTCTAATTAAAGTCGATCATCATACTTGTGAACCACACTTACAGACGATCCCATAGTTGATAACTTGATAGGTTATAGATTCAAATATCATATATTTATTTTAAAATTAACTATGTGGTGGATCGAATTTATTGAATCTTTTGTAGATAATACACTTTGAATTAGATATTGTGTGTGAACAGGCATCATCATAATGGAAGATGGGAAGCTCGTATTGGCAGGGTGTTTGGCAACAAGTACCTCTACCTTGGGACATATGGTAGGCCAACTATGCTTGCATTTTATTTAATTCAGTTAATATATTTATCGTATACTTTAAGTGCCCTAACTATTTAATTTAAATTATGAATAATAAATTTAAAATAGAAATTTCGAAGACAACTGTGATCAATTTGAATTACTAATAATAAATTTAAAATTTTGCAGGTATATATTGGTTATAAATTTAAAATATAAATGAAAATAGTGAATGCATTTTAGGAATATAATGATCGTGTTTTATCAAATTTCGAACAATTTTTTGTAACCTCGATCGGTTTTGTTAATTTTAATTATTTTTTATGTGAAATTTCACTTATGTTATTTGAAATATGATTATTATTGTATAATTTGAATTTTTGTGTTGGATGTGCGACAACTTAAATTATTAATTTAATTTAAACTTATAAATTATAAATTTACAAATTACGATCCATTATTAAAATTAAAGCTAAAATTTTTAAAATAGAAATTTCGAAGACAACTATGATCAATTTAAATTATGAATAATAATTTTAAAATAGAAAATTTTGCAAGTATTGGTTATAAATTTAAAATATAAATTGAAATTGTGACCGAATTTTAGTAATAGAACGATCGGTTTTATCAATTTTGACCGGTTTTGGAATCCCGACCGGTTTTATTAATTCCAACTAGAACAATTAACAATAAATTGTACCTGTTTTATTGAATGCGTACACTACAGTTTTTACTAACAATTAACGACAAAAATAAGTTAAAACATAATAAATTATGAACTATCAACTATTGTCAAATCACACAATAAATTATGCACTATCACAATAAACAATAAATTATAGACTATTGTCTAATTACACAATAAATTATGGACAATCAACTACTATCTAATTAAATAAATTATGCACTTTTCTATACCCAACATTTGAATGGTCTACATTTGAGATTATTTTAATCTAAGTGGGTATATCCTACGTGTTTTTATCAAATTAGGTATATCCCATATGTATATTATCAAATATAATTTGCCTCCCATAATAATTCACGCATAATAATAATAATTCAATTCGAAATTTGCTAATTCACGGAGCATAACAAACATAATTAACAATATAACACAACATATAATTCAAAATTCACTAAGCATATGAATACATAATTAACAATATATAATTAACAAAACATATAATTGAAATTATAATTTAGAAATCATAATAATTAACAAAAATATACAAAACAAATATATAAATAAACAAAAATACAACAATATTAAAAAAAAAAACCTGTGAAGCCATTGTGTTGTCCGCGTGGGGGGTTGGCCGAGGGGTGGGTTGGCCGTGGGGGTGGGTTGGCCGAGGGTGGGTTGGCCGAGGAGTGGGTTGGCCGCGGGGTGGGTTGGCCGCGGTGGTTGTTTGGCCGTGGGTTGGCCGAGGGGTGTGTTGGTCACTGTGGTGTCTTGGGAGGGTTGGCAGGGAGGTAGGTTGGCCGCCGGGAAGCCGCGGGTTCACGGGGTTCACGGGAGTGGCTTGCCGCCGGTGAGGGAGGATTTGGCCGGAGGAGAGAGCGAGAGAGAGAGAGTAGAGAGGTGCGAGAGAGAGAGAGAATAGAGAGTGCGAGAGAGAGAGAGAGTAGAGAGTGAATTTGAATTTTAAATAAAATTTTAACATTGGATTCCCCTGAAAAAATGAAAAAGATTCTGGCATTGATTGCACAATTTTTTTGAATTTTAGTGTTCTGTGCTTCATTGACTGAATGGCACAAACTTTCTTGATGGGCACAATTTTTCGTGTTGCACATTTCATTGATTTTGATGAAAATATATTAAACTAATAAAATGGGTATATATGGCACACTTTTTTTGAAATGGATATAGACAACACACTTTTTTTCAAAATAGGCTAAATAAGCTCCGCACCCAAAATTAAAAAAATCTTCAAATTTGATGGGACAACTACGCTCAAGATCTGTCCTTCAGATGTCAAAACAATTACAAACTTTAACCTTTATGTTGTAAGTTAGTTACATGAATAGAACGGCGAATTTAGCGACTATTTTGGCCAATTTTGCGAAGTATTGTAATATTGTTACTTCTGGGCCTTAGATTTCTATTGTGGTTAAACGAGGATGTTTAATATATTGGTTTGTTTTCTCCTAAAGATATAAACTACCTTCAGCAGTTAGAAATTTTATCAATTGTAGAACTCACAATTTCGGAAATCCTCTAAGAAATGGCCTTTGATTATTTTGATTTTCTAGACACATATTTACTTCAGCTGAAAAGCTTGGATATATTTTCAAAAAGACAGTGATTTGTAGTTACTTTAGGTTTTCCAAGAAATCTACATCTTTTACTCACAACAGTTAAATTTATTAACTTGGCGAAGCAATAAAACAAAATATCTTTGTTAGTCCTGTCGATATTTGAATATCATACTAAAAAATAGTACTATTAATTTGGAAGCTTGAGACATGATCTGAGAAAAAATAAAGTTTAACTTAGGTATTTGCCTATTGATGCTCTCTCACAGTCAAATTATTTTGCAGTTTAGATTGTTAATTATAGAAAGAAAAAAAAACACCGCAATGAAAGTGGCCATTTGAAATAATTACAAGAATAAAAAAAACACCGCAATTAAAGTGGCCATTCAAATTATTAGTACATTTACATAGGACGAACTTATAAATATTTAAGTCAAACAATCTTGTTCCAAATTTGTTAGATTTAATAAACTAAATTAAAACATTTAAGATGAATATCACAACTATTCAGTGGATAAGTCATAATATGTTTGATTTTATTGATAAGACTATATTGATAAAAAAATAATATTTTATTATATATTTGATTTGAATGATTGGGTTCTTGATGGATAATTCATCATGTGATCCAATCATGTTTTTGGATGATAAAATTTATCATCTCAAATTTGAATTGATTATTTAATTATATTTCACTTCATAATGTAAAATTCCAAAAAAATCTTACTAAAATTATACTTTCCCGTTTCATTTAAAATGTCTCACCTTTTCTTTGCGTTGTCCCATTATAAACGTCTCACTCCATTTTAAAAAATCATCATCCCTTTAAAAGGTGTGAGTCATACTCATTACTTATCATTTTAACTACTTTATACTTTTATCATAAATACTAGTGCCTAACAAAAATTGGACACTTTAAATGAGACGGAAGGAGTATTTGGTTATCTTTGTCTTGACTTTTTATATTTTTGCTATACTAAAAGGGCAACTTAGGGGTGAGCAAATTCAAATCGGAATCGAAAATTCGAATTGAAGCGAACCAAACCAAAATTGACTGTTTGAATTGCTTTTTTGAGTAGAACCATTCGACTCGGTTTGCAATAGTAAAAACCAATTTTAATTCGATTTGGATTCAATTTTGACTTAATTTTTTTGTTTTTAACCTAACCGAACCATATATATATATAAGTGAATTTATAAGTATAAATGTATATAATTTATTTTATATATTAAAAATAGGTATAGAGTATAAACATATTTTATTATATATATAAAATTCGGTTTTACCCAAATCGAATTGAACCAAGCTAAATTTTTTTGGTTTGGTTTAAATGAATAAAACGTTTGATTCGATTTCAATTTCTAAATCAATTCAAATTTGATTCTGTTTGGGACCGAATTGACCCAATGCTCATCCCTAGAGAAATTTCGATAATATATTGCAATATAAATCAATTTATCCTACACAACAATTAAACAAATCAAATTAAATAATATCATCTTACTCTATTCCTTATAAACAGATTTTTCTTCAAAATAAATAGACTTATCTTGTAACTATTCAAACATAGTATAGGAGGGTATTTATTTTGAGTGACGAAATTATTAATAAAAACAATTACAATTTATTTTAATGAACTGACAATAGATCAATTAATTTTGAATTTATTTCACAATTTTATCTTTTAAATATTTAATTTAATATTTTATTAATTTATTATGTTATGAAAATTAAACATCCTCTAAATATATGAGGATTACCAACGGAGCAGTTCCGAGCAGTAATGTAAAATTATATATTCAAGAAAGGTGACATCAGCCGCTACCCTTCTCTATGTAATGGTCTAATTTTTAATGACTTGGTATTAAGTGGAGCACAATGTTTTTGTGTGCCCAAGAAAGCAACCAAATAATTGAATATATTAATCTAGTACAATATTAATTGTTATTAGGGCCAAATACTGTACTACTTGATATCTCCATGAACTTTTGCTTCTCGGAAATGTTGTAAAATTATGTCTAATTATTTGAATAATTGGCTCCACGTGGATCTAAGTTAATCTATTGGTGTTTAAAAAAGACAAAGCTGCTATGAACAATTTTCCAAATAAAATGGAGTTGGGAGGAAGCATCCTATCCTTCCACACCATGTGAATCATTTATTTAACTTTGTATTTTTGCCCAAAAATCAACACAAGAATCTTTTTAAGAATAAATTATGTTTTCGAGAAATAGATAAATGGAATTATTCCTTTTTTTGTAGTTGATGAAAAGAACAGAGAGAATATTTTATATATACTGCTTTTTAAAATTATATCAAACCATTTTTTCACCTAAAGTCATGCCCAACTTTTGGAGGGGAAAAAACATGTATATAGTAAGGCTGGCATAAAAGTGATTGGACGTGTACTGTAGGTACAAACTACAGTAAATCCGTATATTAAAGTAGTGGAATCAAATATAAGGTACGCATTTATATATTTTTAATGTATCTTTTTCTTATAAAAGAAATTGTATTTATTTCGAATTTTTAATTTCAGTTCTTTTCATCTCTTTTAAATTTTTAATCCATATGATGACTGTGCCTGCGGCGGTATACTGTTTTTTATTATTTGGAAACGTGGTAAATAAAATATTAAAACAAAATATAACAAGTGATTATTTGATTGCATATAATCTGCTCAAAATATTATCTATTGTATCTTGAATCCTAAAAGCTTAATAAATCAAGCTCCTACAATTGTTAACATTACAAATATACTCTATACGATAGTAGATTAAAATATATAATATTTGCATATTCAGCTCCAACCACATAGAGGTTCGGTGTGTGGAGTGATTTACATAAACACGTGCTTTCAGCTGCTTGGTTTGCCAAAAATAGCATTAAGGAAGTAGGGGAAGGAGACAAGACGAATTTTTCTGTAATGAAATGAACAGGTGATTATAGTTTTGCTTGTAGATTTAACAGATTGTTCAGGATGGCCTCAAATAAAGAAGTTTGCATCAAAGATAAAAGAAAATGAGTAGGAAAAATAATTGGGTGTAGAGCTAGAGGCGATAATTATTTGAGTGGGAAAAGAGTTTTTTTTCTTGTTTACTTTATGTCATTGACAAGTTCAAACTCAATCAAAATAAAGATGATGGCTGGATATGAAAAGCGAAAAGCAACGAAGTTTAAAGTTCGAAATTGTCTTACAAATTGATTGAAAAAAACAAGTGAATGTAGTGTGTTGCATAGTGTCTTAAAAAATATTTGGAGCAAATTCACTCCAAGCAAAGTTGCGGCCTTTTATTGGAAACTTATTATGAACATGATTTTGACTTGACAAAACTTAGTGAAAAAAGGAGTGCTACGTGAGATTGACGATGCCATGTGCTCTTTTTGTTTGACTAATTGTGAAACTATCGAACATCTTTTCTTCTCGTATCCTCTTGCTTAAAAAGTATAGAGTAAAATAATAATATTTACTAAGTACTAACAAATAATTAAACAATCAATTGATAATAGCTACAAAAATTAAAATAATAAGAAAATTATAAATGTCAATATTGTAAATGATATTATCTTACAAAATTTAAATCTTGATTTTCTTGAACCGGTCACAAATGCACAATGAAAAGAAAGCTATAAACTTAAAACGGTAGCAAAACATCAATGTATTTGGTATTTTGAATTTCTAACTCTAACAATTATGATAAAAGATTAAGAAAAAAAAGGGGAGATGATCATTTCAAGTTGAGAGTTACCTCTTAGAAATCATTGTTTTATTATGAGATTCAATTCCCCCATAATATAACAACAAATTTTTATTTATTTTTAAATTTATATTAATTAAATATAAAATTACCTATATAATATTAATAAAAAAAAGTTAAAATCCTAGGGGGGCCTCCCTCCCTGTGTGCATGTGACAATGTATTATCTTGTAAGCAAAATACCATTATAAGTTAACTTGCCTATAGTTATCAAGTTACATGTCGATGTCCTAAATCGTGATTGTTTCCATTTGTGTTGGTATTATTGGGTTACAACGTTCCCAAAATAAAATTTAAATGTCACTCCATCCAATATCTTTTAATATGAGTACGACCACATGAGACTAGGTGAACAAGACTTTATCTCAAGCTGCCCTAAAGAATAGTTCCAATAATAATAATAATAATAATAATAATAATAATAATAATAATAATAATAATAATAATAATAATAGGGAGGAGGAGATTGTTGTAGCCTTGTAGGTGCATTCATAATGCTAGGAGCATATATGTAATATGTGACCCCTAAATATAGTAAATACAATAATGCCAAGTAAAATAGAGTTACAAAATATTAATTTTCAAAATTGAGTTATAGCTTGAATTTGTATTATACAAAATCGAATGTTTAAAGATCACACACCCAAACAAACTAAGAGTTATTCCATCCACCAAAACATGTTGCAAATATTAACACACGTTAGTTATTTTTAGAACTAAGCTTGACTACTCATATTTTAAAAAGTGTATATATCTATTTCTACTTTTAAAAATGGCTACACCTCCTACCCGGTTTGCTTTTAAAATATTTTTTATTGATAAAAATAATGTGATGTTGGTTGTTGGCATGCAATAAATATATTTTATATCAAGATTGTTACAAGCTCAATTATTAAATATTGATCAAATGTTAGTTATGAGTATAGTTTTTTTTATAAAAATGTCAAGAATTTGACGATTTAGGTCGAGTGATCCAAAATGTCAATAGAGAATTTGACAATTTCAATTGATATCTCTACCATTCTGATCAATCAAAATCATGGAATTCTCGATCGAAATGAGCAATCTTGACAAAAACAATCAATTCTTGTGTAAAAATTTGAAGATTTCAACATTTTTGACAAAATAAAATTATTAACTGCAACAACAGTACACATCCCGTCATCTTTTGCAATAAAAAATATTTAACAATAAAAATGAATCTGGATTGTAACAATTTTCAAAAATGTTACAGACTTTTTAAAATATGGATAATTTTATATAATATCACTTATTTTTATAACTTCAAACTATCACTCAAAATAAACATGTACTTATATTTTGCAAGCCAACATTTAACTGTCAATGATGTATTATGCAATCCAATTTGTTACATTTTTTGAATAAAAGAAAACACATATTAAGAAGCTTTTAATACTCTTGTAACTATGGAAGCTATCAATTTAAATAACAAAAGTAACATAAATTATTCATCAAATACATTATTTAAATGCTATGGTCATGTAGCTAAACCATTTGTTGTTGAAAAATCAACTAATCCAAATTAGAAGCATATAAAGAAAAGATATGAAAACAGCAATTTAAAGGCGCGAAAATGAAAACACACGTGTGGAGCAACAGAGGCCATGTGACGAGGGGGGAGAAAATGCACGTGCGGTAAATATAAGATAGGACAGAAGTAGGTAGGTGGGAGTTGTGGCAGGTGGCACGTGACAAGTGTAGGCGTATGTCAGAAAGAGAGGAAAAATTAAAATAAAAAAGAAGATAGTGGGCACAGCTGTAAACGAGTAACGGCTGCTGCAGAGTCATAATCATGCATGCGCAATTTCAGTTTGTTTCAACTTGATTTGCAAATTCACATATATTCTTGGTACGTATGCACGTATACCCAGATCTTATAAGAGATATGCATATATACCCAATGGGATAAAAACATGCAAAATTGGTAGAGGCTTATATTGTATGACAAATATACCCTCATAAAGGTGACTTTGTTTTCCGTGTAAAAATAACGAAATGATTAAAAATGGAAATCTCTATTGGGAGCTCACGATTCGATGAAAAAACCGAAATCCGACCGAATCCGGCCGATGCGACCGGAAACAACGGAATCCGATCGATGCGACCGAATCGATCGGATTCGATCGGTTTTTTTTTTTTTTTTAATTTTATTGCCTCGATAAGTGCTTTGAATTTTCTCAAATTATTGTAGCATTCAATTTATTCACGTGAAACCGATATAATAGGTGCAATTTAGTACAATAATAGGTCTGATTTTCTTGTTGTTACTGATGAATTTGTACAATAATGAGTCTCAATTCATTGTAGCTACAAGTAATTTCACGTGAATGATACATGCATATCCATTATTTGTTGTTGTTTACCTTCTATAAAATTTGACGAATTCATTCATTCATTCATTCATTCACATCTCATATCTTCATTTTCCAAAATTTTCTATTGAAGTTGAGCGGTAGATTTGAAGGAAAACCACGGAGAATTCAATCATTTTCCAATATCAAAGGTAATTCATAGCACCCCAAAGAATAATATACTATATTTACATGTACGTATATTTTGATTGGGAATTTTGTTTTAATATTTTTATTTATTCTTTCTTTATGTAGATGGACAATTGGAAATTCATTCTTGTGAATTATGGTGGAGAGTTTGATAGTGATTATGCGTATATTGGCGGTATCAACAAATTGCCCAAATTCCGATCGTTTTCTTTGCGACCTCATATACTATATCAATCACGTATTGCGGGCGATGAATTGAGCACGGATTATCAATTATTTTATTTATCCACATCTCGATATGGTCGGATAATAAAATCATTGTTAACCGATGATGAACTGTTGCTCGATTGTGCATATGCGAAGAATATCCACGCGTTTATGTAGTTCACAACACTACAAATATTGCGAGTGGATCAAACCCGGAGAGCCCAATCATTTGCAAGAAGAATATTCACAAAATGTTCCAAGTATGCTTTACGGTGATTGGTTTTCAATCCCAAAGGCACGCTACGGAGACAACAATGCCAACAACTCTATTCGAATGATGATGTTGATGGAGAAGGCGAAGAAGAAGAAGAATATGTACCGAGACCAAGATCTCAAGAGACCGACTCAGATGCCTCGACGACCATCCCGAACAATCAATTTTAAATAATACGTTTATTGATTTTGCAGGATGGATTCGAGAGAGGAGGACTTCCCAAACTATTATCTTTGATTAATCCAAGCACCTATCCGTAAGATGTCAACCCACCCGATCTTTGAAGAACTAACTAATCGGTTAGTTCCTGTCCATTCCGCTCAACGCCGCAACCTCACTTGTTGCTAGTGAAATGGACCCGACAAGGGATGGAGAATTGAGTAGTAATTCATATTACTATAGCAAAGATGACCTCTATCTTCTTTGTTGGTGTGTGGCATATGGGCGGGGGAATACGTTGTTGGTCGCTCGATACAACACGATCGACATTTAAATGCAAGCACTCGAGAGGTGTAATTTTGAGTTACGAGCTGACGAGGTAATATTTGGAAAGTTTATAAGTTTATATCTGAACACAAATGCCACCGTGATTTGGGTTGTGTTGGACCATCAAGGTTCATTCAAAGATAGTTGCGGTAGACATGCTCGAAAAATCACAATGGTGAAATCATGAAGCCTAAATCAATTATGGTGAGTTGAAACATGATTTTGGTATCCGTGATCGCTTATGATGTGGCGTTCTGAGCCCGACATACGCGATTGAGTTGATATACGGTCGGCATGATCGGTCATTCCAAATGTCGCCAGTTATCTGCAGATGTTGACACGCATTTAATCCGGTACATTTATCGATTATGAGGTCGATGGTGATGGTCGATTCCGGCATCGATTCGTTGCTCTCGCCGCATCTATTGCCCTTCTATTTTTGTTTGAGACCGGTGATCGTCGTAGATGGTACTCACCTCGAGGAAAGAATAAGGGAATTTTATTTGTTGCGATGAACGGGATGCCAATGAGCAAGTGTTCCGTTGGCGTATGGTGTTGGGCGATTGAGAATGATGAATCTTGGTCATGGTTTATCTCACGCATCCAACGGGTATTTGGAAATCTTGAAAACTCTTAATTGTCTCGGGACGACACGTGTCCATAGCTAACGCCATCGAGAGTATTTCACAAGCTCATCACGCCTTATGCTTCTACCACTTATCGAACAAGATCAAACAGTTTCGTGGCTGATCTGTGGTGGAAATGTTCCAAGAAGTCGCTTATGCATACGAGCCTGACAATACCAACGTGCTATGTCTCGCTATCGAAAGCATAAATGATAAAGATACCACAAACCGCCCCGTGTAGGACCGTAAAAATGGGCCCGTTCAAAGTCCCCGTGAGCCGTTTTAGCTTCTTAACATCGAATGCAGCAGAGTCGTTTAACTCTCGATTATTATGGGCGGGCGTCTTCCAATATGCTCAATGTTGGAGCAATCGGACTTGTAATTGGAAGTGGTTCAACGATAGACGAGCGGCGAAGACGTAGGTCGGACAACTATCTCACCGAGAAACGGTGAAAAAGCTTACGATGGCGGTGTCCAAAAGTCGTCGTTACTCTACGACGAGGTCTACAAATGCAAAATATAGGGTGCAGTCTGGCGTTAGGAACTTCCTGGTCGATCTTCAACTAAAATCGTGTGATTGTCGAGAATTTAACCAAGACGGGATGCCGTGTTCACACGCAATTGCTGCCATTAAGTAAGTTTTAATACTAATACTACACGTCGTTTTATTTTTCATGTAACTCATACTAATACTTTTCATTGACAAAGGTGGCCGAGAATCGATCCACAATTACGTCCGAATCATACTACCGACCAACACTTTAATTGAGACATACAAGGTGCGATGAATCATGTCCCTCAATACAATGAGTGGTGGTTCCAAATGAGGTAGCTCAGCGAATGTATTGCCTCCTATTGTGACAAGACAGCCGGACGACCTAGAACAAGTCGGATTCCATCCGGTGGTGAAAGGTCTACAAGAAGAGTGCCTACAAGCGATATGGGAGAATCGTCTAACAAGAGACGCCGAGCACCAAAGAAATGCGTCATTGTAGGGAACCGGACATACACGAAGGAAATGTCCAAATCGAATAAATGAAGGCATAGCGATTAATTAAAGTTGTATTTTTTAATATTTGAAATATTGTATTCGCACCTTTTATTGTTATTCTTCTTTATATCTTGTGCTATAATAATAATAATAATAATAATAATAATAATAATAATAATAATAAAACTTCTTCACACTTTCAATTAGTGCATACGGATCTTTGGGATCCAAGTTCTACCACGTCTATTGAAGGGTTCTAGTATTACATACATTTTGTTGATGACTATACTAGGTTTACTTGGATATTTCCCTTACGTACTAAATGTGAAGTTTGAAATGTATCGTATCGTACAAAACGTGATCATGTATCGTGTAAAAACATGAACTAAATTACACAGTGATTTTTTAAAATCTTAAATAGTTAGGAGTTTAAATAAATAAAAAATAGAAGCAACTATAGGAGTTTAAAATCTTAAATAGTTATTAATTTACAAATATTAATAAAACTGAAATTTAAGATATTACACATTTAAATTTACATATCTAAGTGTTTTCACACAACTCAAAAATAGAAGCTTATAATTTTCCTATATCTTTGGATGGTGAGTATTCCCCAGTAATACTCGGCGATCCGGATATCACACGCTCAACGTACATGCATGCATATGGACCATGCGGCCGTCTTTTGGGAGAATCGGTTAGCGGTGACGGGATAGATAATTCAAGTGGCACGGTTTTTTCGATATGCCCGTATCGTTGAAACTCCAATAATCGACTTCATCCAAGACGAATCCAAATAAATGCAATATCGAGCCATCTGCTGGTAGCGTTTTCTCTTCGCATGATCTTCTAATCTCCAATATATCGAATCATATAGATCAAGCGTCGATCAAGCATTACGATAACAAATGACGACGTAGTGTCCATCGATAAGGATAGGTATAATCACCTATATAACACAATTATTACAAAATATATGAATTATTAAAACAAATATATTAAAATTTAAATATAACATGATATTGAATTACAAAATCACATGTTGCATGTTGGACCAATCGGTCATAGTGGATACTCCGTCGTGCCTTGATCGGGAAATAATACTCTGGGCACCTTCCACCGCTTGAACAAGATTCCCAACCAACTTGAAGGATTCGCTATTGAGACATTCAAATGATTTAATCGGACATTGAATTGAGCAAAGCAATAAATAAATAAATGTAAATTATTGGGAAATCAATACTTACATAGAAGTCGGTGTCCAATACAATCGTGTTTGCATTGTTCATGGTGGACAATACAGTATCGCCCTTGATCAGCCTCGCTCTACAGCTCGTCATGAACAGATCAATCGTCTACAATAAGAACAATTGAATGTATAAGTATTAATCAATCAATTCAACTAAAATAAATTCTGAATACTTAGAAATTCAAAATACTTACGTCGAAGATAATAAGTGGTCGCTTAAGAATATCCATGAAAATGACCGACTAATAACTCCACCACTCTCGGAAAGCATCACCGTACGTGGAGGGCGGGCTTTAAGGAAGTCTTTGAAGTTCTGTACTAACGTCGGATCAAGTTCACGCGGTGTGCCAGTAACAACATATGGAGATGCTAGGGCCATCGATGGGAATCGCTGTCGGTCACTCTTCACAGGTACGAACCTGGTGTCACCACGTTGCTAAATCTGCTTCCTTGGTCATCCCGATGTGATCCTCGAGCGGCATCCCTAAAGTCATCCACTGGTGTCCATAATCGGACATTCCTATAGTAGTGGGCTGCTGCGGGACTTGGAGGTCATGCCAATCGACACAATCTGCGTGAAAATATCATTTGACTTAGAAATATTTAAATAAACACAAAATATTTAAATTATTTAATTAAATTACACTTACTTGTCCACAACCACTAAAAATATCAAACATATCGTTGAATGAAGTCGAAGGTGGTGGCGATAAGAAGCGGAGGTGGCTCACGATAGTAAGCAGGAGGTGGTGCCGATGGGAGGCGGAGGTGGCTCACGATAGTAGCGGGGAGGTGGGCACGATGGGAGGCAGGAGGTGGTGGCGATAGGAAGTATAAGGTGGCTCCTGATAGGAAGCACGAGGTGGCTCCTGATAGGAAGCACGAGGTGGCTCTCGATATGATGGCATGGCCTCGCCCTACCAAACTCGTGCACGTAATGTCGGTGGCGGCGTGCATATACGCCATCACCGATTCTCGTGCCTCGTCAATCGATTGCCGTGCCACGGGATGAGTATGATGATCGGATGGAGAATGGGTCGGTGTACGTCGTGAAGGACGATGACGGTAAGCACCAATCAACTCCTTAAACCAACCCTTCAACTTCGTCGTCATCCGTACCTCAACCTCGTCAAGGTGCTTCTTCGATAGCTCGATCCACCCTCCGAGCATGCCTCGATAGGTCCTCTAGGGCCGGCGATCACTAGGTCGTAGGTGATCGCCGCTCGAGGAAGAAGTCGGAGGATGGCCCGTTTACGTGGCTCGCTCGACGAGATGTGGACGGTGCTCTCCGATCGGAGCCCTCGATACCATGTGCGCTGTGCTCTGTCTCCTCAATAATATGCCGTCGCGCACCACGTCTCGGATGCGAACGAGAAGTACCTCGAGGCACGAGAATTCCCACATCGTCATCACTAATAACTCGTGCTCGTGGAAGCTGTTCCCATCCTCAGCGGATTTTGTGGCTTCATATAGGGCACACCAAACGCCTCGTCGTGTCGGAGTGATACCCAGTACCATGTGTCCATTTCTTCTTCCGTAGCGATATCATCCGAATATCCGATAATCCATATACAATTCAAATAAACAAGACTTAATCAAAATTATAATAAAAATTATAACACAAATTTTAGGATATGTAAAAGTAGTACGAGATTCAAACAAAATCGATAAATCATCGATGAGGACTTGCTCTTGAACCTCCATCTCAAGTATCTAGGATAGGCAAACCGGTGTACATATTTCCCAACACCCACACCTGACTGGTATGATCTCGGCGACCAAACAACCAATGCCCAAGCTGGTCCATAAAATGGTATTTCTTCTTCTTGAATTTGAAATAAGTAGTAAGCGCATACAACGATACGAATATACACCCCACGAAATCTAGAGAATAAATCCAAATCATCGACCAATGCCGGACCCACGACTCCACCAAGACTGGGATCTACGAGATAATAGCATCCCGTATAACATAATAATATGTGCGACGGAGGTATAAACTACCATCCGCATCATCTATATGCACGCCCTATCGAAAAACGCTCTACTAAGTCCGCAATAGATATATGGTCGAGCAGCAGAAAGCTCTAAACACTCTAACACGTTGCAACCGTGTTCTCTACTAAGATTGAAAGACGAGCTTCCAAAACTTAAACCGGTGACTAGTGCATAGTCATGAACGATAAAACAAATGTTCCGTCCGTTCATATGAAACCATACTAGACCATCATTCGTCATAATCGGCGGAAATCACGTGGTGCAAAGCCATGATATTTTTGCACGGACTTCCGTCAAGTAAATGATCAAGCATCCACTAACAAACCTATCCAAGAACTCTTCACCACCAATCTCCAATAATCTAGTCTTAATGATATCTAAATAATTGATCCTATAGTATGTGCTAATTTGGACCACAACATTAATCATCTCGGTCTCACATAATCAACATCACCCTAACAATAAAAACAATAAAGTGTATAAATATCATAAAAATAAAACATATAATAAAGCATAGTAACACGTTTAGCATAATTAAGCATAATAAATCATAATATACATTTAACATATTAAATAAATAATAGCATATTAAACGCATGTGTGCTAATTAAGTAGCGAGGATTAACTAATAAATAAGCACGTTTAATTAATACATTATGATATTATCAATAAATAAGCACGTTTAACTAATAAATTATGATAAGCGGGTTAAGTCGGCGTGTGTGGTCTTATTTACTTTTGCATTTGTAGATAAGCACGTTTAAAATTAATAAATTATGATAAGCGATTTAACTAACTAATAAACCATAATAAACTATGATAAACTATGATAAGCAAGGTTAATTATGATAAGCGATTTAATTAATAAACTAAGATAAGCGTGTTTAATTATGATAAGCGATTTAACTAATAAACTATGATAATAAGCACGCGTTTAACTAATAAATTCAAAATAATAGCATAAGCACGTTTAACTAACTAAATAATAACTAAATTAACTAATCAAAATAAGAAATCCGATCGGTCCGTTTGACGGTCGGATTCAAATCAAACGGACCGATCGAATTCCGTCGGGAAAGCGAAGAAGCGACGCACGAGAAGCCGTGGTGTGAGAATTCGGCGAGAGGCGAAGAGGCGAGTGATTTCTGGAGGAGGTGAAGGGAGTCTCGAATCCGGAGGGTGAAATGAGAGGCAGGGAGTGTCGGTATATATTGAGGAAGAAGCCGATCGGATAGAGAAGAATCCGATCGGTTAGAGTAGAATCCGATCGAATCCGATCGTCCGATCGATTCCACTCGGTCCGATCGATTCCACTCGGTCAAGATTCCACAGGATTTCTTGCGCACCTTTTCAACGCGCAGCGTGCGCAGCTTTATGTCAACTCGTTTGTTTTCAAAGTTGAATCCGATCGGATCCGATCGGTAGAGAAGAATCCGATCGAATCCGATCGTCGATCGGATTCTACTCCAAGTCCACTTTTCGAACATTGATAGCAGCTTTTTCAGCTTTTAGTCACCTCGTTCATCAGACGATGTTTTTTCAAGGCTATTTGGGGTATATCTTCCTGATGTTGCATGTTTTTATAACGATTGGGTATTTATTCATACCTTTTATGTCATTTGTGTAGTTTTCCCTATTGACACTATATTCTTCTACACCCCTAAAAACCGGCTTCCTTTTAACTTTCTTTATCAATTTTTAGGCCGCTATTCTTAAGGATGGATCATCACTAAACGGGTATTATTATTGTTATTTTTTTCCTTTTATCTTAAAGGTATTAAATGTACAATATATTTAAATTCGATCTCAATGATCAAATTTTTGAATCCATATTTTTGACCCAGATAGAATCTTAATGAGCTTAAAGTTAGAGTTTAATTATTATCTATTTATTAATCGTTTCTCCTTGTAATTTATATCTAAAATATATAGTGAAATATCTGGTTTGACATCGCCCCCAAACGTAATCGCAAGATGAACTTGGTAAGCCATTCTTGTGTTCTTTATTTTTTTATCGTGATTGTAGTATGTGTTTTTCGCAACAAAATGAATATTAAATTATATGTCAATCATTATTATTATTTTATTTTATTCCTTTTATCTTAAAATACCGTGCTCTCTTGCAATAATCGTTCAAGGCAACAAGTTACTACGAGTTTCTTCTCATTCCCACAGATTTAGCTCATTGATTAAAAGTTAATGAATTTGTAGTAGGAATTAAAGATCAAGTACTCGCAGCCACAACTTTGTAGTTTGTCCTCGTAAAAATGACTCATTATGTACACTAAACACTGGTCCTTCTAACTTTTAACATTTGAGTGAATGGTTTTTCCCTTCACATTCTCATAGGATTGGAGTGTGAGAACTCTTGATGAGAGAGATTCTCATTTTTGGAGCAAAGAGTTTATCATCCTTTGGTGAAAAAGCACGACCACATCGGAATGAAGTTATTTTTATCTAGTAAATTTGTTAGAAGTATGGATGAAAATGGGTCGGGTACCCTCCCATTAAACATTTCTCAAATTCGAATCAGTTTAAAATTTCTCTACCTATACTTGTCCCAAACCAATTTAAAAAGAAAAATTTAATAACCATACTCATCCCAAAGACTACGAAGTTAATAATAATAATAATAATAATAATAATAATAATAATAATAATAATAATAATAATAATAATAATAATAATAATAATAATTGTTATGCCAGTTAAAATAGAATTATTCCCAACAATCAAGGAATTCTTCCAACATTGTACATCTGAATTAGTTATATATATATTTCTGCATGTAATTGTGTATATGCGTCATAATTTGTGCATTGAATCTGAAGCACCCATATTGATTTATCAAGAGTTGATATTTGTCCTCATGTTTATATTATAAGGAGTGTTCAGATGATAACCACTATATATATATATATATATAGAGAGAGAGAGAGAGAGTTTAAATAAAGAATCATTTTTAACATGAAAACTAAGAACCACAAAAACTCATTATGAAATCCGCTAGGGAAGCAACTGAATCCAAAAATTCAGAATTTTCATCTAGGGTTCGAATCTCATGAGGGGCGGAAATTTTATTTTTTGGATTCAGTAACTTTTCCAACGGATTCATTAACTTTCACTCCAAATTTATTATTTTTTAGTCTTTACGTTCTCATAATAAAAATAGTTCTCATGTTAACCTTCTCATATATGTATAGAAATTGTTTCGAGTATATACAATATTTAACATACATAAATGAGAATAAATCATGTCCATTAGACTTGAAAATCTAAGGGTTATTTGCAAGTGTGCATCTGAATTATTACATGAATATTTCTATATTTATGTATCTGCGTCATAATTTGTGCATTGAATTTCAAGCGTCCATATTGATTTATCAAGGATTGATATTTGTCCTCATATTTACAATATAAGGAGTATCCACATGATAATCATTCCCTATATATATATATTGAGATGATTTAAAAAACTCATATTTTTATCCAAAGTGATTATCCTAATTTTTCTCCAAAAAAAGACTACAAACTATACAAATAAGAAAGGCACATTGTCGTGTCTCAACCAATCCCTAAAAGTTCCAATATCGCATGAGTTGATTCTAACTCGTTAGTTTTAACTTTTCATTTGTTTGTTATTACTTGTTCCAAAATGGGAAGCTCACCCCCCGGGAGCCCCCACACCCCAGCCCCATGAGAATATGAGAGGGTAAATCACGGTGACTCAGCGGTTAAGAAGCTAGGAGGACTTTTACCTAGTGCCCACAAGGAGTCACCCTAAAGAGGGTGAAACTCCCACACTGCGGCTGCTAAGATTCGATCCTTGGTCCTTGTTCCAAATCTGCTAGCTCTTAACAAACTGAGCTACGCCCGTGGGGGCATTTGTTTGTTATTACTTTTTGTTGAGAAAATGGTTCATTCGAATAGAGTTAAAACACTTGCGCCAAAAACTGTACTTGTTTGGCTAAGCTTATTTTAGAGAGTTTATAAGCTCCAAGAGCTTATAAGATGTTTCAAGAGCTTATAAGAGGTAATGTCTCAAGTGCTTATAAGTTGTTAAAGTGTTTGGATAATTGATCTTATAAACTAGAGAAAGAATCGTGAGTTAGAGAGATAAAATTAACGAGAGGTGAAGTTGATGGTGTATGTGTAGAAAATAACGAACTATAATAAGGTTATTTTGGTAAATTCATGATTACTTATAAGTTTATGAAAAAATAAATTATGGTTAACCAACTTATTTTTAGGGGAGCTTATAAGTTGTTGGAGCTTATTTTCACAGCTTATAAGTTGTTTATGAGCTTATTTTACCAAACACTTTGCAACAACTTATAAGTTGTTTTAAAGAGCTTATAAGGTCAGCCAAACACCCTCTTAATTGGTTGCTCGATCGTCGGCAGCAGCAAGCAATTCGAGATGGTATTCTACAACTATAATAATGAAAATAAATTTTGAACCTTGACAGAAAAAAAGTGTAGTTGTCTCTTATGTAGTGAAATTAACAATTGGTAGCAAAATTATTTGAAAACCAAAGAAATTAATCAATCAACTTTGAAAGTTGATTTCATATAAAATAATTATTTCAAAAATAGTATTCTCATTAGCTAGTGATACACTTGTTGAAATTAATGACAGGTTACGGATGTGGGGCATAAAAAAGCAAGTTTAAATAAATATTTTGTGAAGTTTAAATAAATGTTAAGAAATTGAATATATAACGTATACTTGGAGTACGGATGCGATAGTAAATAATTAACAAGAGAGTACATTTTTATAATTAATTCAAACTCTAATTGAATTCGAATATTACTCGCACCAAAATACTGTATTCGGATTTCGGAGCAACCTCCATTATGTGTATCACAACCTAAGACATTGTCTCCTACAGATATGCGTTCTTCAATAACTTATGTATTTAATTCAAATCCCGTAATGTACTAAAATCTTGAAAATTTTAAAAAAGGGCTAAACTCAATTTCAAGTATTTCGTTGTCTCGTCTTTAGAAATTCGTAAAGAAGATGCTCATTCTTATAACCGAAGAAAAAAAGATAAATATTGTTCTTGATGGTCGTATTATCTCGTCTCCAGAATTTCATGGAGAAATAATTAACTTATTTCTTATTAGATATTAATTATGTTTGATCATCCATATTACTTCAAGTTGCTAATAAATTATCTTTAGTAATAAAAAACAAATTAATTACTTATTTTATACTAGATCTCAATTGTTATATAATATGAATAACAAATTTATTATTGTAAAATTTCATAAAGGAAATAATATTTTAGGATAACTTGGATAATAAAGTTTGGCCTTAGTTTATTGGGTTTGAAAAAGTTTGATGAATAGAAGCTTTTCGTCGCATCTAATATTTACTGTCTTTGACTAGTTCTAATAGAATAAGTAAAAAGGGTAAATACTATGTAGCATTTCGGATTTTTTTATATTTTACATTCATATCTCAATGTAAGTATAATAATAAATCAGATCATAACATTTCAAATGAGTTCATAATAATATCATAATCACCGGAATCGGGCCCATTGGGCCAACGTGTCAAACTGGAAATCCACGTCAAATACACATCACACCTCACTCACCCCTCCGATGGTCCCACCTCAACCTCCCCATTCTCTCTTTCTTTTTCTCGTTCTCTCCCCTGTGAACAACCCCCACATTACCATCTCTTCCCCTCTGCTCTCATTGGACAATCGATGGCTACAATAGCACCATCCCTTAGATACCATTCTCCTCATCTCACAGACGATCACCGCCACTTGCTATTTCTGCCACATCAAACAACACCAGTTCTCATTTCCTCCCGGTTCACTAGTATCACAACAGCACTAACCTCCTCTCGTTCCCTCCCTGCCCCAAGAAAAGAAAAACGTACTAATTCTAGAGACGGTGCTCGATCGATTTAGGAATTATATTATTCTTGAGACGATGTTCGATCGATTCTGTCAATTTGTAGGAATGGGACTTGAGAAGGATTTGGATCTTGAGAGCTTCATCATCAATGGGGGTGGTGGTTTGCAGGTAGGCAGGTTGTGATTGTTTTCGAGGGAATGTTTACTTTTCTTGATTAGGCTGAACATATAAAATTAATCTTAGATAATCCTATGTTTACTTTTAAGGATTAACATTTGAGGTATCCCAAAACCTGAGATTATCTTTATTTTTTGGGTTGCTCTCCATTGATTTTAATTCAATCTATATAGGTGAGACTGAAATAATTTTCCAAACAAATAGAGAATTATTTATCTCAATTTTAATCTTCCACTTATCCTTCGTAGTAAACAAATGATTGATAGATAAAAATTATATTATTATACTTTAATCCATCAAATACTCGATTTTTAAAATGTCAATTATGAAAAGTAAATATTCCCTAATAGAATTGGTCAAAAGGTCTTGAGCCAGATCGATGAGATACTATCTTTGAGCTACACTCATTTCACTTGCCTCATTACGAGGAGGCATAATGTCGACTTTCTACCGCAGGAAATATGGATCATCTCATATGTTACTTGATGAGATATGACCCAACAGCTCAGGCCCACTGGCAGGCCCAAACGAGTTGGGCCTGACATTATGGACAACCCCATGCGGTTAAGCCAAGGGTCCATCCTCTAAACCCTAACCAGCCTCTAAACCCTAATCAGCGCCACCACACATGGGCGAGGATCCCTACACGGAGGCGAGGATCCCTACATGCGGAGGAAGAGTCCCTACATGGGAGGATCGATCCCGCCAATGAGGGATTGGGCACGTCTTTAGGGGTCCTCAGATATGTATAAATAGGAGTTAGATCGAAGGTAAAAGGGTTGACAATTATTAGAATACTAGAGAGCTTTTCAATACATTTCTTGTACTCCTGCGTATTGAAAGTATTGAGGACTCACTCCTCCGTGGACGTAGATCTTCTTCTTGATCGAACCACGTAAAAGCCTTGGTGTTCTTTACTGCTTTACACAAATCTCGTATATTAACATACACCAGATTTATCATTGGCGCCGTCTGTGGGAACCGATTACAAAAAGCTTCGTTTCTCTACACAAATCGGGGGAAGAGCTCGTGCAAATGTTAGCGCTGCCGGTGGAGCTGGCAACGGACGATCTGAAGACCCCGACCAAACTGTTACGCAGCGCTGGGGAAAAGAGATCGCGGCTGCCGACGGCAACAACACACCTGAGGGCTACATAGGACCTTCCTATACACCCTCAGGATCGCCGCCCTACCGAAGAGGGAGATGCCGACCTCAACACTGGTGAATAAGCAACTCACCAATCCCACGAGGTCCTCGGCAGAGCCGTATCTGAGTTCCTCAACGCGACATCGCCCATTTGAACTTCACGAACGAGGCGACCGAGTGGCGCTCAAAACGCCCGGATGGCGATCACGGGCGCCCGAGGTCGCTCATCCCTCCGAAATAACCAAGGATGCTCACCTCGGCCCACCGCCGAGTCGCCACCTCGGCCCACCGACGTCGCTCTCCTCGGCCACCGCGGACGTCCTCCTCGGCCCACCGCCGACGTCCTCTCTCGGCCCACCGCCGACGCCGCTCTCCTCGGCCCGGTGCCGGCGTCGCCACCTCGGCCCAGCTACCGACGTCGCTCACCTCGGCCCAGCTGCCGACGTCGATCACCTCGGCCCAGCCGCCGACGTCGATCACCTCGGCCCAGCCGCCGAAGTCGATCACCTCGGCCCAGCTGCCGAAGTCGCTCTCCTCGGCCCAGCTGCCGAAGTCGCTCACCTCGGGTGACTCGCAACTTACCTTCACAAGGGGACGCCCTTACGAAGATGACAAAGCATACAGACTACTCATTGATTTGAACGTCTACATGCAAAGCATACAGACTACTCATTGATTTGAACGTCTACATGCAAACGACATCCAGATCGGATCTCGTCAATTTATACCCCTTCATTGGGAAGATATACACTTCGGTATACAGTCTAAATACATTTACGACTAAAACCAAGTACTAAGCTATATTTGTACCTCTCTAGAGGGAAAATATACACTTCGGTACAAAGTCTAAATACATTTATGACTACATACCAAGTCCTAAGCTATATACAAATCACTCGGGCTTCCGACCCACTTCGCCAAGACTCGCTAAAGCTACACCAGTTCGAAACAAAGTCCCCGGGTCGACGATGAACACCCGAGACGAACTCAATGCCTTCAACCCAGTCAATGAGGTCGGCGTCGCCACGACCTACTCCAAAGGCTCTTCCAGCGGGCACAGAGGTGCCCCGACCTGAAGTGGATACTCCTTGGGCCGAGGTCGAACTCCTGCCTCTCCGCAATCCTGCCAGGGCTACGACCTCGCCTCCGAACTGACGTCCTACCTCGCCGAACTCCTGACGATGGGGCCCGACCACGAGATGACATTTCCGACATGTCTGAATCCATTAGTCGGACCACCTCGGCATCATCTTATTTTATGAGGACGCACCGCTTCCAGGTCGATCAACCACCTCGGCATCATCTTATTTTATGAGGACGCCCAGCTTCAGTCTGGTGACCCACCTCGGCACGTCGTCCAAGTCAATCCGGATTTCGACAAGTCACTTAAGTCAGGTCGGACCTCCACATCCTCCCGAAGGGCCTCTGTCCAGATCAGACCTCGGCATCCTCCAGACAGACATCTATGTCCAGATTGGACCTCGGCATCCTCCTGATGGGTCTCTAACCAGGTCGAACCTCGGCATCAACCTGACGGATATCGCCGTTCAGGTCGGACCTCGGCGCTACTCCCGACGGACCTCTATCCAGGTCGGACCCAGCTCGCCTGACTCAGGTGAGACCCAGATTGTCAAATCCAACCCTGGCGTCAAAAAACAACCTTCGACAACAACCTTCGCCGAGCAACAACAAGCCTCGGCAACACACGCTCTTCACCCCGCCTCGGCATAGTTGTTACTCGACTATTTGGGGGGGTGCTATGATGGGATATGGCCCAACCGCTCAGGCCCACTGGCAGGTCTAAACGAGTTGGGCCTGACATTATGGACAACCCCATGCGGTTAAGCCAAGGGCCCATCCTCTAAACCCTAACCAGCCTCTAAACCCTAATCAGGCGCCACCCTACACGGAAGGCGAGGGATCCCTACACGGAAGGCGAGGGATCCCTACATGCGAGAGGAAGAGTCCCTACGTGGGAGGGGATCAGATCCCGCCAATGAGGGGATTGGGCACGTCTTTAGGGGTCCTCAGATATGTATAAATAGGAGTTAGATCGAAGGTAAAAGGGTTGACAACTATTAGAATACTAGAGAGCTTTTCAATACATTTCTTGTACTCCTGCGTATTGAAAGTATTGAGGACTCACTCCTCCGTAGACGTAGATCTTCTTCTTGATCGAACCACATAAAAGCCTTGGTGTTCTTTACTGCTTTACACAAATATCGCATATTAACATATACCAGATTTATCATTAATGTAAGTATATCTCTCCAAAACAAACGACTGCTGCTCTCGAAAACTTTGCGGACACTTTCCTCAATGTCACATATGTGTTGAAGGGACCGTTGATTGTTCTTATTATGATATTGGCACGATGAAAATTGATAGAAATTTTCTCTTGGCTTTTCCTTATGGGTGTACAACAAATTCTGCTAAAGTTATTGCTTGGCAGTCCTCGTTGGAGGTGGTGGAGACTGTTGGGGCAGAGAGAAAGAGAAGGGAATGGTCAGGTTGGATATGTGAAGTAAATGTATGAGTCGAAGAAGATGAAGAGTAAGAGTGTAAAACGACATCGTTATGTGGTATTTTTTCATGTGTGCTACCTAGCTAAAGACATCCTGAACTACTATGTCATCTAGACAAAATAGGCCCGATTCCGACCATCAGGAAATAGATTTTAAAAATCTGCAACGGTTGTGATATGATTTGTATTATACTTACGTTGGGATACGAGTGTAAAAGTCAATTCAACTGTGAATTAGTAATTCAAAAATTTCAAAAATTATTTCGAGCACTATATTCTCACGAATATGTGACTTATAATCAATCAATTTTCAATTTTGTAGGCGGAACAAAAATGTAACGCAACAAAAATATAGCAAGAGATATTGATGAATATTCAAACGGAAAAATAACTACCAACCAATAAACACGTCAAATGTCTTCAAAAATAGACTAAATAGTCATCCTTAACAAAAAAATAAAATATCATACTCTTTATTTCTTGTTTTAAATAGTTTATTATTTTTGAACACATAAATTAAGAAAAATTATGTTTTATATAAAAAAATATAATTTATAAAATTTAAAATACTTTTATATGTAATAATTATTTTCTTTTTAATATGAACCATTTGTAATGGAATGATCCGAATAGAAATACAAAGGAATTATTTATCCCTTTTAATTTAATTCCAATTCACATATATATTCGAATTAATTTAACCGACACGTGGGCGTTATAGGAAGGGCCGTTTGGAAGTGTCAGGGTCTACAGCTGGATTTTGCCGTTTCCTCTCCGTTTGCTGGTCTTTTTTTGTCGTTTTGCGCCAGCTCACCCTCCCCCTCTATATCAACCTTTTTCTCTCTCTAAAAATATCGACTTAATGCTAGCCAGCCTGGCTGAGTCAAACCCTCATTTCCCCAACCGTTACACCCTCTCTATGTATTAACTTCCAAAACGGTCGGTGGTTTGAATTTCCGTAATAAAAAATTCCTCTTCATTTTTTCAAAAATGAAAAATACCCGAAATTTATGTAAATCTGATTTCCATAGGTGTCCCGTCTAATCCCCGGTTGTGCGACGCGTGTCCCATGCCAGCTATACACTAGTAACTGCCCTTTCAGCCGGTCACCACCACCGGCTCAGCCGGTAATCCCTATCTTCTTCCCCCCCCCCTTCTATATATACCCCTCTCCTCCGCCTCCCCTCTTCTCTCATCGCTAAGGCGAGGCTCCGCCTCTCCAACTATTTAACCTAGACATACAAAATCTTGCATCTAAACACGCACATTCAAAAAATTTTGGGGTTTTAGTTTTTATTTTTATTTTTTACAATTAAATCCGAAAATCTAGGGTTTTCGATTTCGAGATATGGCGGCGACCTCGCAGAGAAGTGATGCGGATCGGATTAAGGGCCCCTGGAGCCCGGAGGAGGACGAGCTGCTGCAGAAGCTGGTGGAGAAACACGGCCCGAGGAACTGGTCCTTGATCAGCAAATCGATCCAAGGCCGGTCAGGGAAATCGTGCCGGCTGCGGTGGTGCAACCAGCTCTCGCCGCAGGTGGAACACCGGGCCTTCACGCCGGAGGAGGACGAGACGATTATCCGGGCCCACGCGCGCTTCGGCAACAAGTGGGCCACCATAGCCCGGCTTCTCTCGGGCCGGACCGATAACGCCATAAAAAACCATTGGAACTCGACGCTGAAGCGCAAGTGCGTGTCCATGTCGGAGGAGTTCAATGACTTTGATCCCGAGGCCCGCCAACCACTGAAGCGATCGGCCAGCGTCGGGCCGGGCACGAATATATCCGCTTCGGGCTTCTGTTTCAACCCGGGCAGCCCCGACGGGTCGGATATGAGCGATTCGAGTCATTCGGGCCATCTTGTGTACCGGCCTATAGCCAGAACCGGTGGGATCTCCCCGCCCGACCCGCAACCCGACCCGGTTACATCGCTCAGCCTTTCTCTACCTGGATTCGACCCGAGTCCAAGTCCTTCAGCCGATATAAGCGGTAGATCCGTTTTGGACCTTGACCCGCAAATCGTAGCGGATCCTTCTATTAAATCCGTTCCCGTGTTGCCGCAGCACTCAATTCAAATATTGGCACCCAATCCACCGCCGGCGGCGGCTCCGGCGGCTGTTCAAACTCACCAGTTTGCACCTGCAGCGGATAAGCAGTTTTTCAACGCTGAGTTTTTGGCGGTGATGCAGGATATGGTGAGGAAGGAGGTCCGGAATTACATGGCGGGAATGGAGCAGAAGGGTTTCTGCATGCAGAACGAGGCGATTAGGAATGCGGTGGTGAAGCGGATGGGTATTAGCAAGATTGACTGAACGGCGGAAGTTGATGATCGAGTTGAATGAAATTCAATGAGGGGAAAAAAGATAAATTCTCTTTTTGGGAGGAATATTTTAGTTTAATTTCAAGATTAGTAGATTGATTTCAATCTTTGGTGAGAGAGGGGGCGGGATAACTGGGGCTGTACAGATGAGAAAGGGGAGGTGGGAATGGTGGAAGCAGGAAATTTCGTGAGGGAAAATTTGCCTGGCAAAATTGTGAAATTAAGAGGTGATTGAATTTTGCATGTGATGATGAATTGGGGAAAAGAAGTTTTAGTTGGTTAAATTAAATGTGTATATTTTCTCTTATGTTGAAATTTATTAAGTGGTAACATCAATTATTGGCGTCTGTTATAAGATTTTTGAACTCAAATCAATGCCTTAATTTAACACAAATCATTCTGGCTTTGTTTTTTTGTTCATGGAATTTTTAACTACTCGAAAGGTTGTTTAAAAATTTAAATGCAGTTTTTGAGTCTCGACGGAGTATAAAATAGTGAAGTGCTCATATACTTTTGACCAAAGAAAAAAGAATCGATATACTTTTAAAAAATCTACCATTCTCAAATTTTAGAACTTTTAAGTCATGCGAATCTTTAGTTATTCGGGTGAATTATTGAAGCAAGAAATTTCATGTGAAAATGGTTGCAAAAATTGAATGAAGAGTGTGCAACGAATAGGTGATTAAATTGGAAGGTACTAAAATTGAATTCGTGGTAAATATGGCATTTGACTTCTTTTTTACTTTAAACTTTTTTAATAACTGAGTTTAGATGGTAATGCTTTTAATTGGATTTGGTTGCGCCTATTTTTGGTAAGTGAATTTAAACTTCTTTGATTAATTATTATTATTCAAATGAGGTCTTTTGGTAATAGAAAAATAAAAAGTTATTCTGTCCAATTACCAAAACGACCTCTATCTTCAAAACGATAGTCTAGAATCCTCTAATTTGTGGATTTATTTATTTATTTGTCATATTTTTTAATGTTACAACATTGAGTTGATAACAAGCTTAAAGCTTTACCCAGTAGTATTTTTATTAAAAGTAAATGCTAGTAGTATGCACTTAGAATATTCACTAGTGGTATCAAAATCAGATAGGCTAATTTGTTGAAGGCTAGAAGCAAGACATTTCATGTGGATAATATTGGCAAAATACCACAACTTCTTCTTTTTCTCTACATTTTTCATCTTTCTGTAAATCTATATTTTATTCATAACCCCCTATCTATAATTCAAACGATAGTGTGAAATTCCGGTCTATCGAAAAAAAAATCTTTTATATTCTAAAATATTTTTGATCTTTATATATATAAGGTTGAGTTATAATAAAATTCTATTTTTTCATAAAAAAATCAAAACTGCATTATTTTATGTACAAAGTTAATATTTTTTACATATAAAGCTAATACATCTTTGAGTTCTGGTAAAAGAAAATATTATTCATCAATATTTGATAGTGCAATAACTTTATACATAAATTGCGTTAACTTTATACGTAAGTGCATTGGTTTTTAAGTTTTTACAAAAAATAGATTTTTGTTTGATCTGATATATATAGGAGTATGGTCCAATAAAAATCTTATTTAAAGTGAGAATGTGATCATTTTCAGCCATTAGATCGTGAAGATCTACGGTGATGCATCACTTTATTGGATGAGTGCATTGTGCATCAACCGAGTTCGAATTCCATGAGAAACGAAAATTCAAATATTTTTGTTTAGTACAATAATTTTCATAGAGAATATATTGTTGTCACCGTTTGTAGGATAACAAAAGTATTTATAATAACCCACCCTTATGTATAAACTTTGGCTTGCATCGTTAGGTTTTGAGGAAAACATCCGTTCATTGTTTGTTTTAGGTCATCCGTTAACCGTTAAGTGCCGCCCCTGAGGGTAGGCAACCCTGGGCGATCGCCCAAGGCCCATCATCTCAGGGGGCTCAAATTAACTCAAAAAATAATTTATATAATTTTATTTAGATCCAAAGTATTATATAACTTAAATAATTTTTTTTAAAGGTTCAAACTATTAAATCTTTCTATATTTTATTTATAGATATATGTCTTCATTTGGTCCAAAAATATGTTAGAAAATATTGATGTTGATGTGATTATTAATGGTTTTGTATTTATAAATACTCGAATAAATTATTTTTTATGATATTGTATCGTATATGAGAGTTGAAATATATAAATATAAGGATGAAAAGTAAGTTGTATATGTTTTCGATAATTTTTTATTATCTATTTCTATTTATAGATCACTTGAATTTTACGTCAATTTATAAATTCGATTTATCGTATAAGTATAATAAAATGGATCATTTTGAACGGTCTAATGATAAAGTTAGTTCATATGGCTAAAGATCATGAGTTCAAACCTCACTATCGCATTTTTAGGTTCAAGCATGTCACACATGATTTTTCAAGTGTGGTTTATTCGTCTTGTGTCGTTTGCAAGTTATTGTAAGGAAACATAAGTTTACCTTGTACGCACAGAAGATAATGACTAGGTGTTTCTATGAATTTTAAAAAATGGGGCCTATATTCCTTATTTTGCCTAGGGCCTATAAAATGTCAAGAACGGGACTGTAACCGTTATACACCCATGTTTAATGTTTAGAAATGTTATCTTAATCAAATAAAATGTCAATAGATCTCATAGGATATCAAGATTGGATTTGAATACCATTTAATAACTTGGATTTTCCTTTTTTTAATAATCAACGATCACACTTGGCTTATCTCATTTAGGATTGATTACATATTTATATCAATTTAAGGAAGGCCAATAATAGGAGAAGAAGGAAGTAAATCTCAAGTTAGATGGGTTTGGTGGGTATAATATATGGGCTTCCAGCGGGATGGGCTTTAAGACATACTTTGTTTGGGCTGGTCTAGCGTGGCGACGGAGAATAAACTCCAAGTTAGATCTTAGGGGACAAAGTGGGAAAGGAAGAGAAGTGAAAATATAAATGAGATGGAGACTGCGTTTTTTCCCTATCAATGTGGTGGTGTTCCGTTCCTCCCTATTTCTATCGGTCTCGTTGGACTCGGGTTACAGATCTAGCAGGAAAGATAGAAATTGTTTTGTATCAGGTGGAACGAAGGCTATTCTATAGGAAGAAGGTGCTACCGAGCTCTCAACTTGACTGTGACATGAACTAAGCTTGAGTGATCGTTGGGAATTTACAAAACATAGGGGTGAGGTCTTCTAGGGGAGACTTCGATGCTCAAGTCTGATTCTGATTGAGGAATGCAAATTTTGTGGTTAAGTATTTAGATAGCGTACATTTGCATGAATGGGGGAAAGAGTATTTTATAGGTAAACATGCAAGATGGGCATGTTCGACCATTATCCCTACTCCGAGGGTATTTTGATCATTTACAAGGGCATACATTTTCAAACATCAAAGTTGCTACATTGAAAAGTGCATGATATATTAATTCTTGTTTGTTAGGATGTTGATATAAGCACTAATAAAGAGAGGGCACATATAAAGGTCCCTTGCTAGGCTCATCTTTATAAGACAATTTCGTATTGTAGGTGCTTGTGAGTTCTAACTCGAGAGCACTTCGGCTGTTAGCGTGTAGCATTAAGAAGCATGACGAAAACGTCTTTGAGTTATGACTCTAGAGTAGGGGTGGCTAATCGGGTGTCGGGTACCCGATATCCGACCCGAAAATTATCGGGTATAGGTTACCCGATTACCCGAAAATTATCGGGTCTCGGGGTCGGTTTCGGGTATTCCTCAGGTTATATTCTCGGGTATCGGGTATACCTGTCGGGTAATCGGGTATACCCGAATACCCGAGAATTTCTAATCCCTAATTTGAGTGGAGTCTCTACAACGGGCTTGACCTGCCTATCATAAGTGAATCCTAGAGTTGATTAAAAAACAACCAAATAATCAGTTTCTTCTTATCTGTCAAACGAACATTTCATTGTTTCATTTAGAAACTGTTTCCAATAATTTCATGTATGAATTCACCGACCACCTTCCATTGTTTGGAAGTAAAATTGCAGAGCAAGTGGAAAATAAAAAATATATTAATAGTTTAATACCTGTTAGTTAACATACATGTGGTATTCATATTATCATGTTATTACATGCATGATGCATCATACCAGACACACTAAAAAAAAGAGAAAAACTGCAACGGAAAGAAGGTGGAAATTGCAGAATCTGGGTTTTGCAATCACAGAATATTGTCAGATAAAGCACAAACATTGATGAGTGATTTTCTCAAGCAAGAGGAGGAACACAAGGAAAGCAAACTTCTATTACTAAGAATTGATACATCAGACAAAAAATTTTGGATTCAATTTCTCAGATTTACATACTCACAAACTCAGCATAGCATCAGCTAACTTAGAGGTATAACCCCGAAACCAACTCATACTACCGGTATTACTGGTACAAGTTTGGAGGCTTCATAAATAGGAAACCAATAACAGCAAAAAGAGAGAGAAAAAAAAATCAGATCAAGGCTTGCTGGTTTGAGGTTTCGAACACACGATCACCCGGGTATTGAAGGGGCGAGTCCAACTTTAATGCCAATAGGCTGCCTGCCACATTGAATATTGATATGTGACATTTATATACTATATAATTTTCAAATAATAATTGGTAATTCGGGTACTCGAGTAAAATTTTTGGGTCGGGATCGGGTGACCATTTCTCTTCTAAATCGGGGTCGGGTACCCGATTTTTTCGGGTAGGGTACCCGACCCGATTAGCCACCCCTAGACTCTAGAGGGTTAGAGGACAAATCTGGCTCCGAATCTAACTCTGAGTTCAGAATTGTTATGTAGGATTAAGTGCGTAGTGTCTCTCTTCTAACATATGAACTCTGTCAGATGCACGTTATCGGCCCTTATCACCTTCACGTTCACGGGCCTTGCTATTTTGTGGACAATTGGACACTTGGCATTTTGCCAAATGTATTTGTCTCGATTGAAATGCCGCTTGCAATATAGTCTTTTAATCGAATTCATAGAATTCTCGATCCTTAAATTAGACGACCCACTTATTTTTTTTTAACTGAAATTGTTTTTTAATGCCCAAGTCTAACTCGACTTTCCTCTCAAAAAGCAGGACTTCAATGTGTTTATCCTTCTAGTTTTGGGGCTTCATTCAAGCCCTAGCCGATTCAGAGTTGAGAAGGGAAGAGCAAGAATTGGGGGTGTAAATTTGAGATTCCATTTTCCCCTTCTAGATAAACAAGGAAGTCATGCCATTTTTTGTTGATGTGGCTATGGAACTTCAAAATGATTTTCCCAAAAAAATTAAAATGTGTTGTTTTAAATGGACATTTTTGGGGAAAATAGTAAACATTGAGATGTTTTCATTGTATTATTGCACGTGTATATCCATGTCACTCTTCGAGAGGACACATCAACTTTTCGAGCTTGAAATATTTGACTAAAATAATTTTATTGCATTATGCAAAGATCAGGTACCAAAATATTACAGTTTTACATGTTAAGGATACTTTTTTTAAAAAAATTATAAAAGTTAGGACATTTTTATATATTTTTCCCAAATTTTTAAAGGTGTTCCAGTGATTTTCAATCCGACCCGAATTTTAGCACATCTAGGTACCAAGCACCATAATGATCACATTCCTAATTCCTTCAACTGAGTTTGATTAAATTTATTATTCTTCAACTTACAATTTAAGTCCGAGTAGAGGTCAAATCCAATTTAAGATCTAGATCGATCGCCATTGTAGAGAAATAGAAGCCCAAGACTTGTACAAGGAAAAACCTCAACCTAACTAGGTCTAAGTCTGAACATTACACCTCGACCTCATGGCCAACTCTGAGGGTGGGCCAGAATAAGCGATGGCCTAGGGCTCACCGTGGCCTACTTTTTTTTACCAAGTCATTATTCCCATTTTGCCCACCATAGCCTCTTTACTTTGAAGTCTATGAATGATTTAATTAAATTGTTTCTAGTGTAATTAATGACATAGCCTGATTTATTAATATTTCATTGCTATTTCTAATTTTGTATACGTGAATAAGTATGAAAAAAACAATATCGTCAAATTCAAGAGTGGTAAGAAATTAACACATTACGAGGAACTTAAAACACAAAAATTAAACAATTAGAAAAGAATATATATATATCCGAACGAGTAATTTCTTTCTTCACGAGAAAGCAAATACAATATTATTACACACCCTACAATCTAGTGCTATTCTTATTCTCACCACTCCAACGACAGAACAACAAATCAACATTGTAACACAAAAGAAAAATCAATCATTTTCAAGAAGTTATTAAGTGTACTAAAAATATTAGAGGCAGTGAACTACGTTTAATTTCCTGCTCCAGGGCTCGGACCAGATTTCTTGATTCCCTCGAGAGTTAAAGCTCTATTGGTTGCTTCGTGGCCGCCGCCAGTCTTTACCGCGTCCACGTACAAACCATCCAAAACCTTCATGATCTCCATTTCATCAATGGAGTTCTGAGCTTTCAGCAAGCGCGCTTCGTTAACAAAAACGGAAGAACATAGAAGAACAAGAACAAGAAGATTCGAGAGAAGTGTGGCACCTTTCGCCATTACCAAGGATTTTTTTACAAAATCTTGAATTTTCACTTTTAATTTGTGGAAGATGAGAGTTTGATATATTTGGTTGTTGTTGGAGAAGATGGAGTTTCTCGGCCTATATATAGATTGCATGCATGCAAGAAAAAGGTGGTGTGAATTGAAATTTCTTTCTGTATTTTTTGTGCGGTTTTTCTACTATGATTCATGCTTCGGGCGGCGTGGAAATGAAGTTTGGGAGTGTTAGAATGAGAGACCAACTTTGATTGTGAAAATTCCATTAATAATATAAGTCCACAACATAAGTGGAACATTGAATTGAATAGAATATATGAGTCAATATTTAGAACTTTTTGTGACTTTCGTGATATTGCTTTCCTTTTCACACTTTGAGGCTTAAAGTGCTCGACGTAATGGCCTACGTATTAAATAGTGATTTTGCTTGCTACCCAACAAATTAATGTAAGCCTATCCTAATTCGTTTATTGTCTAGTTGGTTTGATTTGCAGAAAATGTTCTCGAGTGGCCAGCTTATTCGAGTTTAAGTGAGCAAAAACGACTTATATATATGAGAAGTAATATTGTTCATCTTATATAAGTGATCATTTTTCGTAAGTAACAATCAAGTTTAGACCAAAAAAACGTTATTCTTTTTTTGTTTTGAACATTTATTTTTATTCTAATACCTTTTAAATTACTATGACATTATTAATTCATCAAATTACATAAAAATCAATACTTGGTTTATTAAATGTCTAAAATGAAAAAGACATTTCATTTAAAAATTAATTCATTTATATAACAAATTCATTATTCTCGTGAGAGTTAATTGCCTAAAGATATACAAACTATTACCAAATTCCGATTTTTAACTAGATAAAAAAAATTGACAAAAAGAAAACATATATTTTAAAAGTGTTCGGAATTTAACCCAATCACCAATATCAAGCAATATGGAAGCTGTTAGAAAGCTATCGTCGAGAAGTTTACAACAGTACTTTCAAATTATTGATCAAACTCCGGTCGACCCAGTCATTGGCTGGCGATATTCGGGAGCAAGAGTTTTGCACGCTAGTTTAGTGAAGGTTTAGAGTCCGAATTTCGAAATTATATTGACATCACAACTGAAATGTGTTTGAGGGATTTTAGGATATATAAGATTAATAGGGATATATAATTGAAGAGCTTACTCACAAGCTAGCGAGTTGAGTTGTACAATCCTCAAATTTGACTCATTTATGTGAACCTTACTAAACAAAATTAAATGAACTTTTATCGAATCACGATCTGAGTAAATGGACTAATTTACAACCTGATCGATCTTAATTTCGTAAGGGAAATAAATGCGCAAGAACACCAAGGATTTACGTGGTTCGATCTATGAATAAGATCTACGTCCACGGGGAGAGAGAGAGTATTCGTGTATTGAATGTGTAAGAAGCGATTACAAAGAGTGTGAATGAATCTATTTCGTCTAATCTAGCCTCTATTTATACACAACCATAAAAGAGTTTGACTCCTAGTCGAAGTCTTTTCCTATTAGGGTTCGAAGTCTTTTCCTATTAGGGTTCGAAGTCTTCTCCTATTAGGACTCTTTTAGATATGGCCGAGCCTTCTGCGTTCCCACTGGTTGATGGAAGTCTTCTTGGGCCGAACTTGTCCAGGCCGAGCTTGATGTCAGGGTTACTTGTATTGGGCACGATGCTTGGGCACAGTAGTTGGGCGTATCTATCACAACCCCCAAAAAGACCTTGAGCGAGTCGTGCTGATTTGGGGTTGTTTATGGCGTGGCGGGGTTCAAACAATATGTGGACATGCTTCTCTAGGCGACTTGGTGTGTGTCAATTCCTCGATGTCGTATATCAAATCTTTGTGTTGGCGGGCGTCGCGAACACGTGTGTTTAGTGTGTCTCTTGCCGAGGTGTTATGGCTTCTCTGCGACAAGGTGTTGGCGATGTCTTCTTTCTGTCGAGTGGTTTCACTGTCGAGCGTTCGGCCGAGGGTCTTCACGGGCTTCACTGTCGCTTGGTTTCACCTAAGGAGGCGTTGACGAGGTCTTCTTACGGCTTCACTGTCGAGGCGTTATGGTTTCACTGACGGCGCGTTAGGCGAGGTCTTCTTCACCGCTTAACGTTGGCGGGCGTTAGGCGAGGTCTTCACTGCCGAGGTCTCTTCGGCTTAAGAGGCGTTCAGCGAGGTCTTCTGACGGGCTTCACTGTCGAGGTCTTCCGCGTTAAGCGGGGCGAGGCGTTAGCGGGGCGATTTTTGCCGTTGCGAGTGCGATACGAGATACGCATTTAATCGCATTTAATGTGGCGGCGGTTGGATTCGATAAAGCGCATAATGGGGTATACCTTCCTTGATCGCCATATCTCGTATCACTTTTGCCTTTCCACATTTCTAGAATTTCAAATCTCCTTACGTTATGCGGCGGTTATTTTTCGCCATTGACGATTTGAAGTTCTGCCATCTTCAGCGATAAACAACGATGAAGTTATGGCTTCCTCTTCTCCCGATGAGTCGTCGGTCGTCAAATTGTGTCCGTTCCTCCGTCGATTCGTTGGTGTCTCTGCTGTTTTTACCGTATTCATATGCCTCTTTACGAGTGTGATGCGATTCCCTCGGTGGGGATTGCGGTAAGTGTCTTCTTTTCTTCAATCTTAAGCATTTCGATATTAGGGATATCTGTTTTCAATATAGTATTCCTTCCGATATTGAGTTCGTTGCCCCGTCCAGGAGGACAGGGCTTGTGCCCTCCGGATGGTTTTGTTGCCGATGTCACGAGGGCGGCCTCAAGGCTGGTCTTCGTCTTCCTTACCATATGTATCGTCGAGTTCGAGATGTTTGGCATACCTCTTGCTCAACTCTCGCCGAACTCATTCCGGCATATGACCGCCCTAGGTGTCTATGCTATAGGCATAATTTTCCTTTGACCTTGGGGCTTGTCCTTGCTTTTTACAAGCGAAGGGCGGCTCGGGGTGGTATTATCTATCACCCGTAGGAAATTCAAAGCAAAATTAAATCGAAGATCTCCAGCTGGCGGAAGAAGTTCTTCTTACATCGGTTTCGAGACATTGGAGTTTCCATGGCGATCGATAAGATCGCCGATGTGATGTCGACAAGGGCTTGGTGACTGGAGGTCATTGGACAAAATTGACCTTGTTGACGAGGTCTTCTCGAGGCCGAGCTTGCGGCGGCGGGGCTTAGCCTTATGATCCTGCCTCAGGGTGGAGTCGGTGAAGGGTGAGGCCCTTCTTCTCTTTCTCTTTATTCCATGATTATACGTGTTGATCTTGACCTATGTATTTCACGGTAGTGAACCTTCTAAGAGAAAGAAGAAAGGAAGGGCCGATCTCTGCGGCGAGCCGATCTCTGCGACCGAGCCGCCGTCTCGACCTTGAAGGATGTCGAGGACATGCCGAAATGAGTGTGGAGCCTTGAGATCCCTTCACCGCAGCCACTCAAGCGCTTGAAGGGCGGAAGCATGTAATCCACGAGTCCTCGGTTGCCGCCGGGGTGAGTCTGAATCATTGGTTCCAGTCGGCGCCTCGTCTCTTTCAGGGTTTTTACTTGTCCTTATACTTTGTGTAGTAGTATAAAATTGTGTTCTTGACTGATGTATATATTGTATAGGGGTTCGAGGGCGTGGCGGTGAGGTGTCTAAAGTATCCGATCTTATATCGGATTACTTGAAGGCGCCGTTCTGTGATTTAATGAGGTGGCCGGTATGCTCGGGAGGTGGAGGAGAAATACCTCCTCGTTCAAAAAATTTCGAGGCCGAGGCTAAGATCAGGGACCTCGTCAAGCGAAGCGGCGGATCGGCGACCATTGAGCGGCGGTGGCAAGGGCAGGTCGGCGGAGCGGCCATGGCGGAGGAGGCGGCAAGGGCAGGCGGCGAGGCGAGGTTGCCTGATGAAGGCGAGGTGGAACAGGTTCGCCGTCGGGAGGCGGACATGGCGAGCTCGCGAGGAGAAAGCGCCGTGCCTTTTGCGGAGGGCATGTTCATGTCGGCGAGCTTCTCGGGATGGTTTCGGACCTTGGTGAGGTGCTTAATAAGCGCGCCGTCTCGGATCTGTCGAAGAGGTCGCGAGGACTACCGGACACTGGACAAAGCCAAGTATGGAGTGCGAGGCGAGGATGATGTCTGAGGCAGGCTATTTTGATGTGCTTGTCCGCGGCTGAAGGAGCTTCCGTCTTGCAGAACCTTGCCTCCTCTCGGTTCTTTTGTCCGCGCGTCTCATTCGCGCTTTGTCCGTGGATCGGGATCCCGACCGGCGCTTTTGTGTCTAATCATGCAAAGGGGTCGGGGAGGCGGTGATGCTTGAGGCGTCGAGACTCGGTGGTTCCCGAAGAGCCGGCGAGCGGGTCGAAAATAGGGCGGAAGAGGTGAGGCTATCCGAGCTTGGAGGCGGCGGATGTGGACATGGCGAAGCTTACGGAGGGTCGATTGATCCCCATCTTTTCACTTCTTTTTTTTTTTTTTTTTGAATGTAAATGTATATTGATTTTGCCTAAGGGCATGTTAATAAAATCACAAGTTTATGTTAAGAAACTTATCTTTTTTTATTCGATTGTCTCTGAAATGCTTGATGCTTCTCCTTGGTAGAACAAATCGAAGACCTATCGCGGGCTCTTGAGTTGAAAGAGATCGAACTCCTCCATATAAAGGGACAGCTTGGTCATATGCGGTGGTCGATGTCAAGCATAGAGCCGCTCGGGAGAGTTGTGACGAGCTCGAGGCTCGCCTTTTGGAATGGAGGAGGCGTTCGAGTCGCCAGAGAGAAGGCGAGGTTATAGGCGAGGAGCATGCCGAGTCGAGGAGGTCATCCACCGAAATGGTGGGATGGCGATCCGGAAGTTGAAGCCAGGTTGTCGAGTGCCGCCCGTTGTCTGAGTGCCGGTGCGTATATGGTCGGACCTCACGGCAATTCACGGGCGATCTGCTGAATTAAAAGGCTCGGGAGCATATACAAAGCTGTCATCGCTCGACAACCACGGCTCGGCGAAATGTTTCGACGGGATCGAGAGGCCTCTTCTTACGCGGAGCTTCTCGGTGCAGAATAAATGAACCGAATTATGGCGATCCGGTGGCGGCTCGAGAGGCGTGCTGTGCCCTTGAGCGCGTGGATCCTCAAGGTCGAGCAGGGGCGTCCTCGGTGTCAGAGGTCGAGTTCGCGAGCGGCGTCTTCAAGTGACCGAGTCATGGGCGGGCCCGTAATGTAGACCGAGGGCGAGGTAGAGGTAGGATTAGTATAGATGAGTGCTTGAATCCCGATTTTTCTAGGGATTGGCTCGACTTTTCCCGATCCGCTCCGTCCTCGTAAAATGTAACTGTCATCTTTTATTTAATAAGAATGATTTCATATTGACTTTGTATTGAACAAGAGTAATATCGAAGGTAGTTAGTCCTCGTGAAATTGCCTTGAAATAGAGCGAAGGAAATCGTTCTCGTCTGAAGGTAGGGGTTCTGTTTTTTGCGAGGTCGTCGGGAGGGTGGTCCTTCTTCATCATAGAAGCTGCTTGAAATAGATGAAGGTAATCGATCTCGTATGTAGGAATGGTTCTGTTTTTGCCGAGGTTATCGGGAGGGTGGTCCCTTCGTCTACATAGAAGGCGCTTGAAATAAGCGAAGGTGTCGATCTCGTATGTAGGAATGGTTCTGTTTTTGCGAGGTCGTCGGGAGGGTGGTCCCTTCGTCCACATAGAAGAAGCGCTTGAAATAAGCGAAGGTGTCGATCTCGTATGTAGGCATCTTGCGTTTAAATTTACATTCGTATGACACGAATGTAATCGACCTCCTTCGAGGGAATTTGTCCTCCGTAGAGGTTAATAATAATGTGAAGATTAATTATGCATTAGTGATGAGGGCGAACTTGCAAAAATTTTTTTTATTGATAAAAGATGGCGCGACCACCAAATAAGACTCGGACTCTAAGCAGGACTTTAAAGACACGACCGAACAAGACCCGACCCTTGACACTTATGCATAATATCTCTTGGATGAATGATGTGCCATGCGTTGGGTAATTGCTCACCGGACAATTGAGCGAGCTTATAGGCCCTTTGCGAGGACTTCGTCGACTCGGTAAGGTCCTTCCATGTGGCTTCCGACTTGCCGAGCTGCGGCTTTCTTGACTTCATTATTTGAGATCGAGTCGCCCACTTGGAATTGTCGGGTTTTAACACGCTGGTTGTAATACCGAGCTACTTGTTGCTTGTCAGAGCTTCCTGATGTGGCGAGGTCTCTCTTTTCTTCGAGTAGGTCTAGATCAGCTCGTAGATTTTCCCCATTTGCTTGACGGAGAAGTCGATAGTGCGGGGACTCGGTACTCCGATCTGCGGGGATCACTTGCTTGGTTCCATACACCAAGCTGTAGGGTGTTTCTCGTTCGAGGTCAGGGTGTTGTTGATGCGACCATAAGACACATGGTAAATTTTCCACCAGAGGCCCTTAGCTCGGTCGAGGCGAGTTTTAGACCACTACGATGGTCTGTTGGTAACCCGGTCGACCATTTGCTTGAGGATGGGCCACAGGGTGAACTTTGTTGGATCAGAAGCTCTTGACACCAATCTTTGAATGTCTTATCCGTGAATTGTGTTCCGTTATCAGAAAGGAGGATATGGGGATCTTGAGCGACACACTATGTTCTTCCAGACGAAGTTGAGGCGTTATTGCTTGTGATTTTCGCGAGGGCTCAGCTTCCACCCACTTGTGAAGTAGTCGATCATAACAATTAAAATTGGGCGTCACGGTGCTTTACAAAGGGGCCCACAATGTCGATCCCCATTGCATAAGCGGCGAGGGCTCTGTATGGAGGTGAGGTCGGTCTGCGGTAGCCTTATGCGTTCCCATGGATTTGACACTTGGACACTTTTTACGAGGTCCATTGAGTCTTGGAACATTGTTGGCGATAGTATCCCATCGCATGACTTTCTTTGACAAGGCTCGGGGTCGATGTGACTTCCACGATCCTTCGTGTATTTCTCGTAAACGTAATTAGCTCGGTTCGGACCCAAGCACCTTAAGAGGTTGGAGATATGACTTTACGTATAGGACCCCTGCTCGATTGTATATCGCGAGATTTGTTCGGGATCCTCCTAGCTTCCAACTTGTCATGGGGCGATTCGCCCTTCTCCGTACTCTCGAATGGGAGTCATCGATTGGGTTCTTCATCCGAGACTACGTTGACCTCGGCTCCGTCTTGGCATCGTCTATGCTTACGCTTTGGACTTCCTCTCTTGGCGGGCTCGTTGATGGCGAGACCAATTTATAAGATGTCGACTCGGCTATTTTGCTCCTTGGGATGCGAACTATCTGGAAGTGTGAGAAAGTCCGTTGCGGGCTTTTCGCTTTTCAAGATACTTCTTCATTACATCGCTTTTTGCCTCGTATTTTCCCAACATTTGGCTTCTGACGACTTGAGTCATTGTGAACTTCTGCGGCTCGTGTCACGGAGACTTTGAGCGGCGAAGTCCTGCGATCGGTGCCTCGTACTCCACTCCGTTGTTCGTATTTTTGAATGTGAACCGAAGTGAGTAAGGCGATCTCTTGATCGTCCGGCCTGGGAGTAAGATACTGCTCCGCTACCCTTTTTCCGAAGCCCGTCAGCGTAGAGTTGCCGGCCTCCCTCGGTGTTTCAACCATGGGTTCGGCTTGCATCGTCGTCACGGACTCGGTGGGCTTGGTTTTTCGGCGAAGTTAGCCTCGGCAAGGAAATCCGCTAGGCTTGACCTTTGATGGCTGGCGGGCGAAGGATATATCGTGCTCGCCCGATTCGATTGCCCGTTCGCGATTCTCACGATGCTTGAACCCGTCAATACTTGCAAAGTGGGTAGTCGATGAGGACTTGTATGGGATGTGCATGGAAGTATGGGCGTAGTCTCCTCGGCGTTTATTAATCTAAGGCAAAACTTCTCCAGGGCGATACCTCGTTTAGGGCCTTTTAGTGCTCGGTGATGAAATACACGGGGCGGCGGCGTCCTTCTTCTCGTGCAGGGCGCACTTATGGATTCGTCCGGGCGGCGAGGTAGAGGAAAAGGACCTCTCCTCTTTCGGGACGGATAGAGTGGGGAGCTTGGCGAGGTAGCTCTTGAGGTCTTCAAAAGCGGACACAATGTACCTCGTCCATGAGAATTTCGGGGCCTTTTGAGTATCTTGAAGAAGGGTAGCCGCTTATCCGCGGCTTTTGAAAAAGCGGCTTAGTGCGGCTATCTGACTGTCGACTTATGTGCGTCATGGATGGTCTTGACATCTTCATTTCCAAAATGGTTTGGACCTTGGGCGGGTTTGCTTTTAGCCGCTTCTTGTGAAACCCAACACCTAGAACTTTATAGACCGGATATGAAGCGTGCACTTACGGGGATTCGGTTTTAGGTTGATTTTCCGAAGAAGCCGAGGGCGATCCGGTCGGAAACACATCGCGCTTCTTCCTTGCTTTTGACGACGATGTCGTCTCGTATCCTCCACATTCGACCTATGTAGGGTTGAAATATTTTGTCCACCATCATTTGATAGGTAGCCCTGCATTTTAAGGCGAATGGCATTTTTTATCTGTAAAGACTCGAAGTCGGTAATGAAGGCTGTCTTGGCAGCGTCTTCATCATCCATCGGGACTTGGTGATACCGCTGTATAAGTCAGCGAAGACTTCGTATCCGACCGGTAGCGTCGACCTTCTTGTCGATGTTGGGAAGGGATAGCAATCCTTTGGGCGATGCTTGTTGAGGTCGGTGTAGTCGATACATTCACCATCCCTCCTCCTTTCTTCACCATCACGGGTTGGCTATCCGGTCGGATATTTGACCTCGAGCAGTATCACGGGCTTTTAATAGGTGGTTCACCACGTCATGAATGACTTGGTTCCGTTAAATTGCGAAGATTCTTTGCTTCATCGAGCGGCTTTATGTTCGGTCGATGTTGAGCCGGTGGTGATGATACTCGGCGAGACTCCGGTCATGTCGAGGAGACCAAGCAAACACGTCCGAATTCCCTTAGGAGTTGGATGATCGATCCCTCACTTGGTCTTTGTGGTGAAACCAACTGGGCGACCTTGATAGCTCGTCTTTGTGCAATCGACCTCTTCCACACGACCGGGGGTGGCGATGTCTTCGACTCAACTCCTCGGGTTTCCTTAATTGCTATGCACATGGGTCTTTGGACCGAGGTCCGGCACCTCGTAAAGCAACTTGCATACATTCCTTGGCTTGCTTGATCACCTCGGATCACGGTTTGTTCCCCGTGGTGGGTATCTTTATCGTCGGGTGGTGCGTTGAGCATACCGCCCTTACAGTTCGACCAATCTCGCCTAGTATGATGTTATACGGCGAGTGGGCCTTCACTTCTGACGCACCACCTTGGTCGAGGTCGTTGGTGCTTTCCCAGCGTGACGGGTAACTCAATTATTCCTCGGGCGTGTCTCTTCACGGGCGAAGCTTGGATGGCGTGATGCTGTCGCGAGGTGTGCTTCTTCTACTCCTAGCTTGTCAAAGCATTCCTTGAAAAGGATGCTCACCGACCTTGTTGTCGATGTAGCGTTTTACCAACTTATTTGCGACTACTACGGATCACCAGCGCGTCACGGTGGGAATCTTGTCGCAGTGCGGGTCGATCCTCGGAGAAGGTGATCGCCTCGTCCTTTTGAACCTCTTGTTGGTAGGTTCGTCGGTTTTAGGACTTGAGCATCGGCCTTGGGGAGGACTTCGTGACTCCACGGGGAGCCCGTAATAGTGGAGATCACCCCGTCATATTGGGGTTCGTCGTCTCCTTCCTCGTCGGTGTTGCGCTTCGTTTTATTGTAGGGGGCGCAATTTCCTCTCTTCCTCTGCTTTTTCTTCTTTTGGCTCTGGTCGGCTTGGCGACTCTGTCCTCGGTATTTCTTCAGGGATCCGTCCTGAACTAGCATCTCTATTTCACCCATGAGCTCTTTGCACTCTTGATGTCGTGCGTAATCCTCATGGAATGGCGGTGTTATCCATAGGTCGGCACCTCTTCCTCTCTGTCATCGGTCGAGGCTTCTCGAGCAGGTTCATATGGAGTCGTAGATTTACGCCTCGGCTTTGTCAGCGGGGTGTATTGAGGTCGCTCAGGCGTCACGCGGACCGAGCTGGATCTTATCGGGCGATGTAATCTTTCAGGCGCTTGCCGACCTTGGTTCGATCTTCCTTCCTTCGCCTCTTCTTCCTTTTCCGAGGGTCACGGCATGCGCTTGGCGCTTTCTCTTGTCGGCCTCGTCCGCTTTGGCGAACCGGTTGGCTATCGCCACAGCTACTGTCGCGATCGGGGGTTCGTGCTTGCGATCTCTCGGTATAAGGCCCGGCAGATGCCGTTTTGGAAGGCGAGATGACTAACAGGTCGTTCACGTCTTGACCTTCAAACACTCCTTGTTAAACCTCGTCATGAAGTCACCGATGGGCTCGTTCGGCTTTGCCTTATGGTGAGGAGGTGTGCGGCGATGTTTTGACTCCGCCTTTTGGAAGAACCTTCGATGGAAGGCGCCATGAGGTCGCGATAGGGCCGATGCTTCCGTGGGTAGGCTGTCCGAACCACTGCGGGCGTTGTCGACGAGTAACTCAGGAAAAGTTTACACATATGAGTGGTGAGGCGTTGGTTGATCATGTTGTATTGGAGCTGCGAGAGGAAGTTACGTGGATCCTCGACCCGTCATAGGGGCGATGCTTGGTACCGGTATTTATCCGGGAGAAAGTGTTGAGTATCCTATTTGAGAGCGGGGTGACTATCTTCCGTATCCATCGAAGCCGTCCTCGGTGATTGGGACGGAGTTCGACGATCGAACTCGTTTAGGTGACTCGGACCGGCTTCACGGCGGCCGATGCCTTTCTGCTGCTGCTCGTCCGCGGAGATCGGGCGGAGTTCGTTGGATGGATTCATTACGGCGATCGTGGCGGCTTGGCGGCGATCACGGCGTCCTCTCGGCGTTGCTCGTTCGCTGCGCGGTCGGTTTGGGCCCCGACCTCGTTGTGATGCCTCGTATCTAGATGAGGCTTGACGTTCGTTCTTCGGGGCGTGGCCGACCACAATGCTTGAGTCTTGGAGAAAGCTCTCCTTATTTTTCTCGAAATCCCTTGGCGGCGTCGTCGAGGTTTACTTATGAGCCGGATGTTCCCACGGATTATTGCTGCGATTTCGCCGCTATGGTAACTTTGCCTCTCTGCGGGCGGGGTGTCCGTGCTCGTCGAGACTTTGGATATGTCCTTGGGGGCTTCTTCTCGATTGGGCTCTTTCCAGTGAGCTCGGCGTTCCTTTCGCCGTCGGCGTTCTTTGTTGCCGCGACGGTCTGGATGCATAACCACGGCGTACTGGTCATGATTATTTCCACATAGCGGTGGTTGATCGAAAACACAAAATTTCGTTTCCCACGACGGCGCGATGATCGATCTTAATTTCGTAAGGAAATAAATCTTGAAGAACACCAGTTTACGTGGTTCGATCTATGAATAAGATCTCGTCCACGGGAGAGAGAGAGTATTCGTGTATTGAATGTGTAAGCGATTACAAAGAGTGTGAATGAATCTATTTCGTCTAATCTAGCCTCTGTTATACACAACCATAAAGAGTTAGACTAGTCAAGTCTTTTCTATTAGGGTTCAAAGTCTTTTCTATTAGGGTTGAAGTCTTCTCTATTAGGACTCTTTTAGATATGGCCGAGTCTTCTGCGTTCATTTGGTTGATGGAAGTCTTCTTGGGCGAACTTGTCGGTAGAGCTTGATGTCAGGGTTACTTGTATTGGGCCTGATGCTTGGGCCTGGTAGTTGGGCCGTATCCTATCACAACCCTAATGGTATGTGATGTGAATATGATGCATCATTTCTTCTAACATCAAAAAAATATTTTTCTTGTTGCAATACTGTTACGCTAATTAATGCCTCAAATTAAAATGTACGTAATGAAGCAAGCAAACTGTAATTAAGATTTAAACCTATCAATAATTATATTACAATGCCCTTAGAACAAAGAATATGTAGATCAATTCTTAAAAGAAATCAATACATTTTTATCATATTATAAATAATTATATTACTCAACGTAGTTATCTCAAGAATGAAAATTTCAAACGTGATTTGTGGCTTACAGTCAAGTTTTCTCTACCACGTCGAGAAAGACATTGATTTCATTATTTCACATGTTTTGGAATCATTTTTTTTTTCAAGACTCTTAATTTTCAACCAAACAAGAAACGACCTCTAAAGTCAGCTCAACAAAAAAACTAGCGAATTCTAGCCGGTCAAGATTTTGTCTAAACTATGTATCAAAATAATCAACCGTGAAGTGCTCTACTAAAACTAACTAGATAGCAAGCCAAGTAAAAAAAAATGGTAAAATGTTGAGAATTTTTAATGAAAGAATATGCAGATTTAAGCACCGCCCGTTAGATGAAAAAGAAAATGTTTTCTAGTCACAATTTTAAGTTTCATTCTGTTTAGCCAACAGAAATAACTCTCAGTTTGGTGGTGTGAGTTGTATAGAGTGTCTGTCTTCTGATGAAATATTCTGATAAAGGACTTGGTCTTAAAAGGTGATTTCGGATTCTAGACATTTTCAAGGTTTTAAATCTTTAGAATTCAACCTTTAGGCCATCTCCAACCCAATTGCAAAATCTATTTTGCAGTCAATATTCATCTCCAACATACCTACAAACTCAAACTCAAAATGAGTTTTGATGAAGTTTCTTTCTCCTCCAAACTCATTTTTGCGTTTACACTGTAGCTAACTCAAATCACTTTTTTGTACTGATGATATTGCAAAATAATCCACCTACATATTGATAATTTATTTTGTGTATTAGAAAAAAAATTATAGAGAAGAACTGTAGCTGTAGCAGTCGCTGGAAACAAATGGAGAAGAAGACCATTAATGTTAATTAGGGTAATTTTATATTAATTAGTTTGGGCTTTTCTTGGGCATAGGGATTGCATATATTAAATAGTTGTTTACAGCCCATTAACCTAATAAATGGTATTCACGTTTTAGTTGCTGCTCTTTCTTTTCTCTTTTTCTTTTTCTTTTTCTTTTTTGAATTATGGTACATTAAAATATTGATAGTATTGTTTATTTATTTTTTATTCTTATAATCTTGTTTCATTTTTATTCTAAAAATGATTAAACTTTATTTATTTAACTTATTCTAATTTGTAATTTTAAAATATTCATATAGTAATTATTAACTCATAGATAATAAATAATAATATTAAGTATGGATTTATTACAATTTATAAGTTTTGAAAGGTTTATTTTGCAAAAGTATAAAAAATGGTATGAGAATAAATATATAGAGAATATTCTTTTGAGTTAAAATTTGAGTTTATGTGTTGAAGATGGATTACTGTTTGATGTGACAATTACTGCAAAATGAAGTTGAGTTTAGTGTTGAGTATTGGAGATGGCCTTAGAGATAGCAAGAAATCATATAAAAAAAGTTATTTGACAATTTATAATTTTGAGATGATTTTTAAATCATTGCAATTACATTTGTAGCAAATTAAACAAACCACTGAAATTTGATTTGGCATTCTCTACATAGTGATGTGGTAATACTTTGAAGCAAGAGATGAGGCCAAGAAAAGGAGAGGAATCCTACTATTGAGTGTGTAAAATGTCAAAGTGATTAGAATGTTTAGTGAAAATGTTAATGGGCTGAGAACAGCCTTCAAGTAGTCGACTAAACTAATCTGATGTTAGTTGATCCAACACAAACTCTTCTTCTTTCTTCTCCAAATCATGGAGCAAAACAAAGAAGAACAAATAAACATCTGATTGTAGTTAAAACACAAGAACTCAATAATTGTTAAATAACGTGGAAGTGTATTGCAAATTAGATTCATACATATTTAATAAAACTCTCGATGTCGTCTTTAATTCATCTGGCGTGTCACATACATAATTTAATAGATAATATAACGACTCAAGTCCACCATAGAATACTTCAGTATTGATCTTTCAGTAGGCTCAACTATAGAATTGTGTGCAACTCTCGTGAATAGTCCTACAAATTAATTACTGGTCGGTCTGTTCCGGTCATCTTAGCATATCATTACATTTTACCTAAATTTATCACAATCATAGTTTGATGACAATCAAAGAGAGGAATCAACACCATAAATATAATTAACCTGATTAAAAACGACGATCAATCACTACAGAAGGTAGATTCATAATAATACAACAAAGCACAAATATCACAAGCAGTTATGCGACATTTAAAACATCATTAAATAATAAAATAAGGAAGGGGAAAAAGAAAATAAAAGGGCACAGAATTAACTTCAGAGAATCAACGAGATCAATTGGAATGAAATCAAATCACCAATTCCTCACTTGCTTCGGTGATTGAAACTCATCTTCTCAAAGTACTTAATCGAGAGCAATGAAAGCGAGAGATTCACTTCGTCCTTCCCCCACCGGGCCTTCGACCTCGCTGCTCCCGGCGGCGGAGCCGGAGGAAGGCAAGGCCACGCGGAAGCGGCAGCAAGCGGCGCCGAAGACGAAGAGGAAGCCGGCTTCAGAAGCGGCCAGAGGTGGCTCGAGTAGAGGCGGCGGAATCCGCCGAGCGCCGAGACGACTGCGCGCAGCTGCGTCGGGCTGCGGTGGTAATGCCTAGTGCAGATCAGCTCCCAGATCCGCTCGTCGTGAGCTGTCCGCCGCCACTGCCGGCTGACGGAAGCCGCCTTGGCCAGGGTGGGCCCGTCGTCGACGCGGCGGAGCACCTCGTATAGCAGATTCTCGTCCAGAAGCACCGCCTCTGCCTCCTTCGACATCTCTCCTACTTCGTCTTCTTCTCCGTTCTGTTTGATCTTCTTGTTCGCGTCTTTGTCTCCGGCTCCGCTGCCGGAGGCGGCAGATTCGGATTCTTCGTCGGCGAGGGGGCGCTTCATCGGCGGATCGCAGGAATGTGGATGAGGATTGCGGATTTGAGGGTTTTGTTAATTGGGGGAAAATTGCTGAGCAGAAGGAATTTGATGAATTGGGTCTTATCAATGAGGTCAAGATTGGAAATTAATGCATTTTGTTGTTATTAAAATGAAATGACGTATTTAACCTTGGTATAAAATTTCTAAACTACTTGGTCTCAATAATGTCTAAAGAACCCATAATGTTTCTCAAATACGAGTCGAGCCCTAATTGTGTGGCATTATGCCAATACACCCATTTTAATAACAAAAATGTGGATATGATCATTTTCGTAAAAACGTCCATTCAGTCTATACTCCAATTCACTATAAATTGATAAAATTATCCATGAAAATAGCACTGATTTTGAATCACATATGGAAATCTTTGTACTTACACTGAATAATATCGTAATTGTGGTTGAAAAATTAGTTATTTTGTAGTGATGTCAATCGGGTCAATTTACTCGAGTTCGGGTTAATTTATTTGGATTATTGAATTATTCGGTTTGTGTGATTTAGGTTGGTACTTTTTCGGGTTATCAAATTTTAACCCTAATTCTAAACTTTCGAGTTTCGGACTAATCCATCGGGTTAATGAGGCCAAAAAGTTCTAGGAAAAAAATAACTAAAATATATTTTTTCTTTATAATCATATACTTAAACAAATGTTTTGCATTAAATTGTATTGTAAAGAAACAAAGAAGTGAAATAATAACTTTCAAATATTTAACCAAAACATGTTTCACAAATATTTGATTTTTTTATTGTACTAACTTTTAAAATAAGTAATGAAATTTGAAAACCACATAATGAGGAAAATTTCAGTTAATCGAGTCAACCACTTGATTTTCAGGCCAGCCTTTTCGGGTTCGGGCTATTTTCGGACCAGCCCACTCGGGTTGTCGAGCTATTCGGTTCGGGTCATTCTGGGTGATTTTTTTTTTGTGGCTAGAAATTTCAACCATAACCTTATCGGATTATTGGGCTATTCGGGTCTACCTGTGAATTTCGGGTTAGATTGAGATCCCTAGTATTTTGTCAATCAATTTTGGCTTAATGTGTATAAATAATGTTATAGAACGTATGTGAGGAAGAATGTGATGTATCCTTGCATCAAGATTCCCTACAGAGAGTGTCATCAAAGTCATAGGAGTTCGTATGTCTTAAGCTACTTAGGCTAAATAGAGAAACTTCATAAATGAAGATATACAATCTTAGAGCAGGAAAGATTAAAATAATGCAAAACATATGATTAAGAGAACCTGAGTAAACACTTGATCTCTCACAATAGAAGATTATATGAAGAGTAAAAGCATGAAGTTTAGACGAGGGAGGAAGAGCATGTCCAGCTTGCTAATGTCACAAGATTATAGGAAAATATAGTGCTCAAAGCTTAGCAATCTGAAGATGCTGCTAAAAGGAGTAGATAGTAGCAGTTGATCTAAAGAGGAGAGCTCAAGAAGTCATATGAAGTTTCAAGGTAGTGTTCTTAACACTTATACGTTTACATTGTAGCCACCTATCTGTTAAAATATTAACTTTTCAGATTGAGTTTTGACATCATCAAAAAATGAGAAATTATTGGAAATTTAGGTCAAAATAATATTTTAATTGGATCCCAAAACCTGATTGAAAAATAATATTTTCGGATATATCTTTTCGATGATAGTCATTGATGCTATGTCTGTTAGGGAGTTGTATTTAGCATAGACATGTCTTTTGCCAAAATATGAATTGAAATTGAAGACGTTCAGTCAGAAACCAAGTCAGACAAAAACAAGTTGACTTATTAGAAGATAAGTCTCAAGCTCTGAAGAAGTAAGATCGAATCAATGAAGTCAGAAGCAAAATACAATGTACTTAAAAAACTATATCAACTAAAGCATCATAAGCATAGCTCAATGATGAAAGATCTGTTGTCAGAAAAATTGAGTTCAATAAAAGATACAGGAAGCCTGATTATCATGAGGAACTGATTATTACTGTGGCATCAGGCAGACTTCAAAAGATAGATAACTTGACAGACTTAGATGATCGCTCAGCCAAATCTAGAGTCAGTTGTATCCTTGTCACATATCAGATTACTTGAAGATGTAGTCAGAAGAAGTTTAAGGGACTCAAGACAAAGACTCAACTGAAGAACGAAGACGGACACTGAAGAGTCAGATCTGCTGATAAATAGTTTTATGCATTTATCTGACTCAAAAAGCGACAAATTCCAACAGTCATATTTTTCATAAGTAGAGTTTGAATTTCAATACGAGACTTTTTAAATTGGAGAAATATGCCAAAGTCATGGGTATAAAGAGAGTTTTTACGAGTTGGTGCTCTTAGAAAGAATACACAACTCTAACTCCAACTCTAACTCCGGTGAGACCTGTACAAAACTTTGTTCTTCCAAAGCTAAAGGTTTCACCATTTTGTCTACGGTGAAAATTACTCAAGTCCAATCTCCAAATATTTAATTTGTTATTTATTGTAAAATCTATAATAAAGCTTAGATGAATATTGTCTATCTTAAAATCTGTTATTTTTTTGTAAAGGCACACTCAAGTTAGTTAGAAATGTAGTTCTAACTGGTTCAAGATAAAGAGGAAAGTTAGGATGAAGCCGCAAGTAAGCAGTAAGATATAGTTGTTGAAAGCAATGGTGATGTGTAGCCCTAAGGTGAACCGAGCGAAAGTGAAATGAGAGACTTCCTGACCTGATAACCCAAGAAAAATGATCTCTAGTACATGTGATATGAAATCATTTCCCTTGGAAATAAAAAATAAGGAGTTCCTAAGGCTCATTGGAATTCACATGTTCGCAAGTTCGTGAATGTAGAGGAAGTTTATTCGAATCAAATTAGATCTTTGTATCGTAAACTGTTTTGTTGTTTGTTATTTTACTGAGTACATATCTAAACATAATATAGCTGAGTGAACTCAAACTCAATTTGATGGCTCTTTCTCAGTCTGAAATTTGCATACATCTAATCTTTTATTTTTACTTCCTTATGGTTTTAAGTTTGTTGAACAGTCAATCTTTTTGTTTCATTACTTTATCTAATTAAATAAGAGTAATTGCAAACAAAATCACCATTTATGACCAAATTTGCAATTTCAACACTGCTTTTAACGTGATAATAATAATAATAATAATAATAATAATACATAACTTATTTATTTTGTTGCAATTGGAATTCTCCTTTGGTAATTGAAATTATGATGTGCTGTTGTAATTATAATGGTAATTGTGATATGGGGCCACTTTCAAAGTTTTGGGACTTTTTCAAAAATTAAATAATTTTTTTATTAAAAAAATGTCACAGTTTCGATCGTTGGATAAATTAGGGATGATTTCAATTAAAATAAATCAATAAGTTGACTTTTGTAATTTTAATTGCAATGTGAACTATAGGTGAGGATTTTATTTGCAATTAATCAATTAAATAAATAGATGCAATTCAGTTCGCGACAAAATCGAGAGAAAAGAAACAGACATGCAAAAAATTGTATAATAATACAAACTGTGATCAGTAAGACATCAAATAATGTGAGTTTGTGGGTTGAAATAAACAGTTGAGATTTTACATTAGTGTTTCTGCATCACTACTACACCTTACACCAAAGAATTCAAGAAATTGAAAACAAGTTTTAGCAAACCACAAAAAGGGTTAGTGGCAAGTGAAATGGCACTAGAATTATCAACCCAAACAATAGGAACTCGAGAAACGCAATAGAAAGTTCTCGAAACAAGGATTGAAACCAAGAAACCTCAGCTGCAGTATGAGCAAGACTACGATATTCACCCTCGATGCTGGGCCAGGAGACAACGTCTTTTCTTCGATGACCAGCAACAAGATTACCACCAAAAATACACACATGCACGAAGTAGAACGCGATCATCAATGTCCAAGCCCAATCGAGAATCGAGAAACCAATGAAGTGAGAAATACCAGAACGAACAAGATGAATACCATGATCCAAAGTCGAAGCAATATATCGAAGTATCCTTTTCACAGCACGCCAATGAGTGTCAAGAGGATTAGCCATAAATTGACTAACCTTGTTGACAGAAAATGAAAGATCGGCCGTGTAATCGTTAGATATTGCAAACCACCAACAACACTCCTATAATCCCGAGGATTAGGTATAGGAGAACCTTGGAACTTTGAAAGATGAAGATGAGAAACCATTGGAGTAGAGCGAGGCTTGGCGGTGGACATATTAACTTTGGATAAAGATCGAAGCATAAGCTTGTTGGCGAAGATCATACCTTGAGGTCGAAGAGATCTCGATCCCAAGAAAGTGATGTACAAGTCCCAAGTTCTTGAGAGAAAATGCCTTGCAAGATCACCAATGATGTGAACAAGCGAGGCGGAACCGGTGACAAGAATGTCATCTACATAAACAAGAACATAAATAGTGGTAGAAGCATCCTTCTTAAAGAGAATGATCGACCTTGGATTGAACAAATCCGGTCAAGTAACACGGCTCTAAGGTGAGAAACCAAGAGCGGGAAGCTTGCTTTAAGCGTAAATAGCCTTGTTCAAACGACAGACCAAAGGGACCGAACCCCAACCTCGAAGCCGTGAGGTCGCGTATATATATACTTCATCCAAATGACCATTGAGAAATGCATTATCAACATCAAGATGCGTAACTCCCGCTTTCTTTGAATAGCGAGAGACAAAGCAGTCACGAATGGTGGTAAAAACGAAATGTCCCAAAGCTCATTCAAATCGCCACACTGCGAAAGTCGGCATCATCTCCATTTCGGGTCTCCACGGCCAACCCCACCTCCGCGGACTCATTCCTCACGCTACTCCGGCCACCGTTTCTCCCCTTATACCGCCGTGCAACGCAAAGATAGACCAAGAAATTCGCCGCACTGATCCCCGTCAGAATCCAGTAGAAATAATCGAGGTGGCTCTTGTTGAGATCATCTTTCAGCCATCCCTCCTTCACCCCGCCCGTCGCTCCCTCGATGATCTTAACAATGGCGGTGCTGAGCCAGCTCCCGATCCCGATCTCGCTGAGGAACATGGCGCTGCTGATGCTCCTCGTCCCGCCAGTCGCCTCGTCGTAGAAGAACTCCAGCTGCCCCACGTACGTGAACACCTCCGCCAACCCGATCAGGAAAAACTGCGGGAAAAGCCAGAAAACACTCAGCTTCTCCGGCGCGTGATCCCTCCGCTTCTTCTCGACCAGCGCGGCCGAGATCATGGCGAAGATCGAGACGAACAGGCCGATCCCCATCCGCTGCAACGACGTTATGCCCCTCGGGTGGCCCGTCTTGGAGCGGAGGAACGGGACCACCAGGCGCTCGTAGAGAGGGACGACAAGGAGGGCGTTTAGGACCGCGAAAACGGGGCTCGAGCTCGCCGGGATTTCGATGCTGCCGATTTTCCGGTCAGTGGTGCCGGCTTGAATGATGAAGTAAGTAGAGAGCTGTGCGAAGGAGATCGCTAGAGCAATGGTTGAAGCCCAAATGGGAAGGATTCTAACAAAGGATTTGAACTCTTCAACTTGAGTTACGGTGCAGATTCTCCAACGGTTCCTCGTGTCGCAATCTTGATCCGTTATTACAGCGGCTTTGTCCAAGAATCTGATCAAGAAATGCCATCAAAATCCAGAAAAGAAAAGAAAAAAAATTTGAAAACTGATGAGCAGGATATTATAACATATGCTGACCGGCTAAATAGTAAAGTTTATGACGAACTATGGAAAACTATGAGAATTTATTCCAAATTTGATGGTTTGGGCCTTGGGGTAGATCTGTTAAATTAATACCCAAACCATGCAACTTTATTTCCAAACAATATTTTCCATGCTTGAAAGTTGAATAGGATCGTTGGGAATTTTCGCCACCATCTCACAAATTCTATTTCGAGAATTTTTGTGTGTCCACATCGAATTCGAGACGACCCCACTCGACTTTCAGATACCCGAAATTTGTTCGGGGATGGATTCGCATGATTTTCCATAATTTAAGTATAAGTTGATCAAAATCGTTAATTTGGAATAGAATTCAAAAAATAATGATAATCTAGGACATATTTAACTATTTAGCCTATACTGACCTATACTGTTTGGTGTGATCGAGCTTTCGTGCACCAAAAATGTCGGATTCTTTGGTCTTAACCTCGTAAAGATCATCAGCCTCCATCACCACACCAACTCCTCTCATATGATTCCTCACTGCAACCACCATAACTTGCACAAATCTGGTGAAAGCGCTGCCCATGGGCTTCTGGTATCGATATTTCATGAATCCGGCGGCGAGAATGAACATCGAGATGATCATGGCTGCAGTTGGGACTCCGAATCCCCAAATCCACCCAAACTCGTCTTGTATGTACACCATGAGCGTGATCCCCAGAAGGGCTCCCATGTTGATGGCGAAGAAGAACCAGTTGAAGAAGGCGTATTTTTTCTGGGCTTCATTGCTGTCAGATTCATCAAACTGGTCTGCCCCGAATGAGGAGACGCACGGCTTGATGCCTCCGGTGCCAAGGGCTATGAGCGCAAGTGAGCAGTAGAGGAAAGCGGTTTGGCTCCTCGTTGATGGAGTGCAGGGTCTCTTGGTGCAGAGAGGCGGCCTCAGGCTGTCTATCGATGCTGATAGTGTTAACAACACCATTCCCTAATGTGTGACAGAGAAAAAAGCTACATATTTCAGCAAAAATAACTTGCATTTGTACGTACAAAATAATGACTAATAAATAAATTCTTACCACTGCATAGATACCGGAGAAGATGATGATGGTCCGGAAACGGCCTAAATAGGCGTCTGCGAGGAAGGCTCCAAGTAGTGTAAGAACATATGCAGCTCCGATCCAATCGGTGACATGAGTGGCTGCATCCGGGAATGGCTGATGCATCTCTCTCACTAGATAAGCTACCATGTTTACAGCAACTGCAAAGAATGCTAATCTCTCTGCCACCTCGTTCACTACATGAAAACAGAACCAATTTTTCTTTTAACACATACTTTATGATGATATGTAATAAGTTGATTTTTCATAGAAAACAAACCTATGATGAAAGGGGAGGCTTTCCATCCTCCAGTAGCTTGTTTGCTAGCAATCATCCCTTTATAATCCACGCATCCATTCGAAACTGTGGCTTCTTCCTGTAAAATTTCATATACATTTAGGAACTAACATACAAACAAAATCAATGAAAAAATTGCAAGAGATATGGATCATCATCACCTTCATGTTGGGTTCGGAGGTTACACTGATCGATCGCTGTCTTGCGTTTGTTTCCATGGAGATGATGAGACAGTGTGCTCAGCAACTGTGTGATGTATTTCTACGGACTTCGTTAGATCTTTTATAATTCAATTTTTTTGGGGGAAATTATAATTAATAAGGAACTTTAGATTAGTATGCTTAGGCGGCAACATATCCTTAAATAATGTGGCAGAATAAGGGAAAGGAATATTTTGAATGTTATGGTAATAAGGTGCTTGCTTCAATCCATTTTGTTTGTTGTTGATGCAGTCAAACTGCCGTCCCGGCACTCTAGGTGATCTGCTCATGCATGAAGGAGATTTTATGCTTTAAATATAGACAAATACTCGGTGAGCGCAACCTCACCATGCGCTCACCGAAATATATATTAATTATATTGAATAATCATAATTAGTTTTTTTAATTTTTAATTATAACTTATTAATTCATAATTAGTTTTTATTAATTCATAATTAACGAATATTATTCAAAATTGGAGTTTATTAATTCAAAATTAGAGTTTATTCAAAATTAGGATTTATTAATTCCAATTCAGCTTTATTAATTCAAAATTAAGATTTATTAATTTAAAATTAAATTTTATTAATTCTAATTAGATTTTATTAATTCAAAATTAAGATTTATCAATTCACGATAGAGTTTATTAAGTTAAAATTATTATTTACTAATTCATAATTATGATTTATTAGTTTACAATTAAAGTTTATTAAATTAATTAATTTTTAATTAAAATTAATTTAATAATAATTAATTAATTAAACAACAAATTAATTAATTAAAAATCAATTAGGGTGGTCTCACTGTGCGCAGTTCGTACATGAGACCACCCCTCTACTCATGCATGAAGAAGATTTATGCTCAGCCCGTACATGAGACCACCCTTAATCAAGTGTTTATGCATTAATATTTGAAGAAGATTTATCCTTTGAATTATTTTTCTTTAATCCAACCAATATAGGTGATGAAATAATCCTCCAAATAAAGGGAGAATTATTTATCTCATTAGGTTGATTGATAGATAAAATTAATCACAATTTAATCCATCAAATAATCAATACTTCAAATGTTCATGAAAAGTAAACTTAAATATAAGGATTAATATTTGAGGATATGCCAAAGCCAAAACCCATTAAATTTTAAAGAGATTATTTTAATTTTGTCCTTTGAATTATTTTCATTAATTTTAATCCAACCAATATTTCTCTAGTCTCTTTATTTTCTTTTCTTTTTATTTCTCTACTTTGTAGGATTGAAATAATCCTCCAAATAAAGGCTATCTTTAATTTTAGAGAATTATTTATCTCAATTTTAATCCTTCACTAATCCTTTGTAGTAAACAAATGATTGATAGATAAAAAGTCGAACGTAATGGATCTTATCATCATATTTAATCCATCAAATAATCAATGTACTTCAAAATATAAATTACAACAACTGGAAGTGAGAGTTAAAGTTATATGTAGAGAAAGTGAGATAATTGCTAATCAATATTTGAAAATGAAAAAATAAAATTTTTGGTAATTATTTTAAATATAACATTTAAAAGATTTAAATATAAAAGATATATCATAAAATCTAATAATAATTTTCACAAAAATAAATATAAGGATGTAACAGAGCTAATCAAGAAAATGATTTTCCAGACATGCAACTATGCAAGTTAAATTTAACCGGCCATGAATTTATTGAAATGACAAACTTCAGTTCATGTCCCGATCATTGAGATATTTTTGATACTAGCCAACATTTAATACGTTACAAATTGATATCCAACTTTTTAACACAACTAGCATAGATGTTGTCCATTGCACACAATCCATATAAACCTTACATTAATCAAATATTAGAGTTGAATAATTGTAAGAAATTTCGCAATAATATATATATATAGAGAGATTTTTAATGTATCTATGAAAGTTGAAATAAGATAGTATTTTAATGTATATCTAATTAAGTAATATATTCTTTTAAATATATAATATATTAGTTTACACAATTGCCTTTTAAATATATATAGAAAGACAAAATAGACATGCAACCTATATTTTGTGAACAAACACTTATATAGCAGTATAGATAGATTAAGTTCCAATAGGGGTGAGCATCAACCGATTCGAATAAAAAAAAATCGATAGAATAGATATTTTTTGATCGGTTCGGTTTTTAGAAAAGTCGTTTTCGATTCGGTTCAATAAAATCGATTTTCAGTTCGATTCTCCGTTTTATATTTTAGGATTGATCGGTAATCGAACCGAACCAAAATTATTTTTTATATATTTATATATTTTATATAATAATTAATTAATATCTTAATTAAATAATTAGGATAAAAATATGTTTATTTAGAATATATATTATGTTTCGGTCTGTTTTTTCGATCAGACCGAAACCGATCGATTTTTCGATCGATCCGTAATTATAAATCGATTCGGTTGGGTTCAAAAAAATATGTTCATTTCGATTTTCGGTTTGAAGAATTTTGGTCGGTCGGTTCGCCGATGACCAATGCACAGCCCATTGTTCCAAAGTGATATCCGAATTATCACGTGGCATACATGCTAGTACGGAGATATATGCTTATATACATAATTTGATACTTTTCATGTGTGTTCAAAATAGAGACGTGTCACATGAGATTTTAAGTGCCAGAAATATTAAGTGTGGCATAATTGTGTCATTTTAATAAGTTATAGTTATTAAACGTCAAAATATTATTGGAAAAGTAATCAATTTATTTGGGACATAAACTAATATTTGCTTATATTAAACCTTAGCTTATAATTTTTTTAAAATAACTATATGAAGTCCTTCGATTCAGTCAATCTGTTCATGAGCATGTGTTTGCACCCTCTTTTAATTAGTTGGTCAATTGACTGGTCGATTTCATGTTACGTTTACTATGGCAGCATGGATTAAGCATCAAGTGAACCTCTTTAACTTAACAAAATAACCTTCATTTACTTCTCCAAAATTAAAAAACTAATCGTACTGTTGTAATTTCAAATCTGTTGAGATTCCAACTTATAAAAGCATTAGTGTCAGATATATTTTAATACAAATAGCTGGATCTTTATGGCTAAATCATTAGTCATCGAAAATACATATGCATTAATTAACTTCTACTTAATAAAAAACAAAGAAAACTTTTGCCTACAGGCTGCTCAACATACAAGCCTCATCTCTTCGAATTTTCTTTTGCTTTTGTAAGAATCAAATCCTAGAAGATTATTTTTAACAGCTACTAAAACGATTTGAATCCATACGTCTCCAAAAACAGCACCTTATTGCACAAGGCAACGAATACAGAAATGCAGTGATTGAAAATAATCAAGACCTAATAAAAAAATTGATCATATTCTCCCTTGGTTTGCATAGAGCCTCAAGGGGCTTGGTCTTAGGTATACTAAACCCTGTGCCATGAGTCATGTCTACCAACTCGTCGCTCACTCTCTCCCACTCGAACGCCTGAATCATCGTCCCCAGGGCCAACCCAAGCACCCTGGTGGCGACACCTCCGCCAGGGCATTTCCTCCTCCCGGCTCCGAATGGGAGCATGAACTCCCCCTCCCTACGCGCCTCGTGCCTCTCTGGCTTGAACTTTTCCGGCTCATCCCACAGCCTCGGATCTCTGTGGATGGCCCATAGATTGACTAGGAGCATCGTTCCCTTTGATATGTCGTAACCAGCAACTCTGCAGTCCTCTGAGGACTGGTGGGGGCGGACCCAGAGGGGGCAGTATGAGGTAAATATGTATTTTCATATAATTATTAAAATAGATTAATATTTTTGCACTGGCGGATACAGACGCAGAGTCTCTGTGATCACGTTGTGCAGGTAGGTTAGCTTTGGCAGATCCTGCTCGTCTAGTAGCCGATCTTCTGCCACATTCGCATCTATCTCAGCTCTTACCATTTCCATGCTCTCGGGGTGGTTCAGCAGCAGCGCCATCGCCCACTCCATGCTTATGGACATTGTGTCTGTGCCTGCCACCAGCAACACCTGCTCCAGTAATTCATTTGTTATAACCATGCACTGTAATAGTTACTTAATTTTGATAAACACCACAAGTTGAACCATACCGACCAGTATAATTCCTTTGATGAGTTCATCTGTGTAATACTCAGGCTCCTCTTCCTGGAGCGACAGCAAGTGATCGATCATGGTGTCCGAAGACACCGTTTGGCGACGCTCGTCGACGAGCTCCTGCATAAACTTATCAAGCTTCTCCATCAAATCGGCGAACCTCTTCTCCAACCCTTTGAAATCAAACCATTGCAGAAATGGCAGAAGATCTCCCAAATTCGTATTCCCACTGTGCTCGAGCATCTCCCTCATTATGAACCTCACTCTCCTCGCCTCCTCCACGTCGCCGACGTTCTCGCCGTAGTATCTTTTTCCGGCGATCGTCATAGACAGCACATTGAAGGAGAGCTCGATGAATTTCGACTTCAAGTCCACAACTTTCGCTTCTCTTCCGTCGTCGCGGGAGAGCTCCTTCATGAGGACCATGAGCTCGCTCCTTCGGGTGGCGGTGAAGGCGGCGATGCGGGCAGGGGAAAAGATCTCGAGGGCGGCGAGGCGGCGGAGGTTGCGCCAGTGGTCGCCGTAAGGGGCGATGCTGATGGTGGTGGTGTTGTAGCTGAAGTGCTTGGTTGAGAGGGTGGAGGGGCGGTTGGCGAAAACGATGTCGTTTGTTGTGAAGCATTCCTCGACTGCTGAGGGGGAGGTGATGACGAGGACGTCGCGGACGCCGAACTTGAGGGATAAAACGTCGCCGTATTTGGCGGAGAGGGACTGCAGGGTTTGAGTCATGGGCTCTTTGAGGAGGTGGAGATGGCCTATTAGTGGAAGTGAAGGTGGGGTTGGTGGCCGATTTCGCCTTTGTTTCTTGTGCTGAAAATGCCTCGTTATGAACAGAAGCAGAATAACGAGTATGGTGGAAAATAGAGTGAGTTCCATTGTTGCAGAAGTTTGGATTCTGCTGCAAAACTCGAGTTGTGTTTGTGGTTGGAGAGATGAGCTTCTGGTTAAAGAAGGATCACGTTCTTGGCTTGATATTCACATGACTCTGCTTGTTTTCTTGCAATTATTTTGAGGTTCTTGATCAGTATATTACAGGTTATATGAAATTATTATATTTTGTTTTGAATATGTATTGGAACAAGTGGTGTGTATATATATATATATATGGGGGTTGGTTGTTATAATTTTTTTTATTGTACAAATGTGATAACAAAGCATTCTCTTTGATCATGTATTATCAATTAGAGTTACTAGCCTGAAAAAATTGAATTTTTGCATCTCGTGAGATTCCAATCCAGGTGTGACACACATCCAGCAAAATGATGGATTTATTGTAGATATTTACGATTGAATGACTGTAAATGATTATCATGTTCTCACTTTAAATAAAATTTTTATTTAAATTATCTCATATATATTAATATATGTAACGTTGTGAAAAGTATAAAATTTGTTGGAAAAATTTTATGGTTTCGTCTACCCAGGCATGCCAACCGACAGTCTTCTGTTTTATAATGGTTTTAGTTTTTTTTAATTTGCCTATGGAGCTTAAGTAATTAATCTCTCGATTATGTTATGTTTTAGGTACAAATAAATATCGCATACTTGGGAATATAAATATTGCGGAAGACTTTGTTTCACTTCATTTTTTACGGTTAAGCATATACTTGTAGACTTATCATCTTAAGTCCTCATACTTACCTTAGTATAATAAAATACAATATGAAATACTATTTTGTAACAAATGTTCACATTGCAAGAATGGCTAGTATTATATAATATGAACTGGAAAAACATAGATGCTAATGCATATGTCATTGAGAAAATTTAATGATCCATTGGAAGTTGGAACATACTAGTATATATTTGAGATTCTTAATAAAACTAGTAGAATGGTGCTAATCGATATTATATAATCACATATATGTATATAATCATATTGTATATAAATTACATATATGTATATAATCACAAATTTATTTTTGAAGAATTTCAAATACAAAATAATTAATATCTTATATCAAATATACAAAACCGATACATTTTAAGTAACCGAATTACCTATATATAAATATTGCAGAATATTCATCTTGATGTTTCAAGTCGTGTTTTACTCCCTTAAAAAAAATCAAAGTCATGTTTTGTTGCTAATCAAGCCTATATATTAATGGCAGATTGATCAGCTGAGTCTTCGTTCTTTAATAGTATAATAAAATACATGATCAAATATTATATTCTGTAACAACCTTTCAGATTGTGACCATATTTTTTTACCTGTTTTAATTTTTTTGAGTATATTATCCTGTTATATCTTTATTTTATTTTATTGAAAAAACTGACATTAATGGGTAGGTTGGGATTTAAGACTTAAAGGGATAAACAATGTATGTTTACCTACAATATTTTTTTCTTGTTAAGTTGGAGTTCACCTGCAACACCTTATAGAATCTTTTTATGAATTTCAGATTTTTATCTTAGTTTTTTATGCATGTTTTAAAGGTAGCATGCGTCCTAAGCACCAAGCATGTAAATTTATATTTTATTTCATTTATGTAGTTTGACATTTTTTTCTCTTTTTAATAGATTGTTGTATTTTTATATTCGATGTTATTTAATCCTTATCTAACAAATTTAACACATTTATTAAATTTTTAATTTTTAATTCAAAAAATTGCACCCAATTTTCACCACCAAATTAAGCAGAAATTTCAAGGATATTAGAAACCCATATTCTTGAATACTAATATTATTTTGAGGCGGTCTTGGGTGGGGCTGCCACCCTTTTAAATTTAAGTAAGAACTAAATTTATTTAAATAAATTATTTAATTTTAGTAGAGATTAATAAATTTTAATTAGGAATCAATAAGTTTTAATCATAACTAATAAAGGGATACATTCGCTATCACTCAAAAATATGTGATTTACACCGTGTGCATCGAAGATAGCAATTTCAGTTTCCATGAATTAAAAAAAAAAAGGGTCATCTAAATTTTTCACCAACCTGATTCTTTGTTTCTTATCTTATTTCAATTAGAGACCTTGTATATGATTTCTCGAAGAGCGTCACATTTGAAGTAGTGGCCTCAAATTATACGCACACCAATACCACAATAATGAAATAAAATCCAAATCCGTACGTGCCCAATATCAATCAGTCCTTCTGCCATCTCAATAAGTCTGAATTTGCATCATCACAAATCAAATAAGTAAAGTTTCATCACTAGATAATATGTCATATCTCCATGTTCTGTATTTTTGATGTTTTTCGATCTTTGCTAGAATCTTGTTTCGACCACAAAAATCCGATGGCTGGCGTTGATTTATTTGATTGGTAGCATGAACTTTGATTTGTCTTTGAGGTTACAGACAACTAAACCAGGGTGGTTGTGTAGTATATGTCTGGGCCAAAAGCACTCAATTTCATGTTGACAAATGGATGGTATTGGAATTATATCCAATCAAAAATTGCAAGAAATGCTCTTTATGTCCCATTATCCAGACTGGCTTGTAGTGTTAAAAGTCATAAACAAGGTTATGCTGTGACAACTCTGTTCTATTTTGTTCTTAGCATGACTTGCTCGAACAGCCCATATCTCAACATTAGGATCATACTAGGGCTTCGTGTTTGTTAAGATCATGCATGGTTTTATTTTCTTGGACTCGGCCAATACAATGTTGTTCACTATTGATAGGATATGGCCTAACCGCTGCGCCCAAAGATCGAGCGTCTGAGTAAAGGCGACGTCAGTTCGGCGCAGACAAGTTCGTCCAAGAAGACCCCTAAAACCAGGTGGGAGCGCAGGCTCGGCCATATCTAAATGAATCCTAGTTCGAGAGGATGGATTAAGATCCTATCCTAGATCTCGAATCCTATTTAGAGAAGACCTGGATTTAAGATCTGCGGTCTAAATAATTGTGTATAAATAGAGGCTAGATTAGGCGAAATAGATCATTCACTCTTTGTAATCGCTTACACATTCAATACACGAATACTCTCTCTCCCCGTGGACGTAGATCTTATTCATAGATCGAACCACGTAAATCCTGGTGTTCTTGCGTATTTATTTCCTTTACGAAATTAAGATCGATCACCGGCGCCGTCTATGGAAAGCGAAATTTTGTGTTTCGATCAACCACCGTTTACAGGGAAATAATCATGACCAGGTACACCAGAAGTCATGCATCCAGGACCGTCGCCGGCAACAACAACGCTGACGGCGAGAGGGAACGCCGAGCTCAGCTCGGGAAAAGCCCGATCAGAGAAGAAACCCATGAAGGATATGTCCAAAGTCTCGACGAGCACGGACACCCCGCCCTACAGGAGGCAGGATACCATAGCGAAGGAAATCGCCGCAACAATCCAGGGGAACCTCCGGCTCCGCAAGTAAACGCGACGACGCGTCGAGGGTTTCTCGAGAAAAATAAGGAGAGCTTTCTCCGGTACCTAAGCGAAGCACGGGTCGGCCACGTCACGAAGACGAAGCGCCAAGCCTCATCTAGTACGAGGCACCACAACGAGAGGTCGGGACCCAAACCGACCGCGCGAGAACGAGCGGCGGGAGAGGACGTCGTGACCGCCACGGCCGGCCCGATCGCGAGCGAGTCCGATCAGCGAACTCCGCCCGCTTCTCCAAGGAACGGCAGCGGAAAAAGGCATCATGGCCGCCGTGAGGTCGGTCCTAGTCACCAAACGAGTTCGATCGTCGAACTCCGTCCCAATCCCCGAGGACGGCTTGATGGAGTGCGGAAAATAGTCACCCGTTCTCAAACAGGATACTCAACACTTCGCTCCGGATAAATACCGGTGCCGAACATCGCCCCTTTGACGGATGAGGATCCACGTAACTTTCTCTCGTAGTTCAATACAACATGATCAACCAACGTCTCATTTCGATTCGTATGTGCAAACTCTTCCGGAGTTACTCGTCGACAACGCCCGCGGTGGTTCGACGATGCGCTACGGAAGCATCGGCTCTATCGCGACGATGGCAACCTTCCATCGAAGGTTCTTCCGAGCGAGTCAAAACGTCGTCGGCACACCTCCTCACCATAAGGCAAAGCCGTAACGAGTCCATCAGTGATTTCATGACGAGGTTTAACAAGGAGTGTTTGAAGGTCGAAGACGTGAGCGACTGTTAGTCATCTCGGCCTTCAAACGGCATCTTGCGGGGCCTTATACTTAGAGATCGTCAATCGAACCCGTCTGCGACAGGCTGTGGTGCATAGTCAACCGGTTCGCCAAAGCGGACGAGGCGATAAGAGAAAGCGCGAAGCGAGCGCGGGGCCTCGGAAAAATGGAAGAAGAGATGAAGGATGGGAGATCGGAACGAGGCGTGGCGCCTGAAAGATTACATCGCCTATAAGGTCCAGGCTCGGTCCGCGTGACACCTCGGAGCGACCTCAATACACCCCGTTGACGAAGCCGAGGGCAGAAATCTACGCACTCCATATGAACCTGTTCGAGAAGCCTCGACCGATGACAAGAGGAAAGAGGCGCCGAACCAGGGATAAGTATTGCTCATTCCATGAAGACTATGGGCACGACATCGAAGAGTGCAAAGAACTCATGGGAGAGATAGAGATGTTGGTTCAGGATGGACCCCTGAAGAAGTACCAAATACAGGGTCGCCAAGCCGACCGAGAGAGAGAGAAGAAGCGAAAGGAAGAGGGGTGCGCCCACAAAAAAGCGAAGCGCGACATCGATGAGGAAGGAGACGACGAGTCCCAATATGACGGGGTGATCTCCACTATTACGGGGCTCCCCCGTGGAGTCACGAAGTCCTCCCTGAAGGCCGAAGCCCAAAGTCCTAGAATCGGCGAGCCTAACAACATGAGGTTCAGAAAGGACGAGGCGATCACCTTCTCAGGGATGACCCGTACCATAATAGTACCCCACCGTGGATCTGTTGGTGATCCATGCGATGGTCGCCAATAAGTTGGTGAAACGCGTGTACATTGATAGCGGCGTCGGTAAGCATCCTTTTAAGGAATGTTTTGACAAGCTAGGGATAGAAGAAGCGCGCCGCCAAGCGCTTGCCGCCACTCAAGCTTCGTCCAAGAAGAGACGCGCCCGGAAGGGATAATAGAGCTACCCGTCATGGTGGGAAGTCACCAACGAGCTCCACCAAGGTGGTGCAATTCTTCGTAGTGAAGGCCCACTCGCCATATAACATCATATTAGGGGCGAGATTGGTGAACAGTTGTAAGGCGGTATGCTCAACGTACCACCTAACAATGAAGATACCCACCACAAGGGGACACCGTGATCCGAGGTGATCAAAAGCAAGCGAGGAATGTATGCGGGTTGCCTTTACGGTGCGCAGGACCTCGGTCCAAGACCACATGCATAGCAATTAAAGGAACCCGAGGAGTTAGAGTCGAAAGTACACTCCCGATAACCAAAGGAAGAGGTCGCATTGCACGAAGATGAGCCCTTAAAGGTCGTCAAAGTTGGTCTCACCAAGGCACCGAAATAAAGAATCGATCATCCAACTCCTACGGGAATTCCGAGATGTGTTTGCTTGGTCTCCCCTCGACATGACCGAGTCTTACCAAGTATCATCACTCACCGGCTCAACATCGACCCGAACATAAAACCAGTTCGACAGAAGCAAAGAATTTTTGCAGCCGAACGGAACCAAGTCATTCACGACGAGGTGAACCAACTGTTAAAAGCTCGCATACTGTTCGAGGTCAAATATCCGACCTGGGTAGCCAACCCGGTGATGGTGAAGAAATGAGGAGGGGGATGGCGAATGTGTATTAACTACACCGACCTCAACAAACATTGCCCAAAGGATTGCTATCCCCTTCCCAACATTGACAAGAAGGTCGACGCCTGGTCGGATCTGAAGTCTTGGCTTGGACTTATACAAAGGGTATCACCAAGTCCTGATGGACGACGAAGACGCGGCCAAGACAGCCTTCATTACCGACTTCGGAGTCTTTGCGTATAAAAAGATGTCATTCGGCCTCAAGAATGCAGGGGCTACCTATCAAAGGATGGTGGACAAAATATTTCAGCCCTACATAGGTCAGAATGTGGAGGTATCGTGACGACATCGTCGTCAAAAGCAGCGAGGAGCCGCATGTGTTGCCGACCTCGGATCGTTCTCGGCCTTCTCCGAAAAATCAACTGGCCGAACCCCGAGTGCACGTTTGCGATCCGGTGCGGAAAGTTCTTAGGGTCTTTGGGTTTCACAAGAAGGGCTAAAAGCCAACCGTCCAAGGTCCAAACCATTTTGGAAATGAACATGCAAAGACCATCCATAGCGTACAAGGTGACAGTCGCATAGCATAGCCGAGCAGCTTTCTTTCAAAAGCAGCGGATAAGCGACTACCCTTCTTCAAGATACTCAAAAGGCCCCAAATTCTCATGGGATGATGTACACAAGTCCGCCTTTGAAGATCTCAAAGCTACCTCGCCAAACTCCCACTCTATCCGTCCCGAAAGAGGAGAGGTCCTTTTCTCTACCTCGCCGCCTCGGACGAATCCATAAGTCACGATCTTGGTACTAGAGGAAGGACGTCGACTCCGGTATATTTCATCGGCCGAGCACTAAAGGCCCGAAACGAGGTATCGACCCTTGGAGAAGCTTGCCTTAGCATTGGTAACGCCGCGAGGAGACTACGTCCATACTTCCATGCACATCCCATACAGTCCTCACCGACTACCCACTTGCAAGTCTTGACGGCCCAAGCCTCGGGAGAGTCGTGAAATGGGCAATCGAATCGGGCGAGCACGATATATCATACGCCCCGCCAGCCATCAAAGGTCGAGCCTAGCGGATTTCTGGCGAGGCTAACCGTCGAGAAACCGAAGCCCACCGAGTCCGTGTCGAGACGATGCGGCCGAACCAATGGATGAAATACCAAAGGAGTCTTGGCAACTCTACGTTGACGGGCTTCGGGAAAGCAGGTAGCGGGCGGAATCTTACTCCCAGGCCGGACGGCGAGATCACCTACTCACTTTGGTTCAATTCAAAAATACGAACAACAGTAGAGTATGAAGCCTGATCGCAGGACTTCGCCAGCTCAAAATCTCCAAATACGAGTCGTGCAAGTTCACGGTGATTCTCAGGTCGTAGTAAGCCAAATGTTGGGGAATACGAAGCAAAAAGCAACAGGATGAAAAAATACCTTGGAAAAGCAAAAAGCCTGCAACGGATTTTCTCATACTTTCAGATAGTTCGCATCCCAGGAGCAAAAGCAGCCGGTGACATCTTAAGTAAATTGGCCTCGTCGTCAACGAGCCCGCCATGAAAGAAGTCCAAAGCGAAGCATAGGCGATACCGATGGCGGGCCGAGGTCAACGTAGTCTCGGATGAAGAACCCAATTGGATGACTCCCATTCGAGAGTACACGGAGAATGGCGAACTACCCATGACAAGTTGGAAGCTAGGAGGATCTGAACAAATCTATGCAATATACAATTGAGCGGGGGTCCTATCTGAAAGTCATATCTCCACCTCTCTTAAGGTGCTTGGGTCCGAACCGAGCTGATTACGTTCATGCGAGAAGTGCGAAAGGATCATGCGGAAGTCACATCGGACCCAGAGCCTTATCGAAAAAAGTCATGAGATGGGGATACTATTGGCGATGATGTTCCAGGACTCAATTGACCTTGTGAAAAAGTGTCCGAAGTGTCAACTCCACGGGAACGTACGTACGAGGCTACCGCAGACCGACCTCACCTCCATACAGAGCCCTTGGCCGTTTATGCAATGGGGGATCGACATCGTAGGCCCCTTTTGTATAGCACCAGGACAGCTCCAATTCCTAATTGTTGCGATTGACTACTTCACGAAGTGGGTGGAAGCTGAGCCCTTGGCAAAAATCACAAGCAAGAACGCCCTCAACTTCGTCTGGAAGAACATAGTGTGTCGCTTCGGCATCCCTCATATCCTCCTTTCGGACAACGGAACACAATTCATCGATAAGATATTCGAGAGTGGTGTCAAGAGCTTGGATCCAACAAAATTCACCTCGGTGGCCCATCCTCAAGCAAATGGTCAGACCGAAGTCACCAATAGGACCATCGTGAAGGGGCTGAAGACTCGTCTCGACCGAGCTAAGGGCCTTTGGGTGGAAAATTTACCACAGGTCTTATGGTCATACCGAACAACACCTGGACCTCGAGCGGAGAAACGCCATACGGTTTGGTGTATGGGCTCAAGCGATGATCCCGCGAAATTGGAGTACCGAGTCCTCGTACCATTGACTTCTCTGCCGAAGCAAATAAGGAAAATCTACGAGCTGATCTGGACCACTCGAAGAAAAAAGAGACCTCGCCTACATCAAGGAAGCTCGGTACAAGCAACAAGTAGCTCGGTATTACAACCAGCGTGTTAAAACCCGATAATTCCAAGTGGGCGACCTCGTACTCCGAAATAATGAAGTCAGCAAAGCCGTGCAGCTCGGCAAGCTGGAAGCCACATGGGAAGGACCTTACCGGGTCGACGAAGTCCTCGGCAAAGGGGCCTATAAGCTCGCCCAATTGTCCGGTGAGTAATTACCCAACGCATGGCACATCATTCATCTGAAGAAATATTATGCATAAGTGTCAAAAGTCGAGTCTTGTTCGGTCGTGTTTTCAGAGTCCTCTTTAATCGAGTCTGAGTCTTACTTTGTTACGTCGTCTTTTATCAATAAAATTTTATTTTTGTGCATGTTTTATTTGTCACTAATGCATAATTAATCTTCACCATTATTCTATACCCTCTACGGAGGACAAATTCCCTCGACGGAGGTCAGATTACCTTCGTTTCATACGAAGATGAATTTAAACGCGCGTAAGGGGACCACCCCTCCCGATGACCTTGGCAAAAAACAGGAACCATTCCTACATACGAGATCGACATTACCTTCGTTTATTTCAAGACATTACTCTATGTAGGCGAAATAAGGGACCACCCTCCCGATAACCTCGGCAAAAACAGAACCATTCCTACATACGAGATCGATTACCTTCGTTTATTTCAAGACAAGACTCTCTATGTAGGCGAAATAAGGGACCACCCTCCCGATAACCTCGGCAAAAATTTCACGCATACGAGATCGAGTTAACCGTTTATTTCAAGGCGGTACTCTCTATGTAGACGAAATAAGGGGACCACCCCTCCCGATAACCTCGGCAAAAAAATCGTTAAAACCGAAGACGGAATTCTCTATGAAGACGAGCTACCTCATGAGAGCGGATTCCTTCGTTTATTCGAAGACGAATTCTCTGAAGACGAGCTACCTTTATGCGAGCGGATTCCTTCGTTTATTCAAGACGAAACTCTACAAGGACGAGCTCCTTCATATATTACTTTTGTTCAATATAAAGTCAATCTGAAGCAAATAAATCTTTCTTCTTTCAAAATAAGTTATGCAGATTACATATTACGGCGCGGAGGAGGCGGAAAAAGCGAGCCAATCCCAGAAAATCGGGATTCAACAACTCATCTATATTAATCCTACCTCTACCTCGCCCTCGGTCTACACTATGAGCTCTGCCAGCTCAACCTCGGTCACTCGACAATAGAGCTCTGCTAGATCGACCTCGGCCACTCGATGACGCCCGGCTTCGGCCCCTTGAGGATCCACGTCGTTCAAGGGCCATAGCTCGCCTCTCTTGAGCTATCCACGTCGGATCGTCAAAATTCGGAGCATTTATTGTAGACCGGAAGCCCGGCAAGAAGAGGGCTCTGCGTCTCGTCGAGCGATTCTTGAGCTGTGGTTGTCGAGCAATGACGGTCTTGATATGCCTGAGCCTTTTAATTCAGCTTCTTGCCCGTGAATGCCGGAGGTCCGACCATATTCACGCGGTACCTCGCACAAAGGCGCAGCCTCGACAACCTTGGCTTCAACTTCCGGATAGTCATCCCACCATTTCGATGGATGACCTCCTCGTACTCGGCATGCTCCTCGCCTATTAATTTAGCCTTCTCATGGCGACCTCGAGCGACTCCTCCAATTGCAAAAGACGAGCACGAATCTCGTCACGGCTCTCTGGCGACTCTATGCTTAATATCGACTCACCGCACATGGCCCACCTGTCCCTTTATATGGAGGAGTTCGACCTCTTTCAATTCAGGCGCGACAAGTCTTGATTCGGTTTAACGAGGAGAAGCATCAAGCATTCGGCGACAAGCGAATAAAAAGATAAGTGTCTTCACATAAACTTGTGATTTTATTAATATGCCCTTAGCGTAAACCATGTACATTTACATTCAAAAAAAAGGGGGATCAATCGACCCTTCGAAGCTTCGGGCCTGTCCACCTCAGCCGCCTCTGGAGCCTGCAAAGCCTCGGCCTCTTTCGCCCAACCGCCTAGTTCGGCCGCCTCCTCGAGAACCTGCCGGAGCCTCGTCGCCTGAAACCCCAGTGCGCCTCCCGACCCCTTTACAAGATCAGCCATTAGAGCGTCGGTCAGGGGATCTCGGTCCATAGGGCGGTGCGAGCAGACTCATGGTCGTGAGAATCAAGATGAAGTCAGGGTCCGCAGCATGGGAAGCTCCTTCAGGCCGCGGACAAGGACATCGAAATAGGCCCGCCTCAGGGCATCATCCTCTATCTCCTCATACCCATACTTGGATTTATGCAATTCTGGGTAGTCCTCGGCGACTTCTTCGATTGCATCTGAGACGGCGCGCTTATTGAGGACCTCGGCCTCATCACCAACCATCCCGGAGAAGCACCCAGACAGGAATAGCCTCTCCGCAAATGCCCGAAGCATCTCCCCCTGCGAGTTCGCCACCTCGGCCTCCCGACGCCGAGCCTCCTCCAACTCTGCCTTCATTAAGGCGACTTCAGCCTCCGCCGCGGCTTCCTCCGCCCTAGCCCTTGCCGCCTCGGCCGCCTTCGCCGCCTCGACCGCCGCCTTCGCCGCCTCGACAACCGCCATATCCGCCGCCTTCTGTTTGACGAGGTCTCGGATCTTTGCCTCGGCCTCGCTAATCTCTTGGACGAGGAGAGTCTTCTCCTCCTCCATTCCGTGAGCATACCGGGCCACCCCGTCAAACTGGCTAACGGCCCCTTTCAAGAAGTCCGTTATGAAACCGGACATCTGGGCCATCCCGGCAGACATCTTGGCCACCTCGGCCGACACGACCTCAACCCCCTATACAGAATCCCATCAGGTCAGAAGAATACATTATTATTACTTCACAAGGAAGAAGGATAAGTACGCTACCTCGGGAAGATAGGGGACTCACGAGAGCCAACGACGACATTCGTGGTCGGCAAGAACCGCGACCTCGGGATAGCACGCTTTAACCTCTTAAACGCCTAAGAGGCTGCGGCTCGGGAGACTTGAAGCCTCCTCGCTCGCTTGCATATCCCGACATCCTTCAACATCGGGAGGAGCTCGACATCCTTCAAAATCGAGGAGGAGCTCGGCACCGCGCGACTCCTTCTCTTCTTCTTCTTATCCCCGATCAAGTTCACCGCAAAAATACAAGTAAGGCATACACACGATAATCATGCAACAAAAGATGAGAAGAAGGAGGGCCTCACCTTCACCGACTCCACCTCGGTGGCGGGATCATAAGGGCTAAGCCCGCACCGCAAGCTCGGCCTCGGTAAAGGCCTCATCCACGAGACCTACTTTGTCCAAAGGCTCCTCCAGGGCCACCGTCAATCTCATCAACCACCACATCGGCGATCTTCTCCGATCGCCATGTAAACTCAAGAGATCCCTCGAACTGACAAAAGAAAAACTTCTTCTGCCAGTTCGAGATCTTCGACTTTATCTTCGCTTTGAATTTACGACGGGGTGATAAATAATACCACCCCGAACCACCCTTCAGTTGCAAAAAACGGAGAACAAGCCCCAAAGTGAAAGGAAAATTATGCCGATAGGCATAGACACCTAGCCCACGGATCTGGGAAAGAATTTGGCGTAAGTTGGGCAAGTGATATGCCGAACATCTGTTGAAGTTCGACATATACACGAGGATAAGGAATACGAAGACCAGCCCGGAGGCTGTCTTCGTACACAGTGACAAACCCTTCCGGAGGGGCACAAGCCCTATGCTCCGGACGGGGGGCAACATAAATTATATCAGAAATATAGTATTGGGAGACAATCTCCTTTACATCGGAGGTTGTTAAGATGGAAGAAAAAGAAGACACTTTACCAAAATCCCGAAAGGGGGGAGCATGCAAAACCGCGGTGAATCCGACGGTGGCACGTATAATAATCTGAAGCTCGATTTACTAGAAGAAGAAGCCATAACTTACTTTTGGTTTTTCGAGGATGATGGTGATGAACTCCGGACAACAATGGCGGCGGTTATCGTTTTTCTCGAAGTTTGAAAGTCCGAAATTTTGAAATAGCAAAAGTGATATGAAATGGCGTATCGAGGAAGATATTCCCCATTATCGCTTTATCGGGAATCCAACCGCTGCCGCATTAAATGCGTATCCTGTGTCCTGTACTCAACAACGGCAGAAAAATCCCGTGTTCGACCTCGGCTTAACGCCTCGTCAGGTGACGCCAGCAGAAGACCTCGGCTTAATGCCTCGTCAGGAGAGGCCACCAGGAGACCTCGGCTTAACGCCTCGTCAGGTGACACCAGACAGAAGACCTCGGCTTAATGCCTCGTCAGGAGAGGCCACCAGGAGACCTCGGCTTAACGCCTCGTCAGGTGACGCCAGACAGAAGACCTCGGCTTAACGCCTCGCCAGGTGAAGTCAGCCAGGAGACCTCGGCTTAACGCCTCGTCAGGTGAAGCCGAACAGAAAACCTCGACTTAACGCCTCGACAAGAGATAGTAACAGCGCGCACAACCTCGGCAGATGCCTCTGCAAACGTGGCATATGACTTCGGAAACATTGACACATACCAAGTCAGATTGTTCGCGCCCCGCCTCGGCATAAACAACCCAAAAACCAATACGACCTCGCTTCTGCGTCTTTTTGGGGGGAGGGGTTGTGATAGGATATGGCCCAACTGCCAGGCCCAAGCATCAGGCCCAATACAGGTAAAACTGACGTCAAGCTCGGCCTGGACAAGTTCGGCCCAAGAAGACCCATAAAACCAGTGGGAACGCAGAAGGCTCGGCCATATCTAAATGAATCCTAGTTCGAGAAGGGATAGGATTAAGATCCTATCCTAGATCTCGAATCTTATTTAGAGAAGACCTCGGATTTAAGATCTAGGTCTAAATAATTGTGTATAAATAGAGGCTAGATTAGACGAAATAGATCATTCACACTCTTTGTAATCGCTTCACACATTCAATACACGAATACTCTCTCTCCCGTGAGCGTAGATCTTATTCATAGATCGAACCACGTAAATCCTTGGTGTTCTTGCGCATTTATTTCCCCATATCTAAAACCATCACCATCTTTTATTAGCGTCTCAATTGGGCTACATAGTGAACACCAGGGCCGGCCCTCATGCTTGGAATTTGGGGCAATGGCCTATGGCCCCCAATATTTTGGGGGAAGGGGGGGGGGTAACATTATTTATATTAGTAATAGTATTACCAATAATACTAAATCCAAAATTTTAAAACAAGCCCATTGGAATTTGATGATAGTTTTCAATCGGCCTTGACATTAGCTAAGTATGGAAACTGAACCAATTTGTCCTCCAAAATTTAAGATGAAACAATTTGATGAAACCAAAATTTTCCTCCAAAACCAATTTGATGTTGGATATATATATTTTGAATTGCAAGTGCCACAAATGTGTGTCTCCATTGCATATAGAAAATTATTGACTATACATGTTATTATAGCTCCAACAGATTGAAGTTTTTCAAGACTAAAACTGATAAAATCATATTTGTTCTCAAGGAAGGGACAATGAGGTACTGGAAAAACCTGATCTTTATGATGTTATGGATGATTTTGGTTCTCAAAATACTAGAAGATCTAAGTTTTTTCAATAACGATTTGATCCTTGTTTTTGGTTTTTTGCATTTTATAAGTTATACAATCACACAAGCATGAAAGACCATCGTGTGTTATTTTTTAGAGTTTCGTTTTTCGTCTAACATCCCCGAAATGTTAAGGCCGGCCCGGGTGAAAACTTCCACATAATCAATCCAACATAGAGCTCAATCTTCATAATCATTCATGCTTAATGGCATCATAATCATTCATGCTTAGTAAATTGCTGAATCGAAGTCTAAAGCCATTGACAAGTAGCAAACATCTCAAAGCTGAGATAAGAGAGACACAATGGATGAACGTGGTCGACACAAGGCCTCCAAGGGCTTGGCCTTGGACAAAGTTGGGCCTGAATGTTCCATATCCACCAATTCAGACCCTTCCCTTTCCCACTCAAAGCACTGTATCAAAGAGCCTAATGCCAACCCCATCAGCCTCATAGCCATCCCGGCACCGGGGCACGCCCTCCTCCCCGCCCCAAACGGGATGAACCTAAACCCCTCGTACCCCCCTTGGAACCCTTTGAACCTCTCAGGGCTAAACATCTCAGCATCTTCCCAAATATCGGGGTCCCTTTGGATCGCCCAAGCGTTCACCAGCAGGATTGTCCCTCCGGGAATGTCATAGCCTCCCACGTTACAATCTTTCGATGAATAATGCGGAACAAGGAGCGGGCCAACAGGGTACAGCCTCAGTGTCTCATTGATTATGCAGCGCAGGTATGGCAGGTTTTGAAGGTCCGAGTCCTCGAGAAGCTTCCCGGGGGCCACGTGCTCGTCTATCTCCTTCCTCACCTTCTCCAACTCGTCGGGGTGGTTCAGCAGGAGCGACATCGCCCACTCCATCGTCAGAGCTACGGTGTGTGTTCCAGCAGTGAACATTGGCTGCAACAGATCATGATTAGTCACTGTTTCACTGTATTAAGATCGTGCATACTGTGGAGGATGAGCTTAGACAAAAAAACAGTATAAGCTATCTGTTGTATGAAGATGGATTGGAATTTTGGGATCCAATGCCCTTATAATTTCGATAATTCGAGCTAAATTACTTGATCCATGTCCCACTAAAAGGAGTAGGATTGGAGAATTCTAATAAAAAGTAAATTAAACGCTCTCTACAAAATACAGGATGAAACACCATTTTACAACGAAGACTCACCAGAATGAGTCCCTTGACGATTTCATCAGTGTAATATTCTGGTTTAGCTTGCTGCATCGATAGCAATGCTTCAAGATAACTCTTTTTTCCTTTTACAGAAACAGAATCTTCAATCTTGCTACGAACGTCATCGATCAAATCCTGCAAAAATCTATCCCTTTTTCTATTCAAAACTTCCATATTCCTGTGAATTCCCAACAAATCAATCCATTTCAACAATGGAAAATAATCACAGACGTCAAGAATCTTGCTCGGCCCGAACATGTCGTCCATCACGGGCCCCCGTTTCTCGGCGATCACCACCATAGCCACATTGTATACAAATTTAAAAAACAGACTCTTCATTTCCTGTTTCCTCCATTCTTCATGATGATCAAATCCCTGCAACATTTTCCGAAGCAGGAAACGGATTTCTCCACCGCTCGCAGCCGATGTCTGCTGGAGGCTGGCGGAGGAGAAGATTTGGGTGGCGGTGAGGCGGCGGAGGTTCCTCCAGTGATCTCCATAAGGAGCGAATCCGATGGTGGTGTTATTGTATCCGAGAATCCTGCTGGCAACGGAATCCGGCCGGTTGGCGAAGACGGCGTCGTTTCTGGCGAGGCACTCCTCGGCTGCGGAGGGAGAGGAGACGACGACGACGGGGAGGCGTCCGAAGTAAAGCTGCATTACGGCGCCGTGCTCCTTGGAGAGAGCTTGCAGGGCGAGGTGCGCCGCCGGTTTGAGGAGGTGGAGGTGGCCGCATATTGGCAGCGCCGCCGGGCCTGGCGGCGAATTCTTGCGGTTACGTGGATTCAGATGCTTTGGAATCAAGAAAATGCAGATGCCTACAAACACGCAGCACAATAAAATGAACATTTTTCAAATGGAATTGTAGTTACTCCTCCATTTTTGAGCAGACAAATATATAGTAAAAAGGTATATCAAGGAAGTGAGCAAATCTATTTCTATTAACGATAAAGTTATTTTGAGGAATATGAAAAGTGTGGAAAATTATAATGATATTGCAAAATTATACAAGGGTAAATTTGATAATGTAGCACCATTTTTCTATAAAATTTTAAAATAAAACGCTTATTTAGAGAGAAAATTATTTTCAAAATTGAACATTATTTCACCTGGGATTCTGCATCCTATTTTTTATGTCGCACTTGGTATCCCACTTTAATTATTTTTAGTTCTTAAGCATTTTTATTCAATTTTAATTTTTCATATTTTAGTATAATGTTAAGATGATTAATTAGTGACCACTAATTCAATTATTATTTATAATTATTATTTATATTTATTTTGTCATTTTTAATTAATAAATAATTATTAGAATTAATTAAATATAATTATGGTATTTTTAAAAATACTAATTAGAGTTTATTATACAATAATATTTTTTTATTTTTATAATATAAAATAGTGAAATTAATGGTAGAATACGATGGAACATCAAACACTGTGGAAAAGAGAAATCTATCCGCATTTATTCGAAGACAGATGTAGTATCTAAAATGATCATGAACTATGAGGTAAGCCCGCACGTAACTAACGTGATTTTTGTTTTTCTTGCTGGACGAATCTGAAAATTCTGATACGCATCTTTTGGAAAAATATCACGTTAGGCGGCGCAATGTTCTCTGCAGATTATAATTTAGCTTTTCTTTAATGATTTTGTCAGAGTTCCGAGAGAAAATTGGTTTTCCAGTAGAATCAAGGCTGGAATTGATAAATTGTGGATCGAATTTGAGATGTGGCAGTATATCACGAGGCTGGCAGTCACCGGATCAACGTAAAGATCTTACTTGGGAAGACGGCAACCCAAAAGCTTACTTGAATTTCAGATGGGGATTTCGTCGAACAGGTGGAGCGCAGACATGGTTCAAGTGTGTTTCTTGGCTTCTATTTATGTTTGTTTGATTCCTTTGCCCTCAACTAACTCTTTCTATTTCCAGTGTGTGTGTGTTGGCCTAGTGGTAGAGTGGTTAATCTTGGCGCCAGCCGTCTCGGTTCGAGTCACCGCGACGCAAATTTTAAAATTTCTGTATTAATCGACAAAAAAAAAAAAAAAACTCTTTCTATTTCCGTTTATGATGTAAAGATTTTCTGTTTTGTAGTTTGGATTCCCTTTTCCAAATTCATGAAAAACTCAAAATCATATATTATATTTTCCAAATTTTAAAAAACCAAGTAACAAAAAGTAAGGAGTAATAATTGAACTATAGGAGGGATTGTATCTAATAAAATATATATTTTTCTAAAACTTCGGTAGTTCCTGTTAATTTTATAACAAGAGATCGAATTGTTCGAAATTATAAAAAAATTAAATAAAAAGTACAAATAGAAAAACATAAAATATGAGTGGCGAATCAGAAAAAATGAGTTGCTCGAAATTTAACTTGAAAGTTAGGGGTGAGAATCGGGACGGGACCGGGTACCCGTCCCGAGTCCCAAATCCCGCATTTTTGTGTCCGGTCCGTGTCGGTCCGGTCGATCGGGACTTGGGACTCCCGTCCCGAAAATGTTCAATTTTAAGTCCCGTCCGATCCCTGGTCCCGAATTTAAATGTCCGAATGTCCCAAATTACCCCATAAATCCGAATTACTCAAAATCTCAAAATATCCGAATTTATGGTGGGAGAATTGAAGAAACAAAGTATTGATTTAATTAAAAACATATAATCGGGTTGGGATTTCGACACGGACTCGGGACTCCGATACCCGAACATATAAATTTCCCGGTCCCGGTCCCGGTCCCGGACTCCGAATCCCGTCGGGACTCGGGTCGGGACGGGAATTTCCCGAGTCTCGGTCCCAAATTCTAAGCCCTATTGAAAGTTGTAGAGTTGCAATTATAATTTATAAGCGACACGATTCATAATGCCTTCAGTCAATTTTTTCAAAGCATCTTTTTTCCAACAAGAGTGAGAATATAGAATTTGCAATAAATATGTGTAATATAGATCTTATTTCTTATATAAATCAGTTGACCTATTTTTCCCATCTTAAAAACTTTAAGCAATAAAAGTAACTATAAGAAACTTAATTATTTTAATTAATTTGCATTCAAATTACTTTCTTAATCATTATTATTCATCACATTCTTAATAATTTTCTGATTAAGATGTTGGAGTTGTACCTAAATAATAAGATTTAATAGGACAAATATATAAGGGTAACAATATAACTATATAAGTGCGTACCTCTTTTGTTGATATATCTATAAGATAAATATAATACATATATGTTATTTACTTAATTTTGATAGTAATATTAATAGGCAAAATACATCCAGAGATCCTTGTACTTTTATTTTTGTTTCATTATGTTCTTATGCAATTTTTTTGTTTTGATAGATCTTTGTACCTACATTTTAGATTTTGTTGAGTCCTTACTAAATGGATCTAATAAGTCTGTTAACTTTTATCTAAACAAAATTATCATTTAATCAAATTTCATATAATTGTAAATTTGATATAAATATTATGCCAAAAGAAGAAACATATAATGTATCAATTAAATTGTAGATGTTGACCACCTGGTAGTTTAAAAAGAAAAATCTGGGTAAGATATGTCGAAGAAAATCTTATTATTTTGGCCGCCATGCAATCTGCTTGCTTATTTCAACAGTCTTGGCGCTTAAAAGAGAATGCAACAGACTTCGTAGGTTAACAGTGCAATGAAGGATTTGATGCAATATCTAAAAAGGGGCTTTGCCGCTGTGTTTTTCTTCAACAAAGGGGTTTTGCCGCTGCCATTGATGGATCTTCAGAGAAGATTACCAGATTCATATGCTCATATTATAACGTCTATCAATGAAATAATGATTTTGGAGTTTATTGCAGATAATATCTCTAGTTTCCCACAGTAAATAAATCTTCCCTTTGCTTCTTCCTCTTACCGTAAATTTCTTGCACTTTAGTGGTTTTTATCTCATCTCTGATACAAAACTTGTTTGCAACAATAAATTGCAGAAGAAATCAATATTTTGAATTATTCAGATAACGGTATGAGAATTTATTAAAACGAAAAAATTACACAATTGGATCTAGTAAAACAAAAAACAAAAGTAGAAAGATCTATGAATATGTTTTGTTTTAGTCCTCATCTTGTGTGTGGACATTCTATTAATTTGTCATTCGCAAAAATCCGTCCATACTTCAATATCATTTGCCACGTGTTCTATTAAGATATGCATCGTTATTTGTCATTTGTTATTTATAATCCGCTAATAGAGCAGTTCATTATATGTCACGATGTACAGCACGATTTTACATTCCAATTGTTTGGACGAAAATTTTCTTATATTTGACAGGGAGAAATTGTTACTTCGATATTTTATTTTTTTCTCAATGCAATTACATGTCCAAAAGTACATCCAACATCGAGGGCCAGAAACAAATGGGAGGAAGGGGAGAAGTGAATGCTATCCCTATTCAGAGCACAAAAAAACAGCAATGGTGTTAGACAACATACTTGTAATTAAAAATCACCGAAGGATGATGATGTAATTTTGGCATATTGATGAGGTAGAAGAGAGGCGGTCAACTGCAAATTCAAAATACAGTAAAAAATAACTTCGACTTAACTTCAAACATATACTCATTTTGTTGTTTTATGACTTTCTCTCTCATCCAAACACATAAATGTGTTTGGTTCACGAAAGTATTTATTTTTTTGTTGAAAATTTTAAGGTAATCCATTAATTGAGGAGAAATATATAGAGAATATTCTTTTGAGTTAGAATTTAAATTTATGGATTGAAAATGAATTATTGTTTGATGAGAATGTTACTGTAAAATGGAATTAAAGATTAGTGTTGAGTATTGGAGATGATTAAGCCAATGGAATCTCATAGGGAATATCTATAATCTGTATTTTGTAATAAGAGAAAGCTCAAAGGAATTCCTATAGATTTAAATCAATTGATTAATAATTAATAGATCTAAAACAAGAAAACTCAAAAGCAGAGAGAGAGGGAGAAGAGTTCCGTACTGGCCTCTTTAGTAGTCAAATTGGAACAAGAAAAGAGAAAAGCAGCTTTCAGCTTCTCGATGAATTAAAAGCTGGAAATAATTTGTAACTCGTAAAGCTGATTAAGAGCAGCTTAATTGTTAATTAACATGCTTGCTTTTTGCTGCCTGCCCACGCTAAATACGTGACACATGGAGTGCCCAACCCAATCATTAGTAGGTCGTTAATCCCTTTAATTTTTTATTTTTTTTTTTTAAAATTTGAGGTTCTTTTGTTTGATCTCAAATTTTATATTATTTTTATACAATAATTTAAACGGAAAATTTTTTACTTGTGAAAATGCATATAAGCATACACATAAGATTAAACAGTGGAGTGAGCCAAATACTGAATTGGCGCTCGATATGACATCTAATCTCATTTAATAATTAATCATCAAGGTATCAATAATATGTTAAAAAAAGGCAATGGTTTTAATAAAAATATGTTGTTAAAATTACCTATGCACAACGATTTTGTGCTTAACCTTTGTTGATAATGAAGCGAATCAGAAGTAGGCAAGTAGACATGAATTATAAATGCCGGCCAAAATCTATTATATATAAGATTTGCTTTTTATGTATTTATAACCCGTATTAATATAGACGTACCATTAAGGCTGTAAATAAGTCAAGTTATTCGGAGCTCGTCTCGATAAAAGTTCGCTCGAGTTTGTTTAGTGAAGCTCTTAAGCTAAACAAACCAAACTTAAGCATGATAGTATTCGGCTCATTAGCTCGTGAACAAGTTCGTTAACTGATTTACTTTGAAAATACTCCATTCATCCTAATATTCATGACTTCTTTCTTTTTTATACGTAGATTAAGGAGAATTATGTTTTGTGTGTAAAGTAATGGATAACACGAAATTCAAGATATTTTTTAGTATAAAAAGTGTTTCCTTTTTTGAAAACAGGTCAACTTAATGTGACAGCCCAAAAAGGAAAACGTGCCAACAATAATGGGACGGAGGGATTATAAAATTATTAACTAGATATAATTATTTTTTTCTATAATTAGTAATTATTGTATTAAATCTCTAACTATTTTTATTTATTATAAGAAATCAATAATTATATCGTGTTATTATGGATAAAATAATTATTTTTAAAATAAAATAATCAATATTCTAAACATATATCTAAATTTAGAAAGTTTATTTGAGTTCGATTAAAGCTCGAATAAACTCGTGAGCTTGAAATATTCGATAAATAAAACTCGAGATTCGACTCGATACTAAACAAACCAAACTTGAGTACGATGGTGTTCGACTCGATTCGATTACATCCCTACGTACCATGTAAAAAAAACATATTAGCATTAGTAATTAAGTCAGATGATTATACAACTTACTGAATACAGTTGTATCATGTATGTGATTTTAGATTTTTAGTGTCTCTCTCTCACACACATACACATTATAACAATAGATTTACATCTAACAGCTGATGCCTCTGTTTCCAAAATGTAGAAGACTAAATTAGGAATGCGAGTCTCCAGCGTCACCATTGACCGCGCGCGCATGCACTTGCACGAAAGAATAAAAATGTATTCTTATTCCTTTAGTCTTTACCCTTTACAATTTTTTCAAAATTTTAGGCAATAATGATGATATATAGAAAGAAAAAGTACTGTAAAAGTGGAAAGTTAGGGAGAAGAAAGAATAGAAGAGACAAAAAGACAAGAAACATTGAGCCAGACACAAGAGAAAAAGCCACCATCAACTCTCTCCAATTTCTTCTCATTTATCCTTATGTCAAGCATTCTTGTCCAATAAATTATCATTTACGTAATGTTAATAAAAAGTGGTACATGAAATTTGATCAAATGAAAAACTCATGAAGAATCAAGAAACAGTTTTCTTGAAAATGGTCCAGAGGTGGAGTGTGTAATTTTGTATATCAAATGTCTGAGGTTTGAATGTCATCAACATTTTGTAAATTAGTCTGTTTATAGCCGGTGCACATCAGATAGCGGCTGAGGATTGCCTTGTCATAAAAAAACTAGAGATTAAAACACATGAAAATTGAACTTCTAAAATTGGGGAAGAAAAATAAAAACAAAGAACCTATTAGCTTAATAGTGCAGTGTAAAAGGAAACAGCATCTTCATCGCTTTTATATCGAAATTCTTAAAGAAATTCAATCGCTTCAATGTGTACAAAACAAACAAGAACTTGATCGAAGATAGAAAGCAAAACCAAAACAAACCAAAAAAAAAAAAGAAAACGGGCCCAATAATAAACCCGTGATTTCCAACATTTCTGTAAAACAAACATCATTAATATTTTCTGAAAGATATACATAAAAAATTCACAAGCATATACTCATATACAAGGACATATAAAAGCTCATTCCAAATCGAAGAAGCTCTTCTTCTCACACATACATCTTCTCTTTCTTCTCTTGCTCGCGAAGAGCAAAAATCTGCAAAATTTAAACCATTAATGATCTTCAGCGATTGTGAAGGGGATCCGATTCATTCGGAACTCGTCTTTTGCTCGAGAAAAATGCATCGAAAACACGATCAACGCTTCGCGGCGGCCAGCTTTCAACGTGCAACTTTTGTTGTTGAAGTTTTGAGGAGGAAATTCCCCTGCTGCAGACAACCATTGTTTGGTTGACGAGAAACAACGTTAGCAGAAACAAAATCGCCAATTTTTGGAAGGAGGGAACTCTAAGATAGTGCATGGTGTGAAGAAATGAGGATTTTGTCTGGGTAGAGGAAAGAAAAGGGGTTGTCTTTTTAGTACAAGTGGTGTGTTTATATACATGTAAAAGGAAGAAAGATTCAGATCTTGAGGACCCTTTGGAGCTTAGCGTGTGTTTCGGAAATTTAGAAAGAGAAAGTGGAGAAAGGGAGAGCTCTTTCTTTTAAGATGTGGCTATTTTTATTTGAATCGATTGATTTTAAAAGGAAATGAGTTTCACCTAATTTGATTTGATGAGTTGAGGTGCAACACTATTATACAGTAAAATATAAAATAATTTTACACTATTATACAGTAAAATATAAAATAATTTTAAATTCATCTTCAACAATCAACTTTATAATTAATTCTATAATATAATATTTTGTTTTTATATGTTCTATTATTGAGTAAAAAAATTTAGAGGACTGAACAATGTCAATTTAGATGTAGATTGATACTATTTATTTTCTTTAATTTAAAATAAAAATAAGTATGTTGTTGGAAATCAAAGTATTATATTATAGAAGGCATGGTGAAGATGCCCTTAACACGTGCAAATATATAGAATTAATAGCGACATGCCTTATTCTTTCTGAGCATCTTCTTTAAAAAATTGCTGATATTTAATTGGACATTTAATCTTTATTAGTATTTTTTCTATTTTTTATTCTAATATCTCATAAAAAAGTTTTGGATTATCAAATTTATATAAAAAAAATTCTGTAACTTCGAAAAGATGAATAAATGAATAAAGCGAACATTAATTTTTATGTGATTTGTATACTTCATGATCTTGATAGTAACTTGTGAAATATTAGAATAAAAGACAATAATAATAAAAAAATTACTAACATGGACTAGAATGCCTGCGACACTCAAGTTCTCAAAAATAGTAAACTGCATATCAATCTCCTATACACACACAGAGACTATATATATATATACATATATAGGATATAGATCATATAGGAATGGTAAATGTTGTGAGAAATAGGAATAAATCCTGACCATTTATAACCATAAATCAATGATCCAAATTTAATATATGTGTGCTAAACGTTTCTTATATTTGTGCTATGAATGAGCCAAATTTCTTCTTGAGGATATTATTGGAATCGAAAATTTATGGAGCGATTATTACCTTAATTCATGGGATTATATATCTTCTATATATGGATAAGTATAGATTTGATATATCTATACTTCCACGAAATATATTAAGTGAATGAAAATATACATCCTTTTTGTTCGTAATTTTCGTAGTAATTTCTCCATGGAGCAACAAGGTATTCACGTTTTTATATGATATTTTTCTCAATGTATCGATTATTGTTGTTGCACATACAAGGTATATTTATTGCATATAAACATATTTTCTTTGCAACATTTTGTAATGTATCAGAATTTCCTGAATGTTCGTTAGTTATTATTTTATGTTTTTTTTGCCTTTTGTGTTATCTAGCAAGTTTTAGTTGTTATATTTTGTATATATAAGTTATTTTTCTATTGTTTTCTTGCTTCATGGAAATCTGTGTAAATGTCATGACTCTTACGTATAAGTTAGTTTTGCTTTATAAGGTATAAACTATTTAACAATTCGTTGCAATCTTAATGTATACTTGTTGCACATTAAGGTATATTTGTTGCATATAAACATAGTATCTTTGCAGTGAAATTGTAATTTGTTAATATTTTTTAATTTGAGTCGTTTATTTTCGTTTGTATTGGTAATATTTATGTTTTGCTTTTTGCATTTTGTTTTATATTTTTGTCGTTTTAGTTGTTTTATTGGTATTTGTTAGTATTTTTTTTCAGTTCATTATGCTTCATGTTACATCATTGTAATTTTGTATTACATTATAATGTATACTTTATGTTCGCTAAAATGTATAGTTATTGCACATATATTGTATATTTTTTGCATATAAACAGTAAATTTATTTTGTATTGGTAATGTTGTATTATTGTTTCTCGAATATGTTTTATCTTGGTCGTTTTAGTTTTTTTTTTGGTATTTTGCAAGATTTTTTACATTGTTTGTATGCTTCATGGAACATGTGGGTAATTTAGTTTTAAATTCGTAATAATATATATATTTATACATGTGTTGTATGTGTTGTTGCACATTTTAGTATTTGTATTGTATATAATATACAATATATTGCGTACATGTAACATATTTGAACTTAGAAAATAAGTCTGTCTCTGTAATGTTTATAATACTGTATGTTGCACATTGTCTTATTTGTATTGCATAATATACTGATTTTGTAACAATTATATGTTATCTCTAATCTGTAATAATATATATAATTCTGTTATTGAAAATTTGTGGTTAGCATGTGGAATATTGCATATGCAATGCAGTAGTATAGCACATTAATGTATAGTTATTGCATTGTTCTCCCCAATGAATATCACTGATAATTATCCCATATTTTCATGGTATAGACGCAGATTTTCCATATCTTCATTGTGAAATTTTTTTATTCTTCTCAAATTTACCCTTCACGTTTTTTTAGGGTTTAAATCAGTAAAATCAGTTTTATTTAATTCTATGTTTATGCATAAATCTCATCCATTGATTATATTGCAATACATGGTTGAGATTTATTCCTATTTCTCACACTAAATACTTTTCTCACTATAACCATCCCTACATATATATATTGAAATCTTATAATCTAGTGGTACTGCTTCATCTATGTAGGACTAAAAGTTTGAAAGTTAAACTTGACTTTAATATTTTATAAAATATTTTTAAGTTTTAATCCATATAAGTAAGTGTAATAATTTCGAAGATAAAGTTGTAAAATTATCTAAGTTCTATATATCCATCCTAAATTAAATTTGACTCTTTATTCCGTCTCAATCCAATTATATATACATACAAGAGGTAATAATATATCACATTACCAAAGTTGAGACCTTTTCTATTTAGTGTCCAACCTCTAGCATATTATTATTAAAATTTATTATGTTTTATATTTTTTTTCTTTTAATATCTCGGATAGTTAACATAAATATTAAAAAAATATGATATCTAATTAGAGGAAATCACGCCGTTTTTCATAACAGTTTAAAAAGCCTTAAGATAATTGAAAAAATGAACACCTCATCGTCTTCTTCTCTTAACCAAGCCAACACAGTTAAGGCTTCAACATAAGAGCTAAAGCGAGAAAGTGATCTTCAAGAATTATGGATAAGAGAAACATGTCGTTTAGCCAAGGCAGCGGAAATTTTGTGAATTTTTTTAGAAGACACTCTTGCAAATGGACATTGCTTGTTATTGATATCATGTACTTTTAAGAATCCAAGCAGAAGATTTCTAAGATGCCCGATTTAGGATGAGGTTAATGATGTTCGTCTTTGTTTTTTTTGTATATGTTTAAGGATATAGACATTTTTATTTTGTTGATTCGTCTGAGTTTCGATGTATAAATAGCCCGATGATTGCAAGTATTTTGTTTGGTTTCATGAATCATACTGTGGAAGGGCGAATGAGAGGCAATTTTCGAAGAGGCACTTCTCGAGCTCTTTTGTCGAGGCCCTGACTGCGTTGCCTTGGCTAAGTGAAGACGATGAAGTGTGTATTTTTTCAATTCTCATAGGGCTTTTAAAAGTTCGACTATTGGAAAACTTTTGTCTTAATTGTGTGTTTTAAATAGATCCTAAAATTCATTGATGATTGTGTTACTGATGTAACATAGTGCTACTCATATGTTAGGTAGTTAGCTTTTCTAGTTACAGATTTCAGTAAAAGAACTACCAATTTGAACAAGCTCAAGACTAATGAAGTTCAAACAGTACTGAAGTTAGTCGTATTGAAAGAAGTTATAGTACCAGCGTAACTGAAGAGGGAAATCGAAGACTGAAAACTAAAGTTCAAAGATTAAAGACTCAATGCTACTAAAAACAAAGAAGTTGAAAATATGACTAAGTGTCACACCAGCAGGTGAGAAGTCAAAGCTGCTAACTACGTCAAAGCTGAAAGCGTCATACTGACTCAGGTTCTTCAACCTGATAAAAGACGCAGTCTAGCCTGCTAATAAATGACGGGACAGACTCGACTGATATAATCTGACTATTTAAGAATTCAAACGAGAAGAATTCAAACGACAAATGAAATAGACATGATTGATGTTCCCTCCAACGACACTATTTATCGTTCACTCTATAAATAGACGCAGAATCCGATATTTTAAGGTATCTGAAACGCTGCACATTCAAATATTTAAAGCACCCAGAATCTTATATCTCAAAACCAATACCCAACGATTTTGAAAAAGGAAATCTACAAAGTGATATAAGAAAATCTTCAAAGCTCAAATATACTTATCAGCTCAAGATTTCAGTATACACTATCTTAAATTCTAGGATACAATTTTGATATCTTAAGTTTAGAAATATTAAGTTTGTCGCATGTAACAACTCAACCCTTAGTTGAAAAATCATCTACTCAAAACCACAAGTTTTAGTAGAAGGGATAAACTGAAAGCTGACTAAGTCAATATTTGACTAAGTATTTTATACCAGCTTGAGTTTTCAGTAAGGCAAAAAGTTAACCACCATATTCCACAAGTATATCAATTATCAGTCCAACTGACCAGCTGTCTCAGTAGTAAGTATATTTGTTAACTGATATCATTTTGAACAAAAATCTCCTAACTTGAATTGATCACTAGTATTGAACTGACTTCAGTTACCTGACCGCTACTAAAAGAGTAAAAGGTCAAGTCTTGAGATAAGAAAGGTTTTGATTTGTCTTTACTTGTGTATTCTCCCCTCTCCCTACACCAATACGAACCTTAAGGGACCATCAATGACTGACATTTTTTTTAATTGTCTGTGTGGACTCTCCGACAAATCATTTAAGCATATGAGTTCAGAAATATTTTACCGATGATATTAAGGGAAAAATTATAAAAAAATATATATTAAAGTTTTTAATAACAATATACTAAATTTGGGAAATTAAGAAAAAAAGTCTAAATTTTGATATATGATTTGTTATTACTTCTCTATATAATAAAAAAAAATAAGAAAAAATATGTTATATTTAAGTACACGCCCCGCAAACATGGAACACGTTACACGATGGGGTCTCAGCTTTAGCTTTATTATATATATGTATACTATTTTTTGAGTGCATCACGAGAACTTTATGTAGATGGGGATAATATATCTGTCAAGTTGTTAAAGAAAACATGTATTATTTGGCCATCGCTTTCATTCCCTAAATTATGGTCTCACTCCTAGTCTCCATTATATAGGAAATGATGCAAAAGAAATTGTTGGTTTGTAGCATTTTTTATCTTTATGTATCTTGGAAACTAGTCCAACTTGTGACAGAGTGAAACAGAACTACTGTTGCACTCGTTTGTGACTACAAATATTTGCTATAAGACAAATATGTCTCACCACTTCTCATGCATCTTTCTTTTTGGAATGTTTTTCTTTTGCTTTTCACTCCTGCATTCTCGATTTTATTCATTCAAATGGCAACACCTATTTATGATACAAGTTAATGCATAATTAATAGGTGTGTATTAATTTAACAAGTAGAATGGTTTGCATTTAAGGTCAATTCTAATATATGGTTTGCACTATTTTGGTGTCGTTGTTATACTAAATGTGTTTTCAGTTTAATGATTTACACTGAATGTCACACTAAAAGAAATATTCTTTAAAATACATTATTATCCTTATAAACACAAAAACTCATTTACATCTGTTCGTACGATGCAGACGGGTAAAAGTACTATTTATTCTTAACAAAATTATCATTTACATTTATTTTTTACATTATAATTTGAAAGTATCATTTCTATTAAAAAAATGTATCATTTATACTGAATAAAAATATCATTATCCGCATGTCATAACTTAAATATTGCAATCATGGGATCCGTCTAATCCCGCTTATCCTAATCAACGGATCAACCGAATTCGTGGGACTTACCTGTTCTAAATTTACTTTGAATGAACAGTGTTTCACTGTTCAGATACATTGAAACAGTGTACCTGATTTAGTGCATAGTTGGAGTGATTTAATGCATAAACTATACTAACTTTAGTGAAATAGTACACACGGTTGGAGTTGCCCTAAGCTTGTAATAATCTATGATTAGAATAGAAATTTCAAATATTTAGAGATTATGAAAATGCCATGTAAATATATATCAAATTATATTTGGAAAAGGATTGATGTGTAAAATTAAATAATATCATTTATACTGAATAAAAATATCATTATTCGTACATACAATGTCCGTACATGAGACTACCTCACTAATAAATATTGCAATCATGGGATCCGTCTAATCCCGCTTATCCTAATCAACGGATCAACCGATTCGTGGGACTTACCTGTTCTGAATTTACTTTGAATGAACAGTGTTGCACTGTTCAGATACATTGAAACAGTACCTGATTTAGTACATAGTTGGAGTGATTTAATGCATAAACTATACTAACTTTAGTGAAATAGTACACACGGTTGGAGTTGCCCTAAGCTTGTAATAATCTATGATTAGAATAGAAATTTCAAATATTTAGAGATTATGAAAATGCCATGTAAATATATATCAAATTATATTTGGAAAAGGATTGATGTGTAAAATTGAATAATTGTATTCAACATTTAAAAAAATGTATTGATACTTTTCAATTCCGAAACAAATATCCTAATATGGAATGTAGATCCTTATACTTGTATGCGTATATTAACTAGTGATAAGATGATTAATGTCTGATACCAAATGTCTTATGTTTTAGTCCAATATTGCGAGGTTTTTAAGAATTTATTCATCCAAAAAAAATCCTTATACTTAAATTTAGGCATTTTTTTAAATTATAGATTTTAATTTTTAGCTTCAATTTTATTTTAAATTGAAGATATAGTAGATTTTGTTGATAATTAAATCTCGTTGAAGTGATGGATGCTGATTGCTTTATCCACAAAAAAAGAAGTGATAGACAACACTAAACGGCTTAGACGTCGCCAGCTTTTTAATGGAACTCCTCTAGTTTTTTTTAAGTCCCGAAACAAAACTAATCTCGTCCGATCCTAACTGGTTCTTTGTTTTTGGTCAAATAGATTAAAAAGAATTATGTTTGATATATAAAATAAGATAACTTACAATATTTGAAATACTTTTGTGTGTAAAAATAATTCATTTTTAGAATGAATGGATCCACACTTGAGCTGACCCTGAATTTATTATTAGTGTTAGATGTTGTTGCTTGCCAGAATATCGTGATCTTAGCCCCTTTTCCATCCCCGTCGCAGGTGAGAAATGAAGAAGAAGCAGTTGAAAAGCAATGGGGCTGAGGAATTTATGGAGAAAAAAAATGAAAAAATAGAGAAAGTGAGAGTTTGGTGGGGCCCTCCCCAGGAAGAGAGAGAGAGAGAGATGTGTAGTAATAAGTGTTGTGAATCCGGACAGCCTCGTCATCGTCAACGCGCTCCCGGACAACACCTCCGTCGATCCCGGCAGCAACTTAACGTCGTTCCTGGCAACTTTATGGACACCTGCACACAACAAGGAAAGAAACAACAAAGAAACAAGAAAAAGAAAAATAGAGATATGATTGAATAAACTCGGCTCGTGCGCCCTCCTTTGACACACACAAATAACCTCGGCTCCACCAAAGGAAGTGGCTATCTCGTTGGCTCCGCAATCACAACCACAAAGGCAAGAAACGACAGTAGCTTTTTCTTCCTAGGCGCAACATTCACTAATTTTATCTTTCTCGCAGGCTTGCTCTCAAAATGGGAATGAGAAAGTAGCTTCTGCCAAGGAATTGGAAAAGGGAGGCGTCTGTATTGCTTCTCAATTCTCGTGCGCCACTAACTCATTCCAAGGGGAAAAACAGGAGGCCACAATCTACTGCACTTAAATAAAACTTAGGGGAATAGGTTTTAGGAAATAGACTTGGGCTATTGCATTGGGCCAACAATTTATAACAATCTCCACTTTTGGCTCAACCGTGTTGCTGTGTGCATCGGAGAACAAACAGCACAATCATCCTCGCCTAGTGTCCCCTGCAAAATTACCCAGACAGAGCAAGGAACAGGACGTATAGACACACAGTCCATACATGATCACAAAGATCAACCAAGAGTAAATTAACCGTGTTCATACCTGCAAAAAAACACACAGAAAAATACCACAAAGCATAAAGATATCTAACACACAGTTAGAAGCTCACAAAGTAATCACAAAGTTGTGTGTGTGTGTTGGCCTAGTGGTAGAGTGGTTAATGCCCGAGGCCAAAGGTCTCGGGTTCGAGTCGACCGTGACGCAGCCTTTAAAATTTATGTATTAATTGACCCAAAAAAAAAAAACAAAGCAATCACAAAGCATGAAGACAACTAATACACAATTAGAAGCTCACAAAGAAACATCACAAAGCATAAAGACAACTAATACACAATTAGAAGCTCACAAAGAAACATCACAAAGCTAACTAACACAAAGCTAGTTGACCACAAAGTAATCACAAAGATAACTAGCACAAAGCTACTGAAGATCGCAAAGATCATCACAACCATCACACAGACGGTATATCACAAATATTGCTATCACTAAGCTAGCATAGATCACACAGATCATAAAACACAAAGCATATCACAAAGTCACTAAGCCATCACAAAGACACGAAGTTAGCACAAAGCCACCAAACCACAAAGTCACATAGAATTAACCACAAAGGTATGTTCACAAAAAACAAGAAAAAACGAGTATAAAGCAAGGAACGAAGCTCCATCTCAAAGAGAGCAACAATAGAGACACACAAGGAAACAAACTCCTAAGCTCATGCACCCTAAACTTAAAGCTCAACCACATACTCCACCTTAGAGCAAATCACTAAGCATGCTCGAAAAACAAAGATGGATCACTTAGATCCATACACACAGAGTCACAAAACAACAGCAAACAAGCAAGTTCATAGGCATGAGATACACATGAAACACATTCATACATAAAATCTCAATTTATCACATAGCTACCTAGAACTAGCAACTCATAGACTCAAACCTAGCTGCTCAAATTGGTAATTCTATATGTCAAAAAAATCAAAGTCCATCTTACCATCAAAAGGTACATACCATAATTCGCCAAAGAAGACATAATGCCACACAATAAATCAAGAAAAATTTATCAACCTTAATGCAGCGGAATACAAATCAGAGAACAAAAAATATTCGCAAGGAAAATAAGATTTTCGATTTAATCAAACAGTTAACAAACGAGAGACACGTTGGTAAACAAAAACAAAACCCAATCCTATACTGCGCCAATTGGCAGTTTTTTAGAATTTTAAAACAGAGAGCTTTTAGCCGTTTTACCGGAGCGAGATCCTAAGATCAGGATCCCAACTTATCAACTACGACGAGGAAGAACCTTGGCTCTGATACCACTGTTGTGAATCCGGACAGCCTCGTCGTCGTCAACGCGCTCCCGGACAACACCTCCGTCGATCCCGGCAGCAACTCAACGTCGTTCCTGGCAACTTTCTAGACACCTGCATACAACAAGGAAAGAAGCAACAAAGAAACAAGAAAAAGAAAAATAGAGATAGGATTGAATAAACTCGGCTCAGGTGCGGCTCCTCCTTTGACGCACACACATAACCTCGGCTCTGCAAAGGGAGTGGCTATCTCGTTGGCTCCGCAATCACGGCCACAAAGGCAAGAAACGACAATAGCTTTTTCTTCCTAGGCGCAACATTCACTAATTTTATCTTTCTCGCAGGCTTGCTCTCAAAATTGGAATGGGAAAGTAGCTTCTACCAAGAAATTGGAAAAAGGGAGGCGTCTCTATTGCTTCTCAATTCTCGTGCGCCACTAACTCATTCCAAGGGGAAAACAGGAGGCCACAATCTACTGCACTTAAATAAAACTTAGGGGAATAGGTTTTAGGAAATGAGCTTGGACTATTGCATTGGACCAATAATTTATAACAATAAGTAAGGGGTGAGAGTGTTGGTGGGGCCTTAAAGAAAGAAATTACATAGAAAATGAAGTTCATGCTCAAAGTTTTTTAGTTTTATTTTTATTTTTTTCATTTCTCATTTAAGTTTAGATCAATTTTAGATTTTATAATTTTATGTAAAGATATATAAATTTAAGAATTAATCCTAGTCCTATTATTCTATGAAGTTTCTTATTTTCTTCCCTTTTATTAGGATAGTTGCGAATCAAAATAAAAAAGTTAAGATTGTGATCACCACAAATTTGGCTAACTTCAGTTTTCATATATTAAACACATATTAACAAATGCAGTTTTTGAGTTAGAGAGGATTCTGTATCGAATTTTGATCGGTCACCTTTACAAAGATGATACATTTTTTTTATGAAAAGAAAAACAATATGCTGGCTAGAAGTCTCATTTTCTGCCTTATGCTATTGCTTATTGTGGATAAGCATTGCGGGCTGACTCAATGGGTTAGATGATGATCTTGTTAAAAAAAAAGTTATGTTTGAATATCTAATAGTAATATTTTCTAGGTCAAATTTTTATGCGAAATATTATTAATATATACTTCGTATATATTTGGGGAGACACTATAATTCTTTGCTCACTAATTGTAAAACATAGGAAACTAGAAGTAATCATTAGTTTAAGTAAAAGTTCTATTTTAAAGAATTATCCTCATACCTATAAATATCTTTGAAAATCAAGTTTAACCTTAAAGAAGAAAGAGTATATGATTTTGGCGCTAAAATACATAACCAATTTTGGTTTTTTCATAAACTTTAAAATTATTAATAAATATTCAAATTTAACATTATTGTAATTTTTTTCACAATTGAATTACAGTCAAAATTGAAGCTGACATGGCAGTCGACGTGACTTCACTTTATCAAAAAACATCGTTTTATTTATATAATATATATTAATTAGAGCCTAAAAACATTAACTTTAGATCCATTTTGATTTTTATCGCGAACTTTAAAAATTGTCAACAAATACACGAACTTAATATTATTGTAATTTTTTCATAAATTGAATGATAGTCAAAATTAAAACTGACATGACAATCGATATGACGTCACTTTATTAAGACGACATCATTTTACTTATGCAATATATATTTAAAAAAAATCTAAGATCAACCTCACATTCTCTTTTCAATCCAAATCTCATCGTAAGTTGGGGTTAGAGAAATAGAGATGGGATGGGGTGGGTGTGGGTGACATGTTGGGGTTGGAGTATGGGTGAGCCTTCAGGCGGTTCGATCCAAAATCGAATCAAACACGAAAAAACTGAAAACTGAATTATTTTTTAAATGTAAACCGAATCGTATCAGATTGTATGTCCAAAACGAACCGAAATATTCGATTCGGTTCGATTTGATTGGATATAACCGATATTAATAATATAAATAATATATATATATATATATATATATATATATATATATATATATATTTCGGTGGTTCGGTTTGAAACTCGACTTTTTTCAACCCGAAACCAAACTGAATAAATTTTGGTTTCAAAATTTAAAATCGAACCACACCGTTTTACTGTATAAACCGAATCAAATTGTTAATTTCGGTTCGTTTCGATTTTTCGAGTTTGGTTTGGTTTTGCTCACCCATATGTTGGAGAAAGAGTGTATGAGGTAGATTTAAGATTTTCTTAATATACATCGTATAAGTAAATGACATCATTTTGATGGAGTGGTGTCACATCGATTATCGTGTCAGTTTTAATTTTGATCGTCATTCAATTTGTCGAAAAATTACAAATGTGAAGTTCGTATATTTATTGATAATTTTTAAAGTTTGTTGGAAAAACCAAAATGGACCTAAAGTTCATGTATTTAGGCTCCAATTAATATATATTGTATGAGTAAAACGACGTCGTTTTGATGAAGTGACGCCACATCGACTGTCATGTCAGTTTCAATTTTGACCGTCATTCAATTTGTGAAAATATACAATCATAATAAGTTTGTGTGTTTATTGACTATTTTTAAAATTCGTGAAAAAATCCAAAATAAATTCAAAATTTATGTATTTAGATGCCAACAAATTCGATATAATCTGTTGAAAATTGTATTTTCTTTTGAACCAAGTAGGCTGATTGGCTACGAGTTCCTAACTCCCCATAAAAAATAATTATAGAAACCCTAGAAAACATAAATACAATTTATTGAAATAGGAAACGCTCAAAAATACAAAATGTCAAAATGAGCAAGTCGATGGTAGTTATGTCCTTTCACAGACCCGGTTTCTCCTAAATCCAGTGTCGGAAAAAAACCCAGCCCGATATAGCAGCAGTTAGCACTTAGCAGCATTCTCCCTCCCCCAAATCCATCGCTCTCTCACCCAAATACACAGATAAAGAGAGAAAGCTGTACATGCAAGGGATTCTCCACAATGATTGCAATTACCTCCGCCGAGTTGAACTACCTCATCTTCCGTTATCTGAACGAATCGGGTAACTCACTCTCCATCTATATCTCTGTGTGCGCGCTCCATTCTTGAATTGCAAACTGGTTCTCCAGAATCATCATTGGAATTAATTTTTGGTGCAAATTAAGCAACATGATACCGTTATTGTGGATTTTGGAGAATAGCTTTCGTCTTCTTTCATTTTAATTCTTTTCTTTTCTCTCTCTGTGTTTGTGTTGGGGGGTGGCGTAGGGTTGCTGGAGTGGTTAAATATGATGGCGCAATTAGGTTCTTCTCTCGAATTCAGATTTTATGTTTCTCCAACTAGACGATATGAATGAGTCAAATAACCAGCCTAATTAACTTCTTATTTAGGTTTTAGGGTGGGTGTTCCTTATGGACCATCGCACAGAGCTTGAGTTTGATGTGAAGCTTTAAGAAACATGTTATTACGTTAGGGACTTGGCGTTTTCTCATTGTTTTGGCTTGAAATACTGTTTCGAATTGATGATAACAGAAAATATGGTTGTATGGAAGAAAATATGAACTCTTTATAAGTCTAAACAGAGAAAATGATTCCTTATACTGAGATTTTAGGAGAATTATTCTTAATTCAATACATGCTTCCAGAGATATAGGAATTGAGCCACTAGAAAGAAGTCAAAGTTGCCAGTCCGACAAAGCCTGCCTTTCTTATGATTTGAATTTGAAACCAGTCATACAAAGATTCATCTTCATCATTGATATTGCAAGAAAACTGAGTGTTCTATAATCCGGGAAGTCTCTGTTGTCCGGTGTCTATATTGTAGTTCTGCATATGACTGGAACATAAATATCGTTTCCTATGGATTATGTACCTTATCATTCATGTCTTGGACTGACCTCTCAGTCTTCATTCATTTTATTGTTATTTCTCAAATATCTTCCATCAAGATCTTGCCTTCATTGATATTATGCTCAGACCAACCTATTATTCTTCACAACGAAAATTCACAAGGTTTTCACAGGGGTTCTATTTTTTGAGTAAGTGTATCAGTATAACTTTTCTTCTTCTTCAGTTCTTCTTTGGGTGGGGATGCAGGTTATTGGAACATGATAATGTTGACGGTCTCTATCAAGCAACAGTCCTGTGTTCTAGTATTAGTTGTGCAAATTTCCTCGAAGAATAAACACTTTGTAACTAACATATTTTGGCATCATTGACTTTTATATGGAACTTTTGTTTTCAGGATTCGCGCACTCTGCTTTCGCTTTAGGATATGAGGCCGGGATTAATAAAAGTAACATTGACGGCAACCTTGTTCCACCTGGGGCTCTCGTTACATTTGTTCAGAAAGGAATTCAATATCTCGAACTAGAAGCAAACTTGACTAGCGTAAGAGTGCCCTACTGTTGAATCTTTGTCACTAGAGTTATATGTTTCCCTTCTCTCTGAATGTTGTGCTGATTCTGGCCCCAGGATGATTTGGAAACAGATGATGATTTCCAGTTCCTACATCCTTTGGATCTAATAACAAAAGATGTGGACGAACTTCAAAGGATTATAAAAGAGAAAAAAGAAAATATTCAGAAGGATAAATCTAAGGGAAAGGAGAAAGAAAATATTGAAAATGACCGGGAACATGACCGCAGATTTGCGATGGAAAAAGAAAAGGAATTTGCAAAAGAAAAGGAGACCGAGAAACTACAAAGAGAGAAAGAAAAAGAACGTGATAGGGAGAGAATGGAAAAAGAGAGGAGAAAGAGAAGGAAAAGGAGAGGGAGAAAGAGAAGGAAAAGGAGAGGGAGAAAGAGAAGGAGAAGGAGAAGGAGAAAGATAAAGGCAAAGAAAAGGGAAAGCCCTTTGAGGAGGTCAGTGATGTTAATCATACTGGGGATGAGGTTAATGGTAAACTTGAGGAGAATGGAAATGATGGAGGTAAGACCCATTTCAGCTTTTTTAACACACATGCACTTGCCCTGTGAGGTGTAACTTATAAGTCTTCCTTGAGTGATTGGATCTTCAATTTCTTGTTGTCTTAATGTGCACGTCTTGAATTCTGTATGTCTTTTCAAGACATGTAACTCATTCTGTATATTTGTTTATATTATGAATAGGGCCAGAACCAATGGATATTTGCCCTAATTTACCTTCCATGCCATGTGAATTCCCAAATAGCGACGTAACAGTTTTGCAAGGTCACACTTCTGAGGTTTGCTCATATATTACGAAATTCTTCATCTTTATTTCTGATAGTCAAGCGGAATTATGATGAATATATGTATATTTTTTAAAATTATTGAGCACGCCTTGCTAATGCTTCTTTACACTCGCAGGTTTTTGCATGTGCTTGGAATCCTACCGGTGCACTTCTTGCTTCTGGGTTAGCTTAAAATCAAAATATTACATATTTTTAGAATGATTATATTCATTTTCTTGCATTTTTTTTTCCTTCCATTTTAGGCCTCTCTATTTCCCCCCTTATCTGTCAGCATTCCTGGTCTTCTTCAGATATTTGAGATGTTTTGCTTTTATTCAAACAATCTATGTATTGTGTCAAACCTAATACGTCATTATGGATTCCCGTCTGGCCGTGCACAGAGCAATTGTTTATCGTCGTTTCTGGTATACGAGCTATGGCTTTACTTAGTTGTTGGCTTGCTGTTAGAGATTTTTTTTGGTGATAATACTATCAGTTTTTCTTGTATGATGACCGATTGCTAGTAAGGCTACACCGAGAGTAATCTTCTTCTGTATACAACTTAAGTGGGGTGTAAATCTCATCTGTCACAACAAATAATGAATTGTCTTTAAGTAATAATACTTGAGCCCATATCTGCAGATAAAAAAGAATTACTACAAACTAGAAAAAACTTTAGAAAAGGTGTGGTTCTTAAGTTAGAAAGGGAAGAGTCTGCTATCCTGCTAATGTATTTTGTGTGTTTTATATCTTAAGAATTTATTAGTGTACCTTTTTAAGAGATAGCTCCAGTTTCCCTTTTCCCTTGGACAATGACCATATATTTACACTTGGCCAACCACTGTCCTCCCTGGCTCATCCTTTATGTATTGTTTGCTATTTCTTTGTTCTTGGGCCAACAAGAAGAATTGGAGTTTCCTGGTGGTCCAATCTTATGTTCTGTACCTGGCTATTAAGTTATCCTCACAAACCTTGTGTAGGAACTGCACAAAAGGGAATGAAACTCTATGGCATACTTAGATATAGAGTTTCATCACCACATAGTTAACCAAGGAATCTGATGAAACCAGAGACGTATCATTTCTTAAGCTTTCTTGCATGTGTAAAAACTGTGTATTGCCTAATGGCTAATGTATTATGGTGAGTAGCCCCACACGTAATGTGCTTAACTAGCAATTTCCCTGTTAAGGCACTTAGTGAATGATGGCTTTCTTCCAAGTCTTCATGCATGTTAGAGCTTCATGTTTCTTTGACATCTATGATCTATGCTAACATTACTTAGCATTGTTCTTTTGGGACTTTTCTTTTCGCTTCTCCTCTTAAGTATTTGAATCTTCATACTCATGGCATTTGATAGCACTTGTTGAGTTTACTGAATTTAGGTGTTTATCGTGTCTCTTGCACAGTATCTATGTGGAGATCATGACTTATGTTGATAGTAATGTTATAATATCTGTTATGTGTTGGTATCATGCATTGTGTATTTTTTCTTCTATCATGTTAATAGAAGTCCTATGATCATTATGGTTATTTGTTTGATAGGGCTGGAGATTCTACTGCTAGAATTTGGACTATTGAAGGGCCATCTAGTTCCAATACAGAAAATGGGCCTTTCAGTGTCGCACTTAGACATTTCAAGGGTAGGACGAACGAGAAAAGCAAAGATGTGACAACGCTCGACTGGAACGTGAGTGTTTTATATGCAATTTGGTATTTATTATTCAATTTCTTCATTCATTTCTCTCCATGCTGGATATGGTCAATCTGATGCCTATAAAGAAACATGAACTATCTGTAGATTGATGGCACGCTGCTTGCTACTGGTTCTTATGATGGCCAAGCAAGGATATGGAGTAAAGATGGTTAGAGTTCCTCATAATGTTATTTGTTTTAACTCGTGCCTCTTTGAAGCTTGATCTGCCGTGATAAATTTGAATAATGTGAACAAAACTGTGTTACTTTGGCATATGATATTCTAAATAAAGGTTGATTTCACGAACCTATTCATGACCTTTTACTTGATGTTTTTATGCTTCAATATCTGTTTCTGCTGCAAACTTTGTTGCCTATTTTTGTGATTTATATAGTATAATCAGAAAAATATGTCAAGCGTAAAATGTCCAAATCTCTTGAGGATAGGTCTTATATTAGTTAAATATCGTTAATTCAAAAAAATAAGCACAAATAAAGGGGAATTGGAAGTTGTATTAGTAGATGATACTTTAAGAAGACATGTACTTAAATGTAGGAGGAAACTATTGAAGGAAAAAGTTGTAGCTTAGTGCTTTAGTTGCAGATTTGGTGCGATTTGCAACCAAAGAATGATCTACTGTTATAGTGAGGATCTCACCTCAGAAGAGAGAGTGTATGAATTCTGGCCCTTTCTCTGGGCGAACCTCTGCTCAGACAGGACTGGTTCCATAAAGTTGGAGTTCCCCAAGCCAATTCGAAGATTTACTTATTTTCAAGAATTTCTTCAGTGTGCCGTCTTAGTATGCTCTTTATCATTTGAGAATATTATTTTTAAAGGTTGCCACGCATAAATGGTTCTTTAATCAACTTATGAAATTAACAAAATTATGGCATTCGGATGGACTAATGCAATTCATTAGTGAAATTTGGTGAAAATACATTGGAGACCTTGTTCACATATCTGGAGAACAGAATGCTGATCTTGTAATGACGTCTTACAATTTAAGGCTGTGTGCACATACTTAGGTGTCTAAGCTGTAAAGTTGTGAGTAGAATAATTCTTGTAGTATCTTAGCAAAGTGTATATTTTTTATACAACATTACAAGTTGGATCCAAAGTTCATTGCTGCAGAGTTGCGTTTTCTACAATTATATATTATTAGCTCTAATCAAAATTAGGGTCCATTCTCATCTCACATATGCATGATGTGCTGTGCTTTCTTTTCTTCCAGGGGAATTGATCAGTACACTAAATAAACATAAGGGGCCTATCTTCTCCTTGAAGTGGAACAAGAAAGGAGATTTTCTTCTTAGTGGAAGCGTTGATAAAACTGCAATTGTGTGGGATGTTAAGACAGGCGAATGGAGACAACAATTCGAATTTCACTCAGGTGCTTTTGTGTCGTTTTATCCATTGTTCTGCTTGAGCATGTTCTCTTACATGTTTCTGCAGATGAAAGCTTTTGCGAAATATTTGGTTCCTAACTTGTACGATCATTTTATTATATATCTGCTGGCAGCTCCTGCCCTGGATGTTGATTGGAGAAACAATGTTTCCTTTGCTACATGCTCGACTGACAGCATGATATATGTTTGTAAAGTTGGAGAAAGCAGGCCAATCAAAACTTTCTCAGGGCATCAGGTTCCTTTCATTTATTTAATTTGTCACCACTTTTGACCTGTACTTGACACGTTCCATCATTTGGAAGAGACAAGGTTCCGTTGACATACTATTCTGTGTACTGTGTGGCAATCTAGAAGGAACAGTCCCTTATTTGAGGGCATAAATTGTTGCTAACTTAAGCAGCATTCTCATATCTGCCCCCTTGATAAATGTCTGAACGGATAGGATAATGAACTGGTTTTCTAACCTTGGTTAAATAAACAAACTATGTATTCAGCAGAAATCTTGAGAAGGGAGGAAATGGTAAGGCACGTCTCAAGGAACTTTCACCATGAAGACATCTTGGAAATTGAAACCTCTGCACCCCACCTCAATAGCTTTGAGTTCCTTCATGTCTTTATTGCCTCTCCTATCTCTATTTATCATCACTCTCATACACTTCCTGAAGCCTTTTATGGCGGGCTTTCTTCCATAATTCACTGTTAATGACTCCTATCAAATGATTCACTCATCAGTACTAGTTACTTCAGTTATCAGTACTAGTTACTTCAGTTTTACTATCTATAACTTCATATGCCTTAACACTTGAATGTGCTTGTTTAGGGTGAAGTCAATGCTATCAAGTGGGATCCAACAGGCACACTTCTGGCCTCATGCTCTGATGATTCAACAGCAAAGGTTACTAGAAGCAATCTGACACAATTTTTTATCAGCTAGCATAATTTGTTTTTATCTGGATTCTAATAGTATGTTACTAGTCGTTTTGTGTCTTATAACCTTTGTGTACTTTAAAGAAAGATAATAGGTATACTTTTAAGTGTTTATCTTTGTCATTTTAGTCATCTCATAATGAATGATGGGTCGTCTGTTATGTTTGATTGTAAATGCAGATATGGAGTATCAAACAGGACACATTCTTGCTTGATTTAAAGGAACATTCCAAGGTATGGCAATTTTTTCGTTCTTTTATTTTTCCCATTGAGTCTGTAGATTTGAGTTGCTAATGTGTCAATCCTACTCTTCAGGAGATATACACTGTCAGGTGGAGTCCGACAGGGCCTGGGACCAACAACCCGAATCAGCAACTGATGCTGGCAAGGTGACTATTCTGCACTACTATCAAGTGATTATCTTGTCTAGTGATTTAATTTCAGGTGTTTTAATTTTAACATCGATGTCAGCTTTTCTTGTTCTTGTTCATCGTCATATATGCAGAATCCTATGGAGATAAAAAAAGTAGGGGAACAAATTACAAGCAAAATAAATGAGTGAACTGGAGATATAATTCCCAAAAACTGGGAAGAGAGGGAGGGGGGGGGGGTTGAATACTATGATAAACCTGAATCCATAGTTTGTAGTGCCAATTGTAGGACACACTCCTAGGAGGTTCCAATGCAAACAATCATGCTTAGAAACCCACAACTTCATAGAGTTCAGAAGGAACTTCGCTAGATGGACTTCTGCATAAATGACTTGTACCAAAAGTTGCTTCAATATTAATACTGACCTGAGTAATTTTGCAAATCGCCATGAAGGGCTAAAAAGTGTATTTTGGGCTCCTAAATCTATAAAGAAGACTCTTAACAACAGCTGATTTGCTCAATCACAGTAAAAAAAGGTATCATGGTTAGATTTGTGACATGTCTGTGGTCTAGTTTAGTTGTGGGAAACAACTGAACTAACTAAACAGGCAATCTGCACAGAAGAAAATGTAAGGGTATGAACCTCAAGAAGGTGATTGCCGTACAACATGCTGCCTGTACTATGTTTGAGAATTTGATGCATTAATATTTGCCTTTACTCTAGAAGTAGCTTTCCTTCTTTTGTCTATGCCACTCATCTTTGCTTATTTTCACATTCACCGCTTCTCTACAGTGCCTCATTTGACTCAACCATAAAGCTGTGGGATGTAGATGCTGGACATCTTCTGCACAGCTTAGATGGCCACAGGTATGCGATGAGAACATTGAGCTCTTAATGATAATATAAGATGCTATTCTGCTTTCATAGATAATGCTCAAAATTTAACAATATCCAGACTTCATAATAACATTAAGTGGTGTTCATGAATGACCAATCCAGGGATCCTGTTTATTCTGTTGCATTTAGCCCAAACGGTGAGTATTTGGCTAGCGGATCACTAGATAAATGCATGCATGTGTGGTCGGTGAAGGAAGCGAGGATTGTGAAAACATTCAGCGGAAACGGTGGGATATTTGAAGTTTGCTGGAACAAAGAAGGTGATAAGATTGCTGCTTGTTTCGCAAACAATGTTGTGTGCGTGTTGGACTTCCGAATGTAGAGACGATAGTTTTACAGCATTCTTTGTGCATTCATGTCCTAAAGCCTTGCTTTAGATACTGACTTAGTGTAGGCCTCAATCTGTTATGGATGTGCTATTATAACCTTAGAATTTCAGAAAACCATAGAGCAAAGTAGAATGCTCTGTGGTTTTTGTGCAGAGGTTTTTACGTAAATGATCATTAATGCTTTCTAATAGGCTGTCGTGTAGTGGATATGAGATTTGATTTGACTTGTAGAAATTCTTGATTGAGGGCTGTGGTTTGCATGATCTTGCCTTAATTGATTTTTATATTTACGTTCTACGGTCCTTGATTTTATTTTCTATTGATCTAGTCGACTATTATTTCTGTTGGAGCTTTTTTGTTTTGCGGTCGATTCCTATTGTAAACAATAAATGGTTGAAGTTTTTAGTATATGTTCGCTACTTATTTTAGCTATGATTCAGCGAGTGCACGGTGTAATTGCTATTAACAGAAGCAAGGTCGCATCCCACAAGGATGAGTTATTCTAAACTTATGATTATTATTAATAAGTTGTTCCAAATCTATTTAGACTTGGTCATTTTCAAGTTGAGTTATTTACAAACTTAAACAAAAAAAGGTGGTGACCGATAGAATTTAACGAAGGGAAAGCTATCCCTAACATTAATGAGTATTGATTAGGGGTGAGTATTCGGTTATTAGATCAGTTTCGGACGAAAAAATAATTGAATCGATTAATTTATTTTTTCAAAAAAATAATCAAATCGAATTTTATTCGGTAACCGAACCAAAATAATCGAAATATATTTCGGTTAAACCAATTTTTAACAAAAAAATATATATTTCAAATAAATAAATATATAATATTTTATTGTGCAAATAATCAATATTATATATTGATATAATAAGGAGAGAGAGAGAGAGAAATGAATAGGATTAAGGATATTAATACATTAAAATTATAATTCTAAATAAATAAATAAATAAATAATATTATATATACATATATATATAATTCGGTTTGGGGTTAAATTTTTTCGAACCGCCAAAAATCGAATTACCGAATTTTAATTTGGTTTTAACCGAACCAAATTTGATTTTTCAGTTTGGTTCGGTTCGATTTTTCGAGTTTTTGCTCACCCCTAATATTTATTGGAATTCACTTTATATGTTTAACTCTTGAATGAACACTGATGATCTAGGATTGATCTCTAAACTAATTTTAGCCCTCCCCACGGACGACTGTATAGATTAAAATCGTTGTCTCATATCAATTACTAGCCTATAACTCCAAAAGCACCTAAGATCACCAAGAACCTTCACTCACTCGCAACCTCCCGATCTATTGAGATGACGTGTCTTATGTTCTCATTCAAGTGTCGACTCTTCTTTCATAAGTTCAAGACAACACCAAAGATAAATGCATAAATGATGGTCAATCATTCAATATACAAAACAAACTAAGAAGATATAGACATTCAATCAAGAGTTTTATCAAAATAATATTTATTCCATCACAAACTCATTTAGTGTAATCCCTAGTACAAAAGAATTTAGCCAATCATGTTCATATTCAACAAAATACCAAAATAAATAGAAAATATGATTAGAGATACAAGAGTTTGAAGGGACAAATCATAAAAACTTTGGTCTCCAAGCTTGCTTCTTCTTCTCTAGCTCCAATTGAATGATTTCTTCTATCTAGATAGATGAAAAAGGGAATGGATTAATGGATGATGATTGACAGAGGAATCTGTGTTTAATATGACGTGGAGGCTAGGTTTCCAAGAATAATTCCTTCCTATGTGTTGGGGGTTTCTATTAACAGTGTAATGTGGAAGAGAAACCAAAAGGAGGTGAGAAAAGGTGAGAAAATCAGCCAAAATAGGAGAAAACGTGTTTTTCTCGGAATAGGGGGCGACGGCAGCGGCCCGACCGATGGTCGCTGGCTCGGTCGCTGCCCCCCCGTGCGCCAAAACAGCTCACGGTAGCTGTGCCGCCCAGGTCGCTGGCAGCCCGTGCGCCTCGCCCATTTCGCATCGTTCTCTCTTGTTGGGACTCCGAATTGCTCTCCGTTTTTCTCCGCGTCTTCATATCGAACTTCTCTTCAATACTATGTGATCATTTCATTCCAAGATTGTTTTCATTTTCCTACAAATTTCTAGAAAGAAGCACAAAGTATCAAGTTTTCACAAAATACTAAACTTTGCAATATAACTCATTACAAACATGGTTTTCCTTAGTGAAATAGCATCCTAAAATACATTGAAAAACCATGTTTATCAGTGTAGTTGTACGCGTTTTTTTTTTTTTGAGATGGTCGTCGGGTCAAGATCAGTGAGATAGTATGTTTATCCAAATTCATGTTTAGTGACATTTTATTATGTACTAAAGATTTCGATTCTTGTGTGAATTGACAAAAAATTCTCCCTTTGTTTAATTATTATGTAGAGGTTGCTTGATCGAGAGTTACTTTCGTTAACAAAATGCCAAAAACGTGTTTGCACGATTTTATTTACAAGAGAAAATTCTACCAAAGACAAGAAAGAGGAAGAAAGTAGTGAAACATAACTCAGATTGAAGATTTTAATCAGGAGTGCAATCTCGTATGATTTTGACCTCAAAATGATTTTGGGTAGTTGCATATTACTACCTAAAATGATTCTATTTTGTTTTTGGTCATTTAAGCATTATCCTAGTTCTGTTATTTCGATTTATTTAATCAAATACATGTATTGAATTAATAAACCAAAATGAGACTGCCTTTAGGTAAGTTAATTGTAATATTTATTTTTATATAATCAGTTGAATACACAGCTTAAATTAATAAAACTGATTGATTCTATGTTTTTTTGGTTCGTGATGTATATCTCGTTAAATTAAACGAATTTTTGATTAATTTTTAAATATATATATATTCATTATATTAATTCATATTTAATGTGTCAAATTTAGGAAATATTATAAATTAACTTCACTGGATTCATATGTAGAATTTGGTACACCAGATGTACGAAGCATCTATGCTAATTAAGTCTTAATTATGATTAATAAATGGGCGAAGAGACAAAGTATGTTCAATGAAAATCAAATAAGCCCATAATGTTTTGTGCAACATAATCCTTATCGTATGTTAAAATAGTGCAGATTAGACAATCGTTCAGATGCCATTTAAAAAAAATTGAAAAATCATTTCTTTGTTCTCTTTTTTTCTTTCTTTCCAGCAAGGTTAATTCAATGGACGACGGAGCAAAAACAGCCCTAGAGATTTCAGCGAAAACATGAAACTCTATTGGTATATTTTTGCAACTTAATTAAATATAACTAAGTTAATTAATAAACCCCTATATCCTGAACTGATGGATTAAAAATGGGACTGCAGCCAGCAGCCATACGATGAGGAGGATCAACGTCTTGGAGTTGTGTCGTAGACAACGAGGCAGACTTGCGTGAGGATGGCGCCGCTTAGTCCAGAAGCCCTTGAGCAACCCTATCATGTTGTCGCGGCTCTCTCGAAAGTTCGTGAGGGAGGTCATGAACGTGCCGGTGTTGGCAAGGTTATGTAAATACGCTTTGATGCATATATACAGACACATCTGCGACACTTTCGGAGTGGCGATCCTACTGACGATGGCCAACCATATCATGAAATAGTCGGCAAAGTTCATAGTCAGTTTGACAAGGAACAAAAACCACGCGAGGTCACCTCGGCGATGAGTCCCGACGACCTTTCGACATCACTCACCATGTCACCTCGTCGATTAGGGATTTATTAATTTAACTTAATAAATTAATTAAATTGTGAAAAAGCACAACGATCGAGGCTTATTTAGGGGAGTTTTTGCATTGTCACCTATTAAAATAATATTGTTGGGATAAAAGAGAGGAAAAAGAAATGATTTTTTTTCATACGTTGGGGTCATCTTTAGGGGATTTTCTCTATTTTTACATACTATAAAGGTTAAGTTGCGCAAAACATAATGGTAGAGATTTATTTTATTTTCATTGACACCTTCAGTGGTGTTCTTGTTCCTTTGCCCTTAATAAATTTTAATTGTAGATTTAGATTAATAAACTCGAATTGAATTCAATTAACAGAGATGCATTGTACATCCAAATGCACAAAAGATTTGCATTGGATTTATATATCAATTCATAATCTACTTGATGCTTTCCATACTCAAATGTTCTATGATCCCAAAGATACTACTCCCTCCGTCCCACCCAAGACGACTCCTTTCTTTTCGGCACGATTATTTAGGAGAATGATATAAAGTGAATAAAGTGATAAAAAGTAGGTAGGTCCCACAACTTTTGAAGAGATAATTATTTCCTAAAATGGAAACGTACCATCTTGGGTGGGACAGCTCAAAAAGGAAAGCGAGCCATCTTGGGTGGGAGGAGGGAGTACTAAAGAAGATGTTAGTTTATTAATGGATGACTAATGTCCAATTTGGGTTTTAGGATGCAAGTTTAGGATCTGATGGACTTTGGCATCTACAATTTGTGATACGTTATAAACATCAGATCCATTCACCTTATCTCTAAAACTATCCAAAACTTGAGTCAAGTTTATTTACCTGAGGAGCACAATAATCATTTTTATTGATCAATCTCAAGAGTAAACTTTGACTATCTTTAAACACAATATTCAATACAAAGTTTTACGATTTGCCTCAAAGGTGGTTCATAAACTATTACGCAAGCAAACTGTGAAACAAAATAAGACCAGCACAGAATGAAAGAACATGTTAAGAATCTTGTTGCTCATAAAGGAAAACTTTCAACCATGTTAGAAATGCCAACCATTGTATGATGTTCAATTAAAGATGGCCATTCTCCTAAGATTGGAACAAAACGAAAGATGCCCACATGTCATTAAAAAAGCAGCTAAAAACAGTTACCTAGCTAAACAGCTATATGTACTTTCTCAGAGATCCCATGTTTTAATCAAAGCCTAAACTTCATCTATGATGTCTTTGAAGAAGGATTCTGGCACTTCCGAAGGGGGATACCATGTCGACACACATTTGAACTGTTGCAAGCACAATCATTTTCGAATGTTAGTAAACTGTATTCAACAACTAAGACAAACATGAAGGAGTAGAGCAGGTATATACACACCTTATGTTGCTTGTATTTCTCCCTGATAGCAACCAATGTGCTTCCTCTCCTGCTCGATTGCAAGTCAAGAAGGATTCCAACACATTCTTTTAGATCAGCTGCTTTGTATTTTGAGTATCGCTGCAGAGCTGAGTTCTGCAGGAAAAAAACAGTTAGTTAGGTATGAAAAAACTGAAGCAGATTCAGCTCATTCTAAAAGGCGTGTGAAGCATGTATGTACCCAAGGATGTTGCTTAGGTTGGAGAGTGAATCTTGAGAGGAATATGACCGAAGCAGCCACCAAAGAAGGCAAGAATTTCATGCATCCATAATCGAGCAAACTCAACTCTGCTAGGTAGCAACCTAGAAACTCCAACTGCAAATTGTAACTCTGTAGAAGACAATATACACATCAGAATATGATAAACAAAAAAAAGTTAAGTGTGTTTGAAAATATGGGCATAAGCTCACCTCATTATCTCCTTGAGCGATCCTAGTGAATCGACTGCAATTCAAACAAGAAACAAGCAACCCTTTTAGCCTAATCAAAGTGATAATACAACAAGTGAAGAAAAAATATCAAATAGGACAAATCTTTACCGGAGAAATGTCTTTGTAGTTGGTTTTCCCAATTCAAACTTAAGAGATGTGAGCACCTCAGCCTCCATCTTCACTACCTCTTCCTTAGTATATGTGTTATCAGTGATGTAACAGAAGTCTTCCACATGTGCAGGATTAATCTCCTCATATTTCCTGCAAATCACAATGAAACACAAAATCGTCTCAGCACAGTTACACACGACACATTTACTTAATGAAGAGATGCAATGCAATCAATCTAGTCCCTCACCAGGCAATGAGCATTGATGAAACACCAAGAAGCTGAAGTCTTTGCCTATTAACAACATTTGCAGATAAGAATCTGTCAATGTAAGACACTGTTAGATACAACGTGTCCGATTGAAGCTTGTACTCCTCTGCAACCTCCACCAACCAATCCACCAAAATCCCTCTCATATTTGCAGTCACATCTTTTTGAACTTTCTCAATATAATCCATAGACGGCCTTCTCCTAGCCTCCTTCTGCACCACAAACTCACACTCATCACTAACTAATATAGCACAAAATTAACTCATCCAGCCAAAGGTCAAAACAACATTTAATTAATATAACACTAAATTAACTCATAACTCATCCAGCCAAAGATCAAAACAACTCTTAATTAGTATAACACTAAATTAACTCATCTCTCATCAAATTCGCATTTCTTGCTGCAATATTGATTATTCAAATCGTCATATCGAAACTAAATCATCGGAACAAGCTTCTCAACATCCTATTCGACCTAATTTCTTTTTTCTTACTCATTCAATTAGAAAAAGAATGCAACTCAAATTCAAACTAACCTCCATGCTGTGAAGATATTCATATATATCAGAAGCATAGGCTCTACACATCTGTGGGTCATCGGATTTCTCTTCAACATTCGAATCAAAACCCTTTTCTTCCTTCACGCTCTCTTTCCCCTTCACAGTATTACTCTTCGGCCTGGTTTTCTTCTTATCAGCCCTAATCCAATTTCCATCCAAACCCAGATTTTGCGGAGTCAAAACGTTTTGAATCTCGCCCAACACCACTCTCTTGTTCGTGCTCCGCTGCAGCGTCTCCTCCGCGGCTCTCTTCTTGGCCGCCAAGCGGGTGACTCTCACGCAGTTTTCTTGGTCCGCCATTGTAGACTGCGATAAATGCCGAAGTCCAAGAAAACTAACCCCAGCTAGAGAGAGAAAGATCTTGATGCACTAGTGATGAGAGTGGCGTGTGAAGAAGGGGTTGCAGTATATGGGGGGTGGAAATGAGGTTATAAGCGATTAATACCGCCATTGTTGGTGTGTTTTCAAAAACAAATGAGGCGCCAGGAAGTTTTGCACGAAATCTTGAATTGAAAATGAAGAAGGGTTTCGGGTTTGATTTTTGGTAATTAGAATTGAAGAGCGATTGCGCCCAAGCGATTATTTTTGACCGGTTTTTGAAAATTGAGGAATTTTGGGATTGGAGGGGTATGAGTTTCCCGGTTATTTGGTTAGGTTTGATTTTTGGTTTATTGCCATTGTATTTGGGTGATTTAAATAATTTAATCATCGTTAAAGTCACAAAATATGAATATTCACGACACTCGATATTCTTCTACTTTAAACCAATTGGATTGATTTTCTTATAGTAGTAGATAATTAAGGTGCAAGAGTATTCGTGATAGTAGTATTCTTTTGGATATTTTTAGTTGAGATACCTCCTCGGATTAATAGAGTTGGAAAAAGTAAAAATATTTTTACATGTTTTAACCGATCTCAATTGTTAATTGTTAGGATTGTAAATAAATCAAATTATATGTATTTCGAGTCAAAATAAGTCATTCGAACAAACCAACCTCGACCAATTTTTTTATTCAAGTTTGAGTCTGACTTTGCATAGCAAGCTCGTGAACGTATTCGAGGTGGATCGTGTTTATGAACTAATAATGGAAATGATATTAATAGTTAATTTAATTTATTATCTTTTTATTCTTATTTTATATGTTATGTATTTTGTTTAGTATATGATCTATTATTTTTGCATTAGTTTTCTAATATGATTAGATCTTTTATTCAGAGTTTCACTAGTAGCCCATATATACATGGCTTGTTAGACATTAGATTTTGCATTTTATTTCGCTGCTTATCGGTATTATTTAGGAATAAACAATTTACGTTTGTTGTGTCCTTCCCATATTTATTTTGAATAAACGGAATTTTACTCTTATGTGTGTTTTCTTTCAGTATTTTTTTGAATTAACGAAATTATTCGCTTTATATTTCGTGTTGTATCATGAACACCTCCGTGATCCTCTCATCGAGCCGAGCGGCTGAGCCATAGTCTGTAATTAATTTTTTATATATTTTTTATTTAAATTATTAATAAATCAGTATAAATTGATGCTTTTAGGTAAAAAAGAACTAAAACAAAAATAAATAAATAATTGTGTAAATTAATAAATAAATATTTTGTTGTTTCCAGACGAGGATTAAATTAAATTACACAAATAATAAAAATGCCAACAGACCAAAATTTAAACCTAAACAAGAACCGGGAAACTCATCGTCCTCCTATCCTAAAAATCCAGCTTTTCAAAAACCTTTTTCACGGAGTCAAAAGAAATGACATACATCTCTTTCTAGCTGCGGTAGTTTTCCTGGTCTCCGAAATTCCTTGCAGTCTACAACGGCAGACCAAGGAATTGCGCGAGAGTTACCCGTTTGATTTGACGGCGAATAACAAAAAGTAATGATAATGATAATATTTTTTTAATATAAATGATGTCTTTGAATTATAGTGTAAAAGATAAATGATAATTTTTTTCAATATAAATGATACTTTTATTTTAAACAAATGATATTTTTATCCGTCCACACCGTACGAATGGATGTACATAAGTTTTTATGTTGAGTTAATTAATACGAATGGATGTACACAAGTTTTTATGTTGAGTTAATTAATTATATTTTATAGATTATTTTTCCAGAGTTTCAAAAATAAAACCATCTTAAAAATTACAAAAAATCCTCTAACTTTCATAGAATATCCAAAAATAGTAGGGGAGCGAATTTATATATGGTGCTAAAGTACTTAGTTTTTAGATTTTGAGCATCAAATTAAATGACTAATCATGACTCGATCTTAAAATTAATTTATAATTACGAAATTATTGACGAGATTGAACAAAACGCTATAAAAAATATGGATAACGATACAAAATATAGGATTTCGGTAGAGGAAACTTCATGTGCCATTTCTGAAGATTCAGTGAAAAATCAATTTTATTTATTTTATTTTTTTGTGCATTTTTTAGAGGTCGGGGCAATATTGATACCCGAGTTAAATGTCAAACATAAAATATAATTCACCACAAAATATTTGGATGGGCTTTGGATATAAATATTTTAACGGCTGTGGGTTAAACTTCAAGTATTTGATAAGTTTTATTTGTTTGAGCGTACGTGTTGTAATATTTAAATTTAAAAAAAGATATACATGATGTTATTCTTAAATAACATATGTATATCGAGGAAAAGTTAAGTTTTTGGGTTTAAGATTAGAATTTACAGCGGTAACAGTACACTAGATTAATTATTCAGTTAAATTTAAATTACTAAACTGGGTATGAGAATCACATAAATAATTATTGATAGATTCAATAAACTATACCACAAATTTTGGATGACGAAAAAGAACTGAGAAGGAAGCCTGGAAATAGCGGATGGTTGTGGGTGAAAATGCAAGAGTAATTAGAGAACATGAAATTGAATAACATAAATAGTTTGAGCTGCATTATGTAACATCTATAAAGATAAGATCTCCAAAAACTTATACAACAAATCTAACGGTAACAGAGTTACAAGAGATCTTATTTGTTTTTGTTTGAATAATCTAGGAATCTCATCAAATATGATCTTGATTCACGGGTGTAAGCTGTGATAGAAACAGTTCAAGAAGAGCTCGTTCTCTCGGCTGTCCCGTCGGGAAAGGATCATTTCCTGTCGAAATCACGAAACGTTATAACGTTGTTCCTACATTTGAATACATGGTGAATCTGCCCTAATCAAATCCTAATTGTGATTAAAAATCTAAGTGGGTATTGATAAATTATATTTAAAGATTAAAAATCCTAAATGAATATTGATGTGTTGTGTATTGGGATGCACACAAGTTTTGCCTTGGTGATAAAAGTAGTACGAGCAAAGTTCAACATCAAATTGCTTGCTCTAAGTATTGGCAACAAACAAGATATACATAAGCAAACCATCTTGACCAGCAATGCCCACAGTTGATCAAGTCATCGAAAAACCTGTAGGGTACAATTCAGCCCAGGGCGAAAGATTAACGTCGATGACCGGTCCGAACTCGGACCGCTGCACCTCGTCCTCCATGCTCCTGCTCGGGCTCAAGTGGTTGTAGATGTGCATGCTTGGAGCGTGCACGAGAGTTAGGGACTGCGGGAGGATGTTATCCATCCGTTGACGCTGATCCCTGCATATGAATCAATGTTAGATCGACAATACATGGATCGAGTATTTGAAGGATCACATGATCAAAGAAATTTAGAAATGCTCAGTCCATCAAAATACGTAGCAGATTAGCCTATACTATTTTATCTATCTAACCGATCACCCAAAGTAAACACCCTCGATTAATATATAAATCTAACCTCATAGGGAGTAGGCCATTGGAGTCCAGGAAATTGAGGATTTGAACTTGTGGATCTCTCTGTGGAAGCCAATCCAATACACTGTCTGGATTTCTTGCACCCAAAACATTCATATCTGTAGTGTGTGAGTGATAACTCATCACCTGAAACAAAATGCAGACACAAACGCTCCAACATAAAAAAAAAAAAAACTTGATGCTAAGATATTATATTTGAATTCGCTCAATTTTTTTTGCAGTCACAATATTTTTGAAAAAATAATTATTTAAAGAATTTCAAGAAACCTGTGAAGTTTGGGCGCCAGGGGAGTTGTGCTGATCCTGCAATACATGCTGTTGAGAAGAAGAGAAACTCAGTCTAAGGGAATTTAAATTTGACAACAATATACAAACCAAGATGTTGTGAAAGAATACGAAGGAGAAGACATGCCTTTCGCAACCTAATCTGCTTCAGATTTTCTTCAAGAAGTTGTTCTCTATACTCAGCCTCACCCAATGTCGAAATCTCACATGGATCGCCTTCATAAATCCTACGCGAATTCGCATTTTAAAAAATTAAATTAAATCCCAATTCAAAGAGTAGCAGGAAAATTGGAAGAAAAAGATATTTGAGCGCAAGTGGAAATATATATATATATATCTGTAAGAATGTCAATTATAGCCACCAACATAAAATATCAATTATAGCCAACTTTCTTTGTCTATTGAGACTATTATCACCAAATAGTACCAATAGGTCCAACCAAATAGTTGGACCTATTGATAATATTTGGTGATAATAGTCCAATAGGACCAGTAAGTTGGCTATAATTTGACATTTTTATGTTGGTGGCTATAATTTGACATTCCTTAACTTGGATGGCTATATAAAAACTTTTCTCTTTGAGCAACCAATAACCTTAATTTTTTCTCCACATCTTCAAGCTGGCACCTGCATTTGAGTACTTCTTGCTGCATTTCCTGCAATTCAATGATCACAGAGATCAATTCTTGATCAACAAATTGCAGGAAATGTTATGGGAAAATAAAATTTGCTATTTTGCAGAAAATCCTAACTCACCTCAATCTGAGAATGGATCATGCTATTGCTAGCTGGGCTGCTAGCACATAATGGCAACACAAAAACAGAGTAAATCAACAATCAAAATTTCTCAAAGAAATTAAAAATGGACACAATTTTAATATTTATTTTTTCAATATTCTACCCTGTCGCAGCTTGATGATAAGTCCGATCCGCTTCAGGTTTCAACTTTCCTAGGGCCCTTTCTAGGTACTGCAAATAATTTCATTAACTAAAAATTAATTTAGCCTAGCTATCACAAATCCAAATAATAATATGAAAAAAACAAAACAAAACAAGAAAACTCAAATCTTGTAAATATTACTTAATATAAACAGGAAACATGTTACCTCTTGGTTATGTAGCCTGTCACCGTTGCATGGAGAGAAAAAAAAGGAAACAGTTACTAACTTCGTCACATGTAACAAAATCTGATAAATTCAATCTTGAAAATTAAATTATAATTTCTTACCTTCCTCTCTCATGCTCGGGAAGATTAACGAATCGCACCATGATCTCTTCGATGCTTGAACAACAGAAACAAACAAGAATATTACTTCATCCTTGTGTGTGTGTGTGTGTGTGTGTGTGTTAGAGAGAGAGAGAGAGTTGGGAATGAACCTTCTGTTGCCGGAGAAGATGCTGACTCTGCCAGAAGGGGAAAACATGATAAGAGCAACATCGACATCGCAAAGCACAGAAAGTTCATAAGCTTTCTTAATCAGTCCATTTCTTCTCTTGGAGAAAGTGACCTGCCTATTTGTTGTGTTCTCGATTTTCTTGATCTGGAGTTTCACTCTCCCCATGGAGGAATATACCCACAATCTTTTTGGAAAAACGATGCTAAATTTAGCAACTATATAAATATATAGATGAGAGGATCGAATTCCGATATCCTATCCCTGTCTGTCTACATGAAGCAAGAAATTAGGAAGATGGGAGATTGAAGAGAGTAGAGATAGATAAAGAAGGGAAAGGGGGTGAGAATGAGAAGATTATGCAATGGGTTTTGGCGCTGTCAGGCCATCTGCAGAAAGGTGACGGGTGAGAGAGAAACAAGTCATGGCGGTGTATATCTCTGCTGAAGAGAGAGAAAGCAGTTCGTTAGGGAAGAAGCAAATTTCAGCCACGTACCAATTGGCTCTTAATATGTGCTGCTCATACATACCACCGATTGCAGTAATAATGCAAATCTGGTGCACTCGAGAGTTGAGTTTTTATACTAGTCATTATGCTCTATTTCAAAATTATATTGATATATATTGGTTTTTTAAATAATATTATTTATATTTCACAGGAGACTATTCTCATATTCATGTAACTCGTTTAGATTTAGTAACAAGGTTTAATTTGACGACGCAATGAAGTCTTTCAGTAAAATATTTTTTCTCCAATTATTGATCTAGAATTTGAATGGTTTAACTATATGTATTGGTCATTCACTTGTATTTTTTTAAAAATATTATATCGGTTTCCACATGTCGATAAGCCTAGATCGAATTAGCCAATTTTAATGGTCTCATCATGAACAAACTAACAAAATATCAGATAAAAATAAAAATTATAATTTGAATTAATTTTGGGTAACACCAATAATATAAATCATTTTCATCTAACAAATATAATTATGCTATTGTCCTAATTAAATTATTTAATGATAATGCACTTTATATAAATTAGTAAAGTAAAATTTGATGAGGTAAAACATATAAATGGTTTGGAATTTTGGATAAAAATCTGACAAATTTGATAATAGATCAAATCTAATGGAAATCAGGGCCTTCATGAAACTCGTCGCTTCATTCCAAGGAACATAATATGTTACTTTTGGCATATATATTAAGAAGATTGTATTTTGTGTTCTTTTCGCTCATGGCTTTTTGACAAATATATTGAAAAGATTGTATTTTGTGTTTAAAATAATACAGCCTACTCAATTTAAGTATTATTATATTCATATTTTAACACTGATCAATTCCACTACAAACCAAATTTGGATTTTTTTTAAATTTTGCGCCATTATTTAAAGCTGTAAAAAATATCTAAAATTTGAAGAACACATAAATTGCGCCGAAATAGAGTTCAAATTTCATTCGAATAATTTAGACAAATTTCAACAAATTCAGTATATTAAAATTTCAAATGAAATTCACCAACTTTCACTTCCCTCTAAAATATCCTCTGAAATGTCATCAATAAATCAGATTACAATGGCCAGAGGCATTAGATGCACTCAAATTACAGACAAAAAAATAACATGGTGAAAAAAAATCTATCTACTTCGGAAAGGAACTCAATTGTGGAGTTCCTTCTTCAAAACTTTAAAATGGGAATCCATTGAAGGGTAATATGCAAGAGGCAGTCATGAACTTCTCCGACTTATGGACAGTTAGTCGATTGTGGGTTGTAACAAACAAAATAACAACAAAAAAGGTAAAGTTATACATCTACAAAGTACAAAACCAAATGCTCCAATAAGGAAGATAGTTCATATTGATGTGGAATTGATCTATGGTTTGAATCTATTCAAAAGATCAACAGTAAAAAGCCAGCCACTAGTATCAAATGCAGTAAGAACAGGATGTAGATATAGGGTAAATAAGGGTCGGATCAAAAGCTCACACAAGTCTATTAAGCTTGATCTAACAGCTCCAAACAAGTTGTTGAGATTAAGGTTTTCACTTGAAGTACTAGAATGTGCAAGTTGTTGATATTGGTCAATGGTCATTTATTTACAACATATTTTATCAGCCATAAAGTCCAAGGGGCCTGAATGTGCAAGCAAGATCATTTCCATACAACAAGATAATGCAAGGCCCTATATCAAGGACATTGACTTTGATTTTAAGTCAGCATCCACCAGAGATGACTTTGACATTAGGTTTGTTCATCAACCATCTAACTCACTAGACACCAATGTGAATGATTTAGGTTGGTTCAGGGCAATTCAGAGCATACAAATAGAACAATGTTGACCAATTGATTAATGCAATGGTCTCGTCTTTTGTAAAACTATCTCCATGACATTAAACAAAGTTTTTCTAATTTTGCGAGGGTACATGATAGCTGTAATGAAAGTGAGTGGAAAAATTGCTACAAGATCCCTCATATGTAGAAGGGATATCTTTTAAGACAATATCAACTTTCAAATTGACTTGGAAGTACCTGAAAATTTAATAAGAGAATGCATTACTTATATACTGGAAAATGGGATAGTGGATGAAACTGGAGTGCTAATGAATGGGTTGGATATACACCATGAAGCTCATTAAGCAAGGTGAAAAACAACAAGGTGTTTGTGCATTTTTTTGAATGTAAAGCTATTTTTTAATGTTATGACTAGAAAACGTTTATGCAGATGTTAGGCTTGTTTAAGATCTAAGCATCATATATAGAGCTTCAGAAATCTCAATATCAAATGATTACACATATCTCAACACACGCAACACAAAAATTCATAATTTATCACACATATATACAAATTCTGAAATCAAATTTCAATATGCATAACACAAAAACCCTAATTTATCACACATTTATATAGATTAATTCAAAATCTCAATCTCAACACGCATGACACATAAATCCTAATTTATCACATCTTGTCTCAAATAGACTCACAAATATGATCAGGCATATCTTAATTGTATGAGCAATTTCTTATCATCTCAGCATCGATCTCTTTCATCAACCACAGATTGCTCTCACATCAACCACACAGAACATGCAATAGACTTAAACTATGGACATATCTCATCAATTTGAAGAAAGCATGGACCCAGATCAACAACATAATCTCTACCACCTCGTCTATCTCTTGCCGACACTCGTCTTCCATAGCAGCAATCCAAGTACCATATATGTCAAGCAATGGTAAATTAGGAGCGGAGAAAGGGAACAACATCTTCGTCCATGGTGAGAGTGATTTATCGACATATGACGCATGTATATGAGTGTAATCGCTGTCATCGACCACCCCATCACTCAGAATAAAAAATTCCTCTATAATCTTCCCTATAAAGGCTACATATGAGTTAAACAGTGGTAGATCTAGTGTAAGGGGGTGGTTACAGAGGACTTAAGGCCGGAGCTTGGCTTCGTTTTCATCACAACAGAGTGGGGTGGGCATAATTAGGGTTTCGCAGAGGGAACGCGCCACTTCTGCAGAGAGGTCAAGTACACAGAGAGAGAATGAATGATGGAACGAGGGACGGGTGCAATTAGGGTTTTACACAAAACAGGATGTACTGCATCTAGAGATAGACCAAAATAAAGAGATAGAGAGAGATAGGAAAGAATTAGATTAGGTTAAAGATTTTATTGGGTCTGATTAGCATGCCTTAATTAAAGTATAATCTTTGTCTTTTTTAGTTTTGTCAATTTTAACTGGGACGGTCCAAAGAAGAAAATATAGTAATATTATTTTGGTTGGAGATTTGCATGTAAGAAGTTAAATATCTTAATTCAAGGAAGCGTCAGACACACGAATAGAACTTCGTTAATATCATTTTTTTCCTTTTACCGGAAAACTTGTTGCCGTTATTAAACGTGCGCTCAAAGTAAAACTTTGCTTCTATATGATAGTTTAATTATAGATTCAATTAAAATATTCATGTTTGATAGATTCATCGACGCGTGTTAGAATTGTTCAGAATCAGTTTATAACTATCTATATTTTTCTACATATTTTAGTCACAAAACATAATAAAATGAATAAGGAAATATTTCAGTGCAAAAGTAGGATGATCAATTATAATTCCTTTTGCTAGAGTTACTGAATGAATTTAGTGTATCTAGAACCATGCTTTCATCAAATGAGACGATGCCAAGTGGCAAAACATTTGGTACAACAACTTAAAAAATTGTCAATAAACTTAAGTTTACGAACTCATTTTGTTCCAACTATCAATATAATTTTGAGAGGTCTTAAAGCGGGTATTTTCTACCTTTTTATAGGTCACAACATGGAGGTTGATTTTCTTGTAAAGACTTGATTACTTATTCATTGAGGTACAATATTTTTTTCTCTCTCTCCCTCCTTCCAATGCCTTTTCAAGTGAGAGAAATTAGTGTGCGTGTGTTGGTCTAGTGATATAGTGGTTAATGTCCGATGTCAAAGGTCTCGGGTTCGAGTCCACCGTGACGTGATCTTTAAAATTTCTGTATTTAATTGACCAAAAAATAAAGTGAGAGAAAAGTAAATGAGTATATCAAATTTGATGTTTTTTTTTTTTAATTTTAATGTGAAAAGTCAAAAAAATCTTATATTACAAAACAAAAGGAATATAATTTATATGAACTTTTTTTTGCCTCATTTATTATTCCACACATTTTTTTACAAATAATGGGAAAATGTCCTTTTAATAAAAGAAATTTTTAATACAATTTCAATTAAAAAGTGAATTGTATTTTGAGACATTCTAAAAAAATATAAAAAAACTAATTTGATGGAAGGAGTGACTGAGTGAGTAATAGTTGTTTGTCAATCGATTCAACGATATTTTTGAATAATAAATCTTGCACCCATAAAATTATTTCCGTCTGAACCTTCGGAAATCTCGAATGGTCGAAGAAAGGGAGAAGGGTCAAAATGATTATTGATTAGCCCAAAACTCATGGTTGCTATACTATGGTCGAAATAGAACTTTGGATACCATAACTGCCAAAATTGAACAGTGAGTATTTTCTTATTTAGAAAAAAATAAAACTAGAATTTAAGCAATATTTATATATAAGAAGATAGCATTTAAATAGTTTATATGAGGTGATACGCGGTCGACTGCCGATGGCCTTGACTCAGGACCAAGAATGAAACATCCAGACATTTGATGTCTTAATTTGACTTAAAATCCAACAAAAAGTTATGTTCTTTTTCTTAATCTTTGTGAGGTGAAATTATGGTTATTTTAAATTCAATTATATACCTTGCGAATTCTATTGTTCCTAACAGAAAAGGGGAGGTGGCTTATCTTATCAGTCATTTTGGACGGTCTAATGGTAAAATAAGATTTTATGGTTAAAATATCATAAATTCGAACTTTATTAATATTTTTATAAATCTGAATCTGTCACATATGATTGTTCAAGTATGATTTATCTGTCTTGTATACAATGTGCAAAATTAATGATTTTGGATTTGTCATGAATTAAAAAATTAGGAACTGATCTGGAATTTGGTTTGGTGAAATGCCGTTACTTTTGAAAATTTTATTTGCACAGCTGACGCTGAGACCCATTATTTTTAGAATTAGGCAACTTTTATTATTCAATAAAAGATAATTACCCCATCATAAATTTACTCATGAAAAGAGTGCATGATAAAATAAATAACTTTTGCTATCAACCAGTGGTTCGAGTCGACAGTCATAAATAATACTATATCCGTCCACAAAAAACGTGCGTTTAATTCCTTCTCATCCGTCCACCAAAAATATACACTTTCCTTTTTTACAAACATCAACTTTACATTTTTACCTTAAACTTATCCACTTATTTACAAAAAAACACTCATGACCCACCTTTTTACATTCATAATCCATTAATATATTCATTTATTGTCCCAATGTTACATCTTTTTATACACATTTACTTTACATTCATTACAATTTTTTTAAAATCCGTGTCACCAAAAGATGTACGTTTTTTGTGGATGGAGGAGGGAGTATATTTTTTTCGTTAATTAATACAGAAAATGAGGAAACGAAGCAATCTCTTCTCTTTTCGATGGAAAAGGCTTATTTTCATCTGATTTGCATAAACAAAGTTAGCGAAAAGTTGGGACTTCTGTTTGTAAATTTGTCCTCGTTTTCTGAGAACTAACACTGAAACTCCGCTGCAACTCCCACGCTTCCTTCACACGTGGCGCTCTCTCATTTCCCTCGTACGATTCCGCTGCCCACAGTTTTATCTCTACTTTTACTGAGGTTTTTCCTTTTCTTTTCCTGCTTTTTGCCGCAGTTTTGTGAATTATGATGATTATTATTATATGGACATAAATTTGGAATCACGGATCGTAGTTTACCTTATAAATTGTCTTATTTTATCTTTATGATCAAATGTAATAATCTGTTTGACCTGCTGTAATTTTTATTAATAAATTGACTATATTTACAATGATTTTATTACTTTCTATTATAACATGGAGACAAAAGTTAGGAGATCATCCAGATTCCATAAAAGTCACGGATAAAGAAACTCTTATGACAAAAACTTGGGTGAGCTCCAGCACCGTAATTTCAATTGCTTGTTTTTATTAAAATAATTATATATTAATTATAGTTAATAAGGATAATTAGATTTTGTTGATATATAATTAAATTTATTAATTTTAATTATAATTTTAATTCAAATTTAAATTTATTAATTCATAATCATGGTTTATTAATTCATAATTGAAGTTTATTAATTCATAATTAATGTTTTTTAATTCACAAGTAGGGTTTATTAATTCAAAGTTAGGGTTTATTAATTCATAATTAGGGTTTATTATTCAAAATTAGGGTTTATTATTTTCAATTAGGGTTTATTAATTCAAAGTTAGGGTTTATTAATTCAAAGTTAGGGTTTATTATTTTCAATTAGGATTTATTAATTCAAAATTAGGGTTTATTAATTCCAAATAGGGTTTATTAATTCAAAATTAGGATTTATTAATTCATGATTAGGATTTATTATTTCACAATTAGAGTTTACTAATTTAAATTAAAATATATTAATTCAAAATTATTCTTTGTTAATTTACAATTAAATTTTATTAAACTAGTTAAATTATAATTAATTAATTAGAATTAATTAATTAATTAATTAATTAAAATTAATTAATTAAGATTAAGAATGAATTAATTAATTGAAGTTAATTAATTATGGGGTGGTCTCACTGTGCGCGCCGCGCGCACAGGAGACCATCCCAACTCTTATTGAGGCTTCTACATCGAATGGGTCATGAATGAAACAAAACATATTAGAACAAAAGAGGAATTTCAAGAATATATAAAACTTAATAAATTTGATATATGCTATTTATATTAATAAAGTGTATTTTTTTCGAAGGTTCATCTCATTGAAACTTTAAGATTAAGCACATTTTTCTTGGAGCAATAGTGGAATAAGAAACTTTCACAAGTTAATCAGAGAATATATGAATGAAGATAAAACACACTAAGAAGATTCGAAAATCACATTTTTATATTTGTAGTTTTATAAGATAGTAAAAGTAAATATATTTAAATCTATAAAACACTTTCGCGTACGTTTTAAGTATTTAAACTCAGTTAAATTTTTCTATACGGACTATCATGTCTCATAAATATGAATGCATAAAGAAAATGGATCATCAATATAATCCACCACTTGTATATTAATATCATGTCCACAACTAAAATATAATCCAACACTTGTAGATTGAATTTTCTTTTCGGGTGCCGAAATTACACAAATTATACAAACATATTTCGAAAATCTTTTCAGTATGCTCGAATTTATCTTGATTTACAATACGCTATGGTGGCATGTCTTGTAACTAATAATATATGACAATGTTAGTAGGACAATATTTCGATGCATAAGAAGTTGAAGATGATGCACAAAACGGTATAAAGTTGTGCATAACGAAAACTTTCTAAAATTATTTTGTTGTGCAACAATTTTAGAATATTTTCGTTGTGCACAACTTTATAGGTTTTATTCATCAACTTTATACGTCTGTGTATAGTTCTCAAGTTCTCAAAAAAGATGATTTCTCACTCGATCCAACCCCTATATATATATATATATATAAACTATTTTTATCATGGAACCAAAAAGTGATGAATTTTATGTGAAAATTGATGAATCAGGTAGGAATGAATTTTTTTAAACTGCGATTTTGAAGAAGGAAGTAATCAATTGTATCAGTAAATTTCAGGAGCTCACACATACTAATCAGCTCGAGATTTCAACATACACGTCCTTACGTCTAGGGTATTCATCTTGTATATCTTAAGCCTAGATATCATGAGTTTATTGTTTGTGATAACTCAGATTCATAGTTCAAAAGCTCATCTACAAAACCTTCCATAGTTGAGTAAAAGTTTGGGCAACTAGCAACAAAGTATCAGTAGCTGAAAACTTGATTTCTAGCACCCGCAAGCTAGAGGTTAAGTCGACTACGTCCTGAAAGCAGTTAGAGTTTCCTAGTACCAACAAGCTTAGGAAGAATGCCAAGTTATGTGGGATCTTGTAATGTGACTTCGATGATCTAGGTTTACTCTTGTACCCATAAACAAGACCAATCCGAAGTTAGTGGATTGATTGAGCAATCGATCCGTGAATATAGGAGTTGATATCTCCAAACCACATAAAAATCAATGTTTTATTTAGTTTCAGCATTGCTTTAATATTGTATATTATTGAACTGCCATTAGTAACACACAAAACACAACATAGTTTTAAAATCCTCTATCAATATTCGCTTGATACTGAAGAGATCTAAATTGAAATCTGATTAATCAATATTCGACTAAGTGTTTCAAACTAAGTCACACTTTTCAGTAAGGCAAATACAGTAACCACCACATTTCGCACGTACATCAGTTATCAATCCAACTGACTTGATGTCTTATCAGTCAGTAGGTTTGTTAACTGATATCACTTTATATAAGACATCCAGTTACGATTAGAATATGAGGATGATAGTCTTGACCATTTGATTATAAAAATGGATGGATCACATTAGTTCTTGGTTCTAAAACAAGTTGAAGTTTTCATTTGATCAACTATGTGTGTATATATATATATATATATATATATATATATAGAGAGAGAGAGAGAGAGAGATGATGGATCACGTAAGAATGCAAATATTGGTGAGAAATAAGAATGCGACATTTAACGATAAAGTTGTTGTGCAGAATTTGGTGCAATAAATTTATACATTTAGTGCAACAACTTTATACGTTAAATGTTGCATTCTTATTTCTCACAAATATTTGCATTCTTACGCGAATCATCCCTTATATATATATATATATATATATATATGATTAGGAAATAAGAATAGATATGTAAATCTAGCATATCTTTTATATTTGTGTAGCACAATCAGAATTACTATGTTGCACATGTTAGTTTAGCACATATTTCATCTCTTCAACACATATGTTAAATTTATTAGTTTAGCACATCTTTCATTCAGTACAGAGCACAAGAAGGGTTCAGGTGTTGCATGATGATTGCGTAGCACACAAAACATAAAACTGTAGCACAATCGAAATTAAATATCAACAATTGATCCAGCGAATCAAAGACATAGATTCATTCACATTTCTTATCAAATTATCATTTCTTACCTGATCCATTTTATATATATATATATATATATATATATATATATATATTAATGTAAAACTATTTTTATCGTGAGAAAAAATGACGAATTATTATAAAAGTTGATGAATCTATCGAAAAGTTATCGAATCCAAAAAAAAGAAATTTTGCATCTTATGGGAGCCAAACCGGATGAAAAATCCTCAATTTTCGATGTGCCATAACTTTGTCGATGGATTCATCAATTTTCATACAAAACTCATTTGGTTTTAATTTTTAGGATACAAATGATTCTCATTTGAACATATATATATATATATATATATATATATATATATATATGAGTTATTATAAAACTTTTGTTATCCTATAAATGTGAGAACAATGCATTCTTCATGAAAATTACTTGCAAAAAATATATGAATTTTCACTCCTAATGAGATTCAAATCGGGTGGTGCACAATGCACTCATCCAACAAAGTGATACATCACCGTAGATTTTCATGATCTAATGATTGCAAATGATTCTCACGTTCTCACTTTAAATAATATTTTAATTGAACCATATCATATATATATATATATATATATATATATATATATATATATATATATATATATATAGGGTTAACGTGATAATCATTTTATTGTGAGAACGTAAGAACCAAAATTGATGAATTCACGGTGAAAGTTGATGAATCCATTGGAAAAATTACTGAATCCAAAAAAATAGAATTTTCGCCTCTCATGGGATTCGAACCCGGGGTGAAAAACTCTGAATATTTGAATTCATTAACTTTCTTAACGGATTCATCAACTTTCATAACGAATTCATTTGGTTCTTAGTTTTTAGGATAAGAATGGTTCTTATTTGAACCAAACTCTATATATATATATATATCTATATATATATATATATATATATATATATATATATATATATATGAAAAATTGACAATCTATTTTACATATTACTCTTTATTTTTAGGCCCAATTGAAAGAGCCCATATAAATCTAATTTCATTAATAGATGTATAGATATAATTTAACAAGTATTCGGTGTTAAATCTTAATTGAAAAATTTGTACAGACTATATCATTTTAAAATCTTTTTCTTTTCTTTCTATCTCATCATCTCAAGTCTTTTTTTCTTTCCCATTAATATAATGGCAAGTCTCAGTATCTCACTCTTTCTTTCATACTTTAGATTTCTTTCTCCATCAACTATAAAGGCATATCATAGAATTATTTTTCCAGGCATCTAGGTTCAATGGTTTGACAACTTTAGCTATTGATAAAAATATGTTACAAACTATTGATGTTGATGTGATTATTAATAATTTTGCATCTGCAAATGCTCGAAAAAAATCATTGCTTATGATATTGTATTGTTTGTATTCTGTTGTGGATGAGAGGTAAAATATAGAAATATGAAGAAAAAAATGGAAAGTATGTTATAGATGTTTTTGATGATTATTGATTGTCTATTTGTAGAAGATCTGTATTTTACGTAAATTTAAAAAATTGGTTTATTTATAAATATAATGTAAGGGGTATGTATTTTTTATATTACCTACGATCCATAAATATCAGAACAGAACTGGAGAAGAGGAAAGGTGTGAATTGAATTCTATACATATCTATTAACATAAAAGAAGTTCATCGTATGCATTTTTTCAAAACATCTTAGTATCAGTTATTAGGGACATCATGGTGTAGTTCTATTTAGTTATTCTTAAAAATATATTGGCAAATCATATAAATTTAAAATAGAATATGTACTATCTTTTTTTGTAGGGATACATATATTAAACTTTAATAAGTTACAAAATTATAAAGAAAATAAAGGGAAAAGAAGAAAAGACATATGACCTTAGAGGAAAAGTGGGGAATTAGAGCACAAATGGCATTCACTCACTAGTTGATATTAGGCTTAAATAATTGCATACCTTTTCTTAAAATAAAAGATAGAGTTTTCTTGCCATTTCAAAAGAGTTTTATTTTCTCTTCGCGGGAAATCTATTATTATAATATATTTCATTTAATGTATCGAATATTATCATATCTATATATATGTATATATATGCGTGGTGTGTGTGGGTGGTTGGGGGATCAAATAAATTTTTTTAACCCGTATGAAATAGAAATTAATATGAACTATAATTTTTTATTTATAATCAATAATTGTTATTAACAAATGTATTATTGTAATGTATAAAATGCATCATGTTAATTTATGATATTTCATACAAATACATGATAAGCATTTATAGCCAACAAGATTATCTAAGATTCCATTTAAAACACTATCGAATAAGTATACCATTGTGAGTTTATATATATACTCGATACCTTGCCTGCCTGCAATTTGGATTTATTTGTATTTCAATTTGCTGAATTTAAACATCATTCAAGTACTTTTTTTATTTTTACTTTCTACGATAGCGATATAAAGTTTATAAGAGCAATGAAATAAAGGCCCACATACAATTTGACAGTAATGCAAAAGATTCCGTTATTCTCAATATTTCTAGTCTAGATTGAATATTTTCTTCCGATCATCACATTTTAGTTTAATAAAATATATCAAGAAAAGAAAAATGGTGTCTTAAAGATGTGGAATATCACGATTTTTCATGTACATAATTTATATGGGTGGAAATACCATGTGCAAAATTTTATTGGTAAATGAACTTTTGAGAAAATCAATAATGAGCTAAAATTATCATTAATTAAATCAATTTATAAAATTTAAATAATATATAATGTGAAGCTTGAACTAAAATTGTCACGAATCAATGTATATGATTAAACGTGTTTGTATATATATATATATATATAGAGGGAATTTAAATTTATGGCGTTTACGTAATTAGTTGCAGTTATACTGAAATACAATTTAGATGTATGCTTAATATGACATATCCACTACATAGCGTGCACGACTTGGCACAATATAAAATTCAATTATCTCAAGTTGATAAATCAGCTGGGACCCCATCGTTTCATCGTAATATGCCAACCAAAAACATCTAATTTGCTACATATATAGTGGTCACAATCTCATCTTCTTCACTACAACCATTCCATCTCTTCTCATGGAATTCTCACTCTCACACTTCCTCTTCATCTCCTCCCTACTTTCTCTTCTCTTTTTACTATTTCGTCCATTTTTCTTCACAAAAGCCCTAAATTTCCCTCCAAGCCCTCCATTTTCACTCCCAATTCTAGGCCACCTCTATCTCTTCAAAAAACCTCTTCATCAAACCCTAGCAAAAATCTCCCAAAAATACGGTCCAATTCTGTTCCTCCAGTTCGGTTCCCGCCCCGTGCTCGTCATCTCCTCACCCGCCGCGGTGGAGGAATGCTTCACAAGAAACGACGTCGTCTTCGCCAACCGCCCGCGGCTGCTTGCGGGCAAGCACCTCGGCTACGGCTACACCACCCTCGTGTGGGCCTCCTACGGCGACCACTGGCGCAACCTGCGCCGCATCGCCACCGTCGAGATGCTCTCCGCTCACCGCGTCCAGATGTTCGCCGCCACGCGCCGCCACGAGGTCCGCCGCCTCGCGCGCCGACTCCTCGACGGTGGCGGGGAAGGCGAGGACGGATATCGAGTAGTTGAGATGAAATCCGCGTTCTTCGAGATGATGCTGAATGTTATGATGATGATGATCGGAGGGAAGCGATACTACGACGACGTTTCGGGGAATTCGGGGGAGAGATTGAGGTTCAAGGAGATCGTGACGGAGACGTTCAAATTGAGCGGCGCCACCAACATCGGCGATTTCGTGCCGATTTTGAGGTGGATTGGGATAGATAAGCTGGAGAACAAACTGAAGGCGTTGCAAGAGAAAAGGGATAATTTCATGCAAGATTTAATCGACGAGCACAGAAAGAATAATTCGGAGAAACAGGGGAATACAACGTTGATCGATGTGCTTTTGTCGTTACAAGACAATGATCCTCAAAATTACAAAGATGAAATAATTAGAGGCATGATGCAGGTATATAATGTTACAACTTATGGAAATTAATGATTTTTTCGATATTTTTTATCAGTTGGATTTCCTTGTTACATTTTGAGCAGGTAATGCTGTCAGCTGGCACGGACACGTCAGCATCAACAATGGAGTGGGCTATGTCACTCTTGCTCAACAATCCAGAGGCACTAATTAAGGCAAGAGCCGAGATTGACAGTCAGGTCGGTCATTCTCGGCTCGTGGAGGACTCCGACCTCCCTCACCTGCCTTATCTACAGGGGGTCATGAAAGAGACGTTTCGCATTTGCCCGGTGGGGCCGATGCTCGTGCCACACGAGTCCTCGGCCGATTGCACTGTCGGCGGGTACAGAGTGCCCGGCGGGACAATGCTGCTGGTGAATATGTGGGCGATACACAGAGATCCTAAGTTGTGGGATGATCCCATGAAGTTTAAGCCCGAGAGATTCGTTGATTTCCAAGGGGAAAAGGAAGGGTCGTTTGTATTGATGCCGTTTGGGTATGGGAGGAGAGGGTGCCCTGGTGAGAACCTAGCGTTACGTGTCGTAGGCTTAGCCCTAGCGTCACTCATACAGTGCTTTGAATGGGCGCGCCTTGATCGGGAGATGGTGGATATGGCCGGAGCGCCGGGGCTTACCATGCCCAAGGCTCAGCCGCTTGTGGCGAGATGTAGGCCACGGCTGGCTGCGGCGGAATTGCTTGAACATATTTGAACTAATTATTGCAAGTTAATGTGTGATTTATATTGTGTTTATACTATCTTTAGAAAATTGTTAATATTTGAACATATTTGTTTATGCTACATTTGCAGCAAGTGTCGAAACAGGGTTACATTTTGACACTTGACAGCACTATTTCGGAGGATCTGTACAAACTAAAAACACTGAGTGCTTTAAACACGAGATAATTATTTGATACAGACTACTTTGTAATCAGTGTTCACCACTTTCCTATTAGCTTCAAGCACATATTCACGAGTTTTAACAAACAGTAGCAAAAATTGTAACCACATTCTTTTTATTAACAATGAGACTTTTAATTTGAGTCGGTGTGTGAGAGAGAGTGAGAGACTAGTTTCTCGGCCGTACTTCCTTCTCCGAATAAATATATCTAGTCGTAAAAATATTATATCACAGAAGTGGAGAAATTTATTCATTCTATCCCTAATTATTAGAGAAATATGTGTGAACTTAGGATAATTTTGGTAGTTGGGCATCGTTTGTGTATATAATTTTGTAGTAGGACACATATATTCGGGGATAAGTTGGGGTTTAGGGTTGAGTTTTGATAGTACCATGTCCTTAGGTAATATCTAGTATCCAATATCGATCATACATTTTGGCTATGTGGATAGCCTAGACAAACGACACGTGACATAATATATATTTTTTTCGTTGAGAGCCAACACAATAATTTCTTCTTCTTCTTCTTCTTCTTCTTCTCTGCAAATGTTACTATTTGTCGGAGAAGAATAGAAAGTCGACAGCAACGATGGTGCAGTGAAGGCAATCATGGCGGCGATGGTGGTCATGATTAGGGATGTCAATGGGTGGATTTTACCCGGACCAGAACCAATAAATAAGTAATGGTTCTAGTTCTGGAACCGACCCATTACACACTGGATCCGGACCGGACCGGACCCGGACCGTCAACTATGGTTCTTAAGCGGTCCGGATCTGAGCGGGTCTAGATCCAAAACCGGATCAGAACCGGACAAGAACCAGAACTAGAATCGAAACCGTTGCTTTATAATTTAATGTGTTATGAGTGATTTTGAATCGATATTGATAAAATTAGCTCATTGACAAGCCTATTTAAACATAGGCTTGTCAATAGACGGATTTTACTCGGACCAGAATTAATAAATAAGTATTGGTTCTGGTTCTGGAATCAGAATCAGATCCGGACCGGACCGGACCATAAAACTATGGATCTAAACGGTCCGGATCTAAAGCGGTGCAGAATCGGAACGAACCGAGCCGCTTTTTAAATTTAATGGTTTTGAGCGGTTCCGGATCGTTTGGGTAAACCCACCCATTGACATCCCTAGTTATGATGACGACGGTCGCTGTGGCTGATCACTACCTAAAATTGCAGAAAAATCATTGATTTGTTGCCTGAAGTTGAAGAAAATTGAATAGAACTTTGAGAGAAGATTGAGATATCGATAGAGAGTGTGGTTATGAAGATATCTACGGCGAAGTTCACCGAAAATCGAGATGCGAGGCGTTGGTTTCTGATGGAGTTCGAAAATCGAAGAAGGAGGTGAATTAGAGAGGAGGCGACGAGATGATGCAATCTGAAGAATATGCATAATACATAAACCTATATATATATATATATATATATATATATATATATATATAACATATAAACATGCATAATAAAAAAATAGAAACATGCATATAATTAAACATAAACATATATTGAAAGAAACATAACAATGTATGCTTTAAAACAAAAACTTGAATATTTCTCATTCTCGATATTTTTTTTTCTCTTCTTCAATATGCTCAACACTTTTTTTGATTGATCATTTGCTTTCTTTCTTATGAATTATTTGTTTTCTTTCGAATTATGAAATTAGAAGTAGTTGATCTAAACTAGAGAAGAAATTATGAAAAAATAATCTCATATGCATTTTTTTGTTCAACATTATGTAATTTTTTGTTCAAGCATATGCAGTTTTTCTATTTAACGACATGCAAGGTATGATTTTCTGTATCACATAACAAATCATATTACTAATATACATTTATTGTAGCAAAATCGGTGAAAATAAGTTTTAAAAATCCGAAAAAATCTCCACCATAAGTTCTATGAGATGAATAGATGAGATTGAGTACTATATATTACCTAAAACTTGGATACTATATAAAGTGGATCAAATGATAACTACATCTTTTTGGAGAACCTGAGAACTATGTACAACAATTTTATAATATTTTCGTTGTGAACAACTTTGTAGATTTTCATCAACTTTATATGTTTATATATAGTTCTCAAGTTTTAAAAAAAATGGAAAAAAATTCGCTCAAACCCTAGGCGGCTAGGGTTCGTGGAGCGCTCTCCTCCTTTCTTGGAAAGGTTGGCCTTCCTTCTCTGTAGGTCTTGTCCTCTTGCGTGCGGCGTTCTTCTACGTCGGAGATGGAGGCGAGATGAGATAGCAAACCTCGTGGCGTTACGAAACTAACCGCGAGATGCAAAGGAAAGGGCGGTGGTTTTGACGAAAGAGGAAACAGACAGAGGCAAAAAACGAATCGAAAAGACAGTGGTGGGAAAAATTTTTGCCAAAAAGATGGTGAATAGAGAGACGTTGAAATCTAATCTACCCAGAATTCTAAGATCTAGGGGACGCACTGAGATTGAAGTGGTGGGACATAACCTATTCATTATCTCATTCACGCTTGAAGTTGATCGAAAAACTGCTCTTGAGGATGGGCCGTGGCATTTTTTTCAAGACCTTATGGTGCTAAAACAGACGGAGGAGATGCAATCTCCCTTCGATGTTTGTTTCGATGAAATTACGTTATGGGTACAGTGCCATAATATACCTATCTCCTGCATGGAACTTAATATTATTCGTCGAATCGGGGAGAGAGTGGGGGAGATTAACGATATTGATGTGGATGAGAGTGGTCTCTGTATGAGAAAATTCGCCAGAATAAGGGTTACTAGAAGGATTGACACCCCTCTGATCAGATGTGTTCCACTTACAAATATAGAGGCCCTAAACGAAACCCTAATAGTCCTCCAGTACGAGAGGCTACCGGAATTCTGCTATGCTTGTGGAAGGATTGGGCATATCTCTAAGGACTGTATGGATAATAACGCCAACAAATCGAACTTTCAGTTTGGTTCATGGCTTCGTGCGGGAAGAACTCCCACGACGAGGAGAAAACCAGGATCAGACGAGAAAACCTCGTCGAATAACAGTAAAGAACAATTCGGTGACAGTGAGACTGGAAAGAAATTTCTGATAATCTCTACATCAAGGGAAGAAGAGGATGAGAAAATGGAGTCAGACTCGGACAAGGGGATTTCGGAGGGGAGAGAGGATGAGGCTCAGAATCTGGCAGCCACCTCAGAATTAGATGGAAATAAATCACAAAAAACCTTGGAGGAGGTATCAGGAGATGCCTATGAAGGCCGGAAGCAGGAAGAGGAAAACAAAAGGGTATGACAATGAGGCAAACTTAAATGTGTTGAATTGGTCAAAAATAGTAGAAAGAATGAATCCCCCGAGAAAACTAGAAGAAAAGGTGCAAAAGGGGGATGAAAAAGAAGGGCCAGATTGTATCATGATAGAGGAAAGGAGGACACCCCTGATCGAAGCAGAAAGAGACCAGTCGAAATGGAAGCTGACCTCGAACTGGAGACACATAGAGCGAAACAACCAAGATTGCTATTTGGAGAGGAGTCCAACATCATGGTAACGGCGGAGGCTGCCCAGCCACCAGGAATTATGAATTGCTTAATATGGAATGCACGTGGTGCGGGAAATACACGTGCATTTCATGAACTCCGGCAACTCCTTGCGGTATTTCCCCAAGTCTAGTCTTTATTAGTGAGACTAAACTTGTTGCAAGTAAGTGTCAATGGTGGAAAAGTGTCCTTGGTTTTAATGGTTTGTTTTTCGTCGACGCGGTTGGCCATAAGGGAGGTCTTGTTTTAATGTGGGATGGTAAAATTGACGTTAACATCATGTCCTATTCGCCGGGGCATATTGACTGTATTGTTAAAAGCGAGGAAGGGCAATGGCGTTTTACAGGCTTCTATGGTAACCCGGTGACGGAGTTGAGAAGGTTCTCTTGGGACCTGCTGCGTCGTCTTAGCAGCGCAGGGTGGTATAAGGAGATGGCGTGGCTTATTGGTGGTGACTTTAACGAGATTGTGTATGACACCGAGAAGAAAGGAGGTGAGGCATGCGCCCTCCAGCAGATGGAGATGTTGAAAGAGCGATCTCGGATGCGGGCTACATGAAATATCCTATCCGGATCGGAATTTACTTGGTGTAATAAACGGGAGGATGGTATGATCTTGGAAAGGCTTGACCGATTCTTTGGGGATGCCAACTGGCAGAAGCTTTATCCACACACGCAGACAAAAACTATGGACTTCTTTGGGTCTGATCACAGACCGGTTCTATGCTTCCTCAATGCCAACGAAAGAGAAGCTACTGAGAGGGAACATAGTCGGTTTTTCTTTGAGGAAAAATGGATGATGGAAAGGAGTTTCGTTCCTGACCTTCTATGTAACCTCAAGGATCTGGAAGGGGAAACAAAACTCCCCCATATGCTTGTGAAATGTGCAGGTTTCCTTTCCCAATGGTCACGGTATAAGTTCAACAAGGAAGGGAAAGATATTGCTAGACTCCGGAAAAAAAGACAGCAGCTCATGAGCCTTGCTAGCTACACGGACACGGACCAAAAGATTCTCCAAATCAGCAAAGAGATTGAAAAAGCTGTGGAGATTGAAGCTATGCATTGGCATCAGAGGGCAAGACTGAACTGGCTTGCTCATGGGGATCGAAATACTAGCGCTTTCCACGCCCGAGCAACCCAGAGAAGAAGGAAGGGATCCATCAAATTCCTTAGAAATGACCGTGGGATGATCTGTGAGAAGGAGGCCGATAAAGCAGAAATCATAAAGAGATATTTTACGGAATTGTTCAGGACTAACTCACCCTCACGCCAAGATATCTCAAAAGTGACGAATAACATTCAAGAAAGGATCTCGGCTGCGGATTACTCATTCATGGATCGGCCTTTTGAAGCAAAAGAAATTAAAGACGCCATCGGCGATATGCACCCTACCAAGAGTCCTGGACCAGATGGGTTCAATGCTCGCTTTTTTCAAAGGTTCTGGCCGGTTATTGGCGATTTCGTGACGAGGGAAGCCCTGGCCATTTTGAATGAGGAGGCACCGATCAGAGACTGGAATGAAACCCTGCTTTGCCTCATCCCGAAAGTGAATAAGCCAATGATGGTCTCGGACTTCAGGCCCATTAGCATGTGTAATACGAGCTATAAGATTGTGGCGAAAGTTTTAGCTAACAGACTGAGACAGGTGCTGGAACGTGTCATCGACCAAGCACAATGTGCATTCATCAAGGGAAGACTTATTACGGACAATGTCCTGGTTAGCTTTGAGTGTCAACATTGGATTAGGAGGAGGAGGAAAGGCAAGGATGGGTTCGCGGCACTAAAACTTGATATGAGCAAAGCCTACGACAGAGTCGAATGGAGTTATCTTCAAGTGGTTTTGGAAAAGCTTGGCTTTCCAGCACGCTTTTGCAAGTTGATTATGCAGTGTGTGTCTTCAGTTCAATTCTCATTTATCCTTAATAAGAGAGTTTATGGCACTATCTCCCCATCCCGGGGGCTCCGACAGGGCGATCCTTTATCGCCACTCCTCTTTGTTATCTGCACTCAAGGCTTCTCCTCGCTAATCAAAAACTTTGAGCGGATGGGCCGGATGGAGGGAGTCCCAATCATCCCACGCGAGCTCAACATCTCACATCTCTTCTTTGCCGACGATAGCCTAATCTTCTTTAAAGCTACGGTGGAAGGAGCCTCGGCGGTTAAGGAAATTCTCCAGCTGTATGAATCTGCATCGGGACAGCTTATCAACAGGTCCAAATCTTCCATTTGCTTTAGCCCTAACACACAAGGGAATAAAGGAAACATGATAAAGCAGATCTTGGATGTTAATGCAGAGCAAGGCCTGCATATGTATCTCGGTATGCCTGCGTTTTCTCTCCGGCAGAAACGGCTCCAGTTTGGATATATCAAGGACAGGATCCAAAAAAGGCTTTTTGAGTGGAACCAAAGGGATTTTTCAACGGGTGTAAAGGAGATCCTGTTGAAAGCGGTCATACAAGCTATACCAACATATGCCATGCAATGCTTCCGACTACCGGTATCTATTTGCAACGACATCAACCGGATGTGCGCAGCGTTTTGGTGGGGTGATAAGGAGGGAAAAAAACGTGTTCACTGGTCGAAATGGAAAGAGTTGTGTAAAACAAAAGAATGGGGTGGGATTGACTTCCGGGATATGGTGAACTTCAATCGTGCACTATTAGCTAAACAAGTTTGGAGAATGATGATCAAACCGGATTCTCTCGTGGCTCGGGTTTTTAAGGCGAAATATTACAGAGATGGTGATATTCTTAATGCGAGAGCGAAGAATAATTGCTCTTTTCTTTGGCGATCTCTAATCTGGAGTCAAGAACTGGTGGAAAGGGGAGCTAGATGGAGAGTTGGTAATGGCCAGAATATTCATATCTTTCGAGATCGATGGGTTTACGGGCTGAATGAGGGAAGGCTTGAGCTTAAGAGGGACGACAACGACCCTGACATGAAGGTCTCTGAGCTGATTTGTGACACCGGCGAATGGGATCTTGAGCGAATTCAAGGGAGTTTGGAATCTTTGAATGCGATGGTATTCTCTCGACTCAATTGGAGAGAAAGGATCGATGACTCACGCTATTGGAAATATGAACAAAATGGATAGTTCTCGGTTAAAACGGCATACCTTCTCGCGACAGGCTACTATGAGAACCATCCACATACAAGCCAACATGACCACAAATTCTGGAACAAGCTGGTCTGGTCCCTTTCGATTCCCCCTAAAGCTAAAATCTTCATGTGGAAAGCTTTTATGAATTTCATCCCCACAGCTGCTAACTTGAAGAGCCATCATATTCCCTCGGATGGCATCTGTGATTTTTGTAAGGATCGATGGGCCACAACTGAGCACTACCTCATGTTCTGCCCTCGTAACAAAGTTGGTTGAAAGAAGAGTCGTTTCTGGAACCTCATGCGGCAGGCGAAATCGATGAGTCTGGTGGACATTGCTGTGGTTATCAGAAGCGAAATGAATGTTGACGACTATGAGCTTTGGTGCGTTATGCTTTGGCAGGTGTGGAGAGCTCTTTGTAAAGTGTCGCATGACACTAATCTGAAGTTTGAGGAGGTGTCGGAAACCATTTGCAATGCTCTGATTGAGAACTATAAAGGGCTCGGCCTTTGTTTAACTCGACCAACCGGTGGGTTTGAGATGTGGCGATAGGAAGTGGGCGAAACCGGTGAGGTAGTTACTGAGTGGATGTTGACACCTCTTCAACCCCGGCGAGAAAGGCTTTGGAGTTGGGATCATTATCAGGGACCATGATGGAAAAATTATCTGGCGAAATCACATCAGACTAACCCCTCCTCGAGCGTCATGTTTGCTGAAGTGAAGGTCGTATTCTTTGGTATTCGTCTTGCGTTGAAAATAAGATTTCCCCTTTCCAAGTGTTTACGGACTCTATCTTGGCTGCTAGACTCATGGCGAAACCGGAAGAGGAAAAGGACTTGCTGCCTGATGAGATTGCGGAGATTCTCCAAGACGCTAGATCACATGTCCTAGTAGGAGTGGCTCATACGTATAGAACGGCTAACAAGGCCGCTCATGCTCTTGCTCAATTTGCTTTGAATTGTAATCGGCCTGTTTGCTGGAACGACAATTTCCCTAGTTGGCTCGTTGAATTGGCTAGGGAAGATTTGATGGATTAATAAAGTCATCTTGTTTCAAAAAAAAAAAGTTTTTAAAAAAATGAATTCTCACTGGATCTTACCCCCTATATAAATGTCCTATATTTGAATAGAACACTTATTTGAAACCAACAAAGTAAATACATTAAGGGATTAATTGTGTATGAAGAGCAAAAATCCGAAAACCGAATATCCGATCCGAACCAAACTGAAGTTTAAAATTCGGTTGATTTTTGGATTTTCGGATCGGATTGAATTTTTCAAAATTTCGGATTCAGATTGGATTGGAATTTTTAAATCCGAAAATCAATTATATATAATTTATATATAAAAATAATATTTTATATAAATATTTTTAAATTTAATATAAATATATATATAAGAATTAACAAAAATTAGTTTCGGATTTTTGGTTTTTTCATAATTTCGGATTTTTCGGTTCGGGTCGGATTTTTTTATAAAAAAATCGGATTTTCGGATATTCGGTTCTGATCGGGTTTTCAGATCGATTCGGATTAGGTAAAAATCCGAACAGAAATTCGAATGCTCACCCCTAAATCTAAGGCCCAATGCCCTACAGTCCTGTATATAAAAGTAGATAAATGAAATAGAAACAACCTGTAGTCCTGTATATAAAAGTAGATAGGATCCTATGTTTCATAAACATAATTAAAAAAGATTAAAGAAATTAAACTTAAATTACAATGCTTTAAGTATGAAATAGAGAGTGAGATAAAATTCTGAGAACAGATTATCCGATCTGATATAAAAGAAGGGAAAAGGTTCACTGTTTTGCGTGTAAACATATGCGATTTTGTGATCTTTTCATGGTTTTCTTTTACCAAATTAACTTGAACGTAAATATGTTACGGGCATTTGAGTCCAATCAAAAAAGTAAAATTACCATAATTTATATATATATTAAAGGGGAATCATTCTTCGTATTATTTTTTCTTCTAAACTTTCTATATTAATTGTACTATTATTTATTTATTAAAAGTTATGTTGATTTTTATGTACATTTATCATTCAACAATTTTATTCTCATCTCCCTTTCTCTTTAGTATTCCTTATTTCTTTTTGAAAATAATGTGATTTTGTTCATGAAAAATATGCAATACACAACTTGAGTTAAACATCACATCAAGCTTTTGATACGTGGTATATAAAAGATGTATATAATTGAACAAGTTATAATTATTTAAAATTTCAAAAAAGTTAAATATATATAATATATATACCTATACATATATATTATATATGAATACTTTATATATTACATGACTACTTCAATTATTTTCTTTTTATTTTTTAATTTTAATTATAAACTAACTTTTATTATTTATTAAAGAACATGTGTATTTCTTGAAAAATTTCTAAACATGTTATTTATGATAAGCGTGTTTTGATCCATAAGAACATCAAACACAAAATGTTTTTGTAATACCCCATGAAATCTAAAACTTTATTAATTGTTAACCCTATTCAAGAATTCATTCGATATCTTTTATTAGGTATTAAAATTCAATAATAGAAATCGAATTAAACGAGAAAATTTAAACGAGAGTTGTAGAACTGATACATAATCATAGTCCAAATAGATAAACTATACTGCGATAATTGTCTCGTCGCATCAAATCCCTCAACTTTTTCCTAAATCCCTCTACTTTTGGAGACATTTACCATCACAACCCATACCATATTCATTCTAGATGAAAGACTTTTGCACACCTATGACCATCAACTTAACAAAAGGAAAAACCTGCAATAAAATTTCCTCATTCCTACTTTGACCGTTTCTTTTCAAAAATATGAGAACCTTTCCTCCTTCAAGCAAATCTTAAGGTAACCATCTCTGCTTTCTCTAATTCAATTTCAATAGAACAGTAGCAAAGCAAACTCATACTACTTTGTAATTTTCATTTCCAGCACCTATTCATTTCTCAACAAATATCAGAAAAATAGTAAAAAGCACGCCTACTCAATCCAGGTTCCACATGACTCAACCATTGTTTTATTTCAATTTCTTAAATCGTTATGATACGACAAGAATATTATGCTCCACAACAACTAACAAAATCCATTCACGTAGCTTGAAGCTAATTCGATTCGTCAACACAAAATCCAGAAATAATACCAAAACTTTCATAATTGATAGAGAGCTATATCTACTGATTACATGATAAACTAGATACATATAGACCAACAAATTCTGCTTAATCTTATGTTCATAGAAATTTAAGAAGCTCAAAAACTTAGTAAGCAATTTTGAATGTACATCTTCCATTGTTAAAATTGGACCGAGCCACTAGGGCCTGGCTATCGACCGACGGCGAAGCTCTGTACGGGCGATGTCAACTGCAGCCACTGGTGGCGTACGGAGACGGCACAATGCGGTGCTGGATCAAAGGCTACGTGGCGTGGCGGAGTTTGGAGCAGGGTAGGAGCACGCTGTGATGCTATTGACAACGACACTCTTTTTCCTGCATGCTAGAGGTCGCGGTGTCGATGGCAGCGACAGAGGCCGTTTGCGACGCGGCAAGGGCAGAGATCGAAGGGGCAAGGGTTTTAATTTTTGTTAGATTTTCAGATTTTAGGTATGTGCGTGTGTAGGTGAATAGAGAGAAAGAGAATAGAGACGAGAGAAGAATGAACAACGGTGGCAGCGGTAACGACGATGATGGCGAATTCACCGAGAGAAATATGAGTTGTGTGCGCGGTGTGTGTGTGTTCGCGAGAGAACAGAGACAGAATGGAGATGAGATGAGGTCGCAGCAGCGGCTGTGCAACTAGTCGATCGACGACGTGTACTACCGGAGACGAAGGGAACGACGGCGACATAAATAGGGTATGTATGTGTGTGTGTGTCTCGTATGTGTGATTAGAAATTAGTTTAGAAATTAGATAGCATAATAAATTAATTGCTAAGAAGAGACAATGGAGAATTTCTTTTTAAATTATTTATTTAATAAGATGGACATCAATCTAATTACTAAATAGGTGTGATTAGAAATAAATCCTAACTAATGTATGATAAGTTGAATTAAATTAATTTGATTAATTAATAAAATATTTTTGAAATTTTAAGTTGATCTATTTAATTAACCTTTAATTATGAATTTACTAAATTAAATTAGAGATTCAATTATTCAATGAGTTGATTATGTCAAGTAGATGCTTGGGGGAATAGTTTTTAAATAACTTAAATTTACAAAATGGCTTTTAGAAGATGATTGAATTAAGAAAATCTTTATTAATTGGGTAGTATAAAAATGAGTTTCTCTGATGGAATAAGTAGGACGTGTGAGACAAGAAACGAGGTAAGGAGAAGTTAGCGATGAGGTAGGAAACTGGAAATCGGAATTGTGATGCACGTTAACAAGCGAAGAAGAGTAGTTATGAACTTAGGATTCATATTTGAATGAAACGGCGTGGAGAAACATCGACAAAAGGAAAGATTGTGATGATGGAGTGTTATCTCTCGTCATGGCAAGACGAACCTAATAGATGAAATATAGTTGTTAACTGCGTCGTATCGGTGATAGAAATTCTAAAACCCAGACTCTAAAACTTAAAAGTTATCAAGTTCGTTGATTCCTAGCGATGCTCCTCAAAGGAAGCGAATGACGTACTAAATTATATTTCTTACATTGACAAGGTCCGACGTAGACGAAAACAAAAATGATGAAGGATCGCTAGCAAGTACTTCAAGAAGGAAAATTCTTGAGGCGAATATTCTTATCTAAACAACATATGGTTTTTATGAAAATTGTTTACTACCTATGCTTTACACCTTTCTTTAACTGCAAATGTTTAAATACGATATTAAATATGATATTTTCTGCCAAAATATTTATTGTTTTGTATATATGCATTCGTGTTTGTCGGGCCAACAAGAGATATTATGATTTCAGATTCTACTGGTGACATGTTAGTTAGGATTGTGTACACTTAGCCTCTAAATCGTCTGCGGTCAGTCGTGCATCCCGGTGAAGGGAGGCCTCTCTCCCGACGCGTTCCATAGCCGACTTTGATTATACGTTGCGAGAAAATGACTGACCAGTCGACTTTGAAAAAATGATAAAATGCTTTGTTAAGCACAAGGTATTTCTAATAAAACCCCTGTGTCTTACTGTGGTTACGGTAGTATAATTTCGTGAATAAAGTATACAATACTTCGGCATGTGCACACTGAGTACTTTGTACTTAGCCATGTATATTCGTTTTTCATGTGCACGTTGAGCTGGTGATGAAAAAGAGTGGGATTGAACAAGATTTCTTTTGTCGATGGAAATGTAATATCTTTTAGTTCACATTGAGAATGCATTTTCATATGCATATCTCACACATTTATTCCGCTGCAAACTATTTAAACTCTTTTGAATTCTATACATATATGTCGAACTCTTGAATATCCTAGTAGTGATTGTATAATCAACTACCGTTTGGTCAGACTCTTTGAATCGATCCTATATTTAAATTATTTCTTTTCGACCTTGATATCATTTATACTTTTGTGATTATTCATGTTTCATTACCAATGATTTGGCTTAGAAATCAATACTAAAATCCCATTCTTTCTCTCTTCTTTAGTCCAACCCCAAGTCGTGACCTGGCAAGACAGTCATTGGATTAGTAGAGTCGGGTTGTGACAATTTTAAATCATATGATATCTCCGTGAATGAGTCATGCATGAACAGGAGAAGAAGAATAGATGAGGGAGAGGGAGATAACATGGAAAATATAAATTTTTTTTATCTTTTTTAAAAAAAATATTTTATTTTATATCTATATTCTTTTTTTATCAGCTTCTAACGATACGTTGATTGATCAAAAAATCTGAAGCGAGCTGTTAAATGAATAACGGAAATACGTACATGTTATATTTGTAAAAAAAATTAGAAAATTGACCAAAAAGTCACTGTGAGATCAAAGTTCATGCCATAATTTTAGAATAACTTTTTAATATTTGATATATTTGCTATATAAATAACAAATATCCATATATTTAATGCTACGAATTTTAAAAATATGACACTTGTGTATCGCACGAGGAATGCTAGTTATTCTTAAAGTCTCAATCAACATCAAATTTAAAAACTTGGGTTAGGATAGTATGTTCCAACATTTTCTGTATCTCAATATTAAATTTATTATTTTAGTAATAATTTTATAAAATTAAAAATTATTATAATATAATGAACCAAAATTAATCTTAATTTTTTTAAATTTAAAATTTACAAAAATTATAAATCCTAATTATGAATTCCCATAATAATATACTCTTAACAAATTTTTTATTGTTGGTCGTTGATATCAAATAGTAGCATTTTCTCATAAACCGCCGTTTGAGATTTAACAATTTCTTCTTGTGATAGAATACTTTTATGCGAACCGATTGTCAATTTAGCATATGTATATGATATGATTAAACATTGAAGGCGACATTCTTATATATATATATATATATATATATATATATATATATATATGGAGGGTTAATGTGAGAACCATTTTTATGTGAGAACATGAGAAATGAATATCTATGAAAGTTAATGAATCTGACTGAAAGTTAATGAATAAAAAAATAAATTTCCGCCTCTCTTGGGATTCGAACCTGGTGAAAATTCCAAATTTTGGATTCATTAACTTTATGGCAGTATTCATTAACTTTAATAGCATATTCATTTTTTCAGAAAGAATTTTCGTAGTTCTTAGTTCTCACGTTAAAATTGGTTCTTATTTGAACATAACTATATATATATATATATATATATATATATATATATATATATATATATATATATAGGATAAATCATATAGTACCCAAGCCCCGAGATAGTATGTAGTACTCAATCTCATCCACTCATCTAATAGATCATATGGTTCAGATTTTTGAACTTTTAAGCTTAATTTCGCTAATTTTCGCTTCATTAAGGGTAGATTAGTAATTTGATTTGTTATGTGATTGCGAAAACAAACAATGCATTTAGTTGAACAGATAATGCATTGAAATGAACAAAAATGCATGCAGTTGAAGAGAATAATGCATGTGATTAGAGCTCGCGCCCAGCGTGTGCGGGTAGCCCACGTGCTTCGGGCGCGCCCAATGTGCGTTCGTTCTCGCGCGAAAACACACTCCAGCGCTCGCTTGCTCCCACCCAGCGTCGGTTGGACGCGATGCATTTTTATGTTCAAGTAAATGCAGTGTTATGTTATTTCATATGCATTTTTTGTGTTTTGTTGTGGCTCTTCCAACCCAACGTCTCTACCCAACGCTGGCGTGCACCCAGCGCCCTTACCCAGCGTCGGAGCCCACCCAGCGCCCGCTTACTCGCACCCAGCGCCGGTTGGGCGCGATGCAGTTTTGTGTTCATTTAAATGCATTGTCATGTTATTCTGTATGCATTATCTGTGTTTTGTTGTGCATCAACCCAAACTCAGCGCCCGCGGAGACCCCAACGCTCGCGGACTCCCCTACCAGTGCCGCCGGACGGCACCCGCGCCCGGGTGCGTTCCATTTGCCCCGAGCGAAAAATGGGTTGCCACGTGTCAAATTTTGGTGCGTCCACGTGTTCAAAATGTGTGGTCTAGATTGAGTACTACATACTATCTGGCGACCGGGTACTACGGGAACCCAACCCTATATATATATATATATATATATATAGAGAGAGAGAGAGAGAGAGAGAGAGTTAGGTTCAAATGAGAACCAATTTTATCCTAAAACTAAGAACCAAATGAATTTCCTATGAAAGTTGATGAATACGTTGAGAAAGTTACTGAATTCCAAAATTCAAAATTTTTCACCCGAGTTCGAATCCCATGAGGGACGAAAATTCTATTTTTTGGATCCAGCACCCAACGGATTCATCAAGTTTCACAATGAATTCATAGTTTTTTGGTTCCCACGTTCTCACAATAAAAATGATTCTTTAATTAAACCTCCCATATGGATTGTTAATATGAGAATCATTTATAAAGTGAGAATATGAGAATTAAAAATGATGAAAATTTAACGTGCAAATTAATGAATCCACAAAAAAGTTACTGAAATAAAAAAAATAGAATTTCCGCATCTCATGGTAATCAAACCCCTGGTTCTCACGTGGAATTAATCAACTTTTACTGCGAATTCATTTGATTCTAACGTTCACAATTTAAAATGGTTCTTATTTGAATCTCATATACTCCTTTTTGGCGCCGTTGCCGGGGGATTGTTAAGATCAAATCTGATCGCTCCTTTTTCCACACGAAAAAGTGTAAATATAGGGTAAGCGAAGTATCGTATCCACAGAGATTGTATCACGAAAACATAGAAGCTAGCTCAACGATTATTCATCATTATCCAAGCACAGAATTTGGGTGAGATGTTTTGGGGCTTCGAATTTAATCCAAAGCAAAGGTAACTAAGCGAAATATAAAATAAAGCAATAAAATCACGAAGATAACTATGAAGAAAGACTAACCCTAGGGATGCACCAATCCTATCCACAACGATGTTTATCCCGCTTATTATTAACCGTTTAATCCGACAAGACGGAAGATCACATATATAACCAACAACTTCGATTCGACAATTGCGGCGATTGATTACTAATTTTCCTATCACGATTCGTCTAGAGGAAAATAAGCAACTCAAATGGATCACTAAGAATATGCTTCCTACGAATGTCCTATCTCGCCACGACTCAAGGCTTATTCGTATCATGCATTCAAGATCGATTGACAATTAATACGATTCGTCATTAATCGGCAACTAGATATGCATCAAGATTGATCGAAATCAACACATATAAATAAGCACCATGAATCATGAATCAATGCCTGGAAGGTAAATAACAAAAGCAGGACTCACAACATATAGGATCGAATCATGCAAACCCTAGGATTAGAACGGAAAACTAGCCAGACATAATAAACTGAATAAAATACGATTTAATCATGAAAACGGAAATTAAATATATAAAACCCGTAGGGAGACGTCTGAAGAACAAAGGTTGGTCTTGAATCCAATCCCAAGCGAACGAACGGAAAACAACGGAAACGATCGGACAAAAACATTCCGATCGATAACGAAACGATAAACTAAACTAGAACAACGGAAAAACAATACTAGAATTAAACTAAATGAAGACTAAAGCTAAAGAATGGAAAAACTGAGGAAAAACTGAAGAAATTGAGCTCTGGGGCGTAATGGGGCTTAAGGGGGCGCAAGGGCTCTTGCCCTATTTATAGAAAAGGGTGGAAACCCTAATTTTATCCTCTGTCGCGCCACCTCGCGATCGCTGCTCGCGGTCGCTAGCTTGACCGCGAGCCATCTCCCGCCTCTCTCGCCGCGTTCCTCCTTGCGCCGCATGGTACTCGCAACCGGGCTAGCGGTCGCTAGCTATTCCTCACCGGTCGCGAAATCGTCGATGAGTTCTCGCGCTGAAGCTTCGCTCATGAGCACGAGGTTGCGGTTGCGGTCGCGGCTTGCTGGGTTCTCGCGCGTGTTTCCTAGCGGCCAACCTAGCGACCGCTAGGCTGGTCGCTAGAAACATGTCGATTGTAATACTTTCTCGTGCGTCGTTCCTTGCTTGATTATCAACATATAAACCTACAAACGTCAAAGGAACACCCAAGAGCGTTATCTTCTAGAAATAGATAAAACATTAAGAATTGATACATAAACGCACATGAAACGAGCTAAACTCATCTTCAAATATCAACTATAAGCGTGTAAAATGCGCGCTATCAAACCCCAAACTTAAAGCATTGTTTGTCCTAAAAAAACAGAAAGAAAGACACCACGAAGGACACAAAGAAAAGATCAACGAGCATAGCAAAGGTGATAAACATTCTAGCTTGAAACATCTCAACGCCAAAACATTAGCGCACATGACGACGTTAGCCAACTCAACACAAACAACCATCGAGGGCAAAAACTCATTTAATTCAACCCTCACAACGGCATGTGCGTAAAATATAAGATACACTCAACTCATAAAGAAATTAAGGACGTGTATACACTCAACAATCAATGCAATGCAACATCTTACCATAGGCTTGCCATTTCTCTAACATCTCCACCGCGTCAAATGTGTTCAAATAAGGATCAAAGAGGTCTTTTGATAGGTTATAATGTAGGCACATTGGTTAAGGTAGGATAATATATGGCTAAGTGACTCAAGTAAACTCCAAGCACCACCATTTATACATTTCGACATATATGGACTTTGTCCATTTTCCTCTTCTCTCCCAACGTGCTAACTCAACGTTTAATGCTACAGAAGGTACCTATACTTTGATTAAAGACCCTTTATGCTCAACACTCATAGTGAACTTAACATTTTTCTTTTTCTTTTCTTTTCTAGAGCTTATAGGGTTTAACTTTCACAACAAAGGTACTATTCTTCACCACAGATGTATTTTTCTAAAAGAAACTTTTCTCGTCATAACAACATCAAAATTTCAACCCCTTTTGATTCCCATATCCATCCTCACCTCCTATCATCCGGTTAATCGAAAGAAAAAGTCTAATAAAGGCTCAAAGAAGGCGACAAAGAGTATATATCACCGGGTTAGTGTTTGGGTGAATATGTGGTTAACAAAGATGGCCTTTTATCCTTTCCAAATTCGAAACACATATTGCGGTCTCGACACGGAAGAACGGCAAGTTCTAGAAGATAATCACATACGATATCACACAATTAAAAGCGTAGATCAAGATGTTTATACGGTGAAGCTCAAGTCTCACGGGTTAAGCAAATGGTGAAAAACAACAAGTTTAAGCAATCTCACGTCATTCATGCGTCATTTTCTAACATATCATGTGCACTATCATTAAATTTCACAAAAATTTTCTATCGTCATTGGCCACATGGATTAACACACTTCACTTCAACTCGTTGATCGATGACACAACAACGAAAAGAAAAAAGAAACACGACAAAAAGCGACACAAACGAAAGACAAAACAAAACACGAAAACAAGAACAAAGAAAACGTTGGGTTACCTCCCAACAAGTGCTTATTTAACGTCTTTAGCTAGACCATTACTAACCTTTTTCAATCCGGCGTTTTGGTGGCAACAGAAATCCTTCTCAACTCGTGGATCCTCCTAAACTTAGCATTTACGGATCTCCACCACTGACTATGGAAGTGCCCCCAAACTTGAGCGATACACTCGGGTTCCATGCGAGTCCACTTCTTCCTTCTCGCAGCCTCGATCGGTCGAGTACCCTCTAAACGTGAGGCGTGTGCGCACGGCGGCGATCGTGATCGAGCGAAGAATCTTACGGCTTTCCACCGTCGTGTTGCTTGATGGCGTCGTATATGGAAATCTTGAGCTCCTCATCGTTAACACGAAGCGTGAGATTGCCTTCCGCACATCAATCAACGCACGACCGGTTGCTAGAAAAGGTCTACCAAGGATTAGTGGTTGTTGTTTGAATTCGGAATATCTAGAATAACAAAGTCGACGGGAAAAACAAAACCTCGAATTCTTACCAACACGTCTTGACGATACCTTTTGGATATGTGACCGATCGGTCGACCATCATCGATGAAATCTTCGTCGGCTTCATCTTTCCTAGGTGTAGCGGTTGAAAACGTTCAATGGCATCGATTGATGCTCGCCTCAAGTCGCACAAAACATTTGGAAAAGTCGCTCGGCGATCTCGCACTCTAACGTGAAACCGCCGATCCTTCGCTCCGGAGGAGCTTCCTGCAAGACGGCCTTTGCGTTCTTGGATAGGGTAATTTTCTCAAATTTCCCCGTTTCTTCTTTCTTGCAAGCGTCTTTAAGAATTTCATGTATCCGGCATGTTTCGCAGTGACTTCAAAGAGAGGCAAATTTATCTCAACTTTTGAAAACCTCTTTGAACGAGCAAACTCTCGTCATATTTCGACTTGACGAGTCGACTCGGAAACGGGACCGGAGGAGTGTACGTGCGGGATTTGCTTCGGGGTTGCCTCGCGGTCGACCTCGCGATCACGGGAGGTCGCGAGGTATCTTGCTTGTGGACTCCGTCTTGGCGTCGAGCTTGGGCCGGGTCACCGCGAGTAGCTCGCGCGCCCACACTATGATGGCTCGCGGTCGGGTGCGCGCGGACGCGTGCTCGGTCGCGGCTTCGTGAAAAAATTACGGACTCTCCGCGATCGGGCTCATGGTCATGAGCTCGGTCGCGAGTTTACGCTCCACAGTGCTTTCATGCTTTCTTCCTCGGTAGGGCTCGGGTAGGCTCGTCCACCTCGTCGGATGGCGAAGCATTGATTCTTCGGGTTCACCTTCGTATTACTCGGAAATTGGCCCATCTTTTGTAGTGCATTCACTTGTACGGCTATTTGACCAATTTGATTTTCCAACATCTTCATATGCTTCCCCATAGCCGTGACAGTGGACTCCAAATGATTTATCTTTTGCCCGGTGTTGCTTATGAACGAATTCTGATTCGTTGCCAATTGTTGGTTGCTTACAACCAACTGCTGCATCATATCTTCGAGACTTGGCTTATTCGTAAAATGGTGCAAAATTTGATCGCTCCTTTTTCCACACGTAAAAGGTGTAAGTATAGGGAAGCGAAGTATCGTATCCACAGAGATTGTATCACGAAAACATAGAAGCTAGCTCAACGATTATTCATCATTATCCAAGCACAGAATTTGGGTGAGATGTTTTGGGGCTTCGGAATTTAATCCAAAGCAAAGGTAACCAAGCAGAAATATAAAATAAAGCAATAAAATCACGAAAGATAACTATGAAGAAAGACTAACCCTAGGGATGCACCAATCCTATCCACAACGATGTTTATCCCGCTTATTATTAACCGTTTTAATCCGCACAAGACGGAAGATCACATATATAACCAACAACTTCGATTCGACAATTGCGGCGCTGATTACTAATTTTCCTATCACGATTCGTCTAGAGGAAAATAAGCAACTCCAAATGGATCACTAAGAATATGCTTCCTCACGAATGTCCTATCTCGATTCGACTCGAGGCTTATTCGTATCATGCATTCAAGATCGATTGACAATTAATACGCTTATGTCATTAATCGGCAACTAGATATGCATCAAGATTGATCGTAAATCAACACATATAAATAAGCACCATGAATCATGAATCAATGCCCGGAAGGTAAATAACAAAAGCGGGACTCACAACATATAGGATCGAATCATGCAAACCCTAGGATTAGAACGAAAACTAGCCGACATAATAAACTCAATAAAATACGATTTAATCATGAAAACGGAAATTAAATATATAAAACCCGTAGGGAGACGTCTGAAGAACAAAGGTTGGTCTTGAATCCAATCCCAAGCGAACGAACGGAAAACAACGGGAAACGATCGGACAAAAACGTTCCGATCGATAACGAAACGATAAACTAAACTAGAACAACGGAAAAACAATACTAGAATTAAACTAAATGAAGACTAAAGCTAAAGAATGGAAAACCGAGGAAAAGCAAGAAATTGAGCTCGGGCGAATGGGCTTCAGGCGCAAGGGCTCTTGCCTATTTATAGAAAATGGTGGAAACCTAATTTTATCCTCTGCGCCGCCTCGCGATCATCGCATGCGGTCGCTAGCTCGACCATGAGCCATCTCCCCGCTCTTCTTCGCTCGTGGTCCCTCTTGCGCAGATGGCACTCGCGACCGGCTAGCGGTCGCTAGCAATCCGCACCGGTCGCGAAAATCGCCCGGTGAGTTCTCGGCGCTGGGCTTGCTTTCGCGTGCACGAGGTCGCGATCGCTACTCCTCCGGGCGCTCATTGGTTTGCTCGCGACCAGCCTAGCGACCGCCAGGCGGTCGCTAGAACCGCACAGATTGCTCATTTGCTCGTCGTGGTTCCTTGCTTCGATTATCAACATATACACCTACAAAACGTCAAAGGAACACCCAAGAGCAATATCTTCTAGAAATAGATAAAACATTAAGAATCGATACATAAACGCACATTAAACGAGCTAAACTCATCTTCAAATATCAACTATAAACGTGTAAAATGCGCGTTTATCAAACCCCCCAAACTTAAAGCATTGTTTGTCCTCAAACAAAACCAAAACAAAAGACACAACGAAAAGATCAACGAGCGTAGCAAAGATGATAACCATTCTAGGCCTCATAAACATATCAACGCCCAAAAACATTAATGCACATGACGACGTTAGTCAACTCAACACAAACAACAATTGACGGTAAAACTCATTTAATTCAACCTCACAACGGCATGTGTGTAAAATATAGGATACACTCAACTCATAAAGAAATGTAGGACGGTATACACTCAACGATCAATGCAATGCAACATCTTACCATAGGCTTGCCGCTTTCTAATATCTCCACCGTCATTGTGTTCAAATTAGGATCAAAGAGGTCTTTTGATAGGTTATAATGTAGGCACATTGGTTAAGGTAGGATAATATATGGCTAAGTGACTCAAGTAAACTCCAAGCACCACCATTTATACATTTCGACATATATGGACTTTGTCCATTTTCCTCTTCTCTCCCAACGTGCTAAATCAACGTTTAATGCCATAGAAGGTACCTATACTTTGATTAAAGACCCTTTATGCTCAACACTCATAGTGAACTTAACATTTTTCTTTTTCTTTTCTTTTCTAGAGCTTATAGGGTTTAACTTTCACAACAAATGTACTATTCTTCACCACAGATGTATTTTTCTAAAAGAAAATTTTCTCGTCATAACAACATCAAAATTTCAACCCCTTTTGATTCCCATATCCATCCTCACCTCCTATCATCCGGTTAATCGAAAGAAAAAGTCTAATAAAGGCTCAAAGAAGGTGACAAATGGTATAAATCATCGGGTTAGTGTTTGGGTGAATATGTGGTTAACAAAGATGGCCTTTTATCCTTTCCAAATTCGAAACACATATTGCAATCTCGACACAGAAGAACGGCAAGTTCTAGAAGATAATCACATACACGATATCACACAATTAAAAGAAAATGTATCAAGATGTTTATACAGTGAAGCTCAAGTCTCACGGGTTAAGCAAATGGTGAAAAACAACAAGTTTAAGCAATCTCACGTCATTCATGCGTCATTTTCTAACATATCATGTGCACTATCATTAAATTTCACAAAAATTTTCTATCGTCATTGGCCACATGGATTAACACACTTCACTTCAACTCGTTGATCGACCGACACAACAACGAAAAGAAAAACAAAAGACGACAAAAAGCAACACAAACGAAAAAAACAAAACAAAACACGAAAACAAAAAAAACAAAGAAAACGTTGGGTTACCTCCCAACAAGTGCTTATTTAACGTCTTTAGCTAGACCATCACTAACCTTGTTCAATCCGGCGTTTTGGTGGCAACAGAAATCCTTCTCAACTCGTGGATCCTCCTAAACTTGGCATTCACGGATGACCACCACTGACTATGGAAGTGCCCCCCCTAAACTTGAACGATACACTCGGAGTTCCATGCCGAGTCCACTTCTTCCTTCTCACAGCTTCCTCGATCGGTCGAGTACCCTCTAAACACGAGACGCGTGCGGCAACAGCAGTCATGATCGAGCAGCAATCTTCCGGCTTTCCAACGTCGTGTTGCTTGATGGCGTCGTATATGGAAATCTTGAGCTCCTCATCGTTAACACGAAACGTGAGATTGCCTTCCTGCACATCAATCAACGCACGACCAGTTGCTAGAAAAGGTCTACCAAGGATTAGTGGTTGTTGTTTGAATTCGGAATATCTAGAATAACAAAGTCGGCGGGAAAACAAAATCAATTCTTACCAACACGTCTTCGACGATACCTTTTGGATATGTGACCGATCGGTCACCATCATCGATGAAATCTTCGCGGCTTCATCTTCTCCTAGGTGTAGCGGTTGAAAACGCTCAATGGCATCGATTGATGCTCGCCCAAGTCGCACAAAACATTTGGAAAGTCGCTCGGTGATCTCGCACTCTAACGTGAAACCGCCGGATCCTTCGCTTGAGAGGAGCTTCCTTTGCAAGACGGCATCGCATTCTTCTGATAGGGTAATTTTCTCAAATTTCCCAGCTTCTTCTTTCTTGCAAGCGTCTTTTAAGAATTTCATGTATCCGGCATGTTTCGCAGTGACTTCAAAGAGAGGCAAATTTATCTCAACTTTTGAAAACCTCTTTGAACGAGCAAACTCCTCGTCATATTTCGACTTGACGAGTCGACTCGGAAACGGACCGGAGGAGTGTACGTGCGAGGATTTGCTCGGGTTGCCTCATGGTCGACCTCGCGACCGCGGGAGGTCGCGAGGTATCTGCTGCTTGGGACTCGTCTTCGGCGAGCTTATGGCGCCGGGTCACCGCGAGTAGCTCGCGCGCCACACTATGATGGCTCGCGGTCGGGTGCGGCGGACGCGTGCTCGGTCGCGGGTTTCGTGAAAAAATTACGGACTCGCGATCGGGCTCATGGTCGCGAGCTCGGTCGCGAAGCTACGCTCCATGTGCTTTCATGCTCTTCTTCCTCGGTAGGGCTCGGGTAGGCTCGCCCACTCCCTCGTCTCGGATGGCGAAGCATTGATTCTTCGGGTTCACCTCCAGACACTCGGAAATTGGCCCATCTTTTGTAGTGCATTCACTTGTACGGCTATTTGACCAATTTGATTTTCTAACATCTTCATATGCTTCCCATAGCCGTGACGATGGACTCCAAATGATTTATCTTTTGCCGGTGTTGCTTATGAACGACTCGATTCGTTGCCAATTGTTGGTTGCTTACAACCAACCGCGCATCATATCTTCGAGACTTGGCTTCTTGGCTCTTGAAACGAATTACGAACATTGAAGCTTCTTTGGAGGTTGTTGGAAGTCGGATGATTCCTCCGATTGATGTGGCGACGTTCTGTCTCAATCGACTCTTCAAAAGAGTGAACTTCTTCATGAGATCGTCATATTTTGAATCACTCTCACAAGAATGCTTTGAACAATGGCGTTCTCTCGTTGGCCATTGATAGCTGTTGGCGCCATCTCTCTACAATACGGCTTGCCTCGTCATCGGGTCGGTTCAATAAGCAGCCCTGCCAACGCGATCCACCATGCTCCTCGCCCGCCATGTCACCCACCGTAGAACTGTGTGATTTGTTGCTCCTGAGAACCCATGTTGTGGACATCGTCTCAATAGAGCTCAATCTCTCCCATGCCTCGAATAATGATTCGTCGTGGTTTTGGCAAAATGAGAGATTTCGGCGATGATCTTCAAGGCTTTCGCGGAAAGTATTTCAAAGAAACTTCTCGTAAAGTTTCCCCAAGTGTCGATGCCGCTCGATCCAAACTCTTGAACCAATCTTTCGCCGATCACAGCCGAGAAACCGAACATGCGCATCCGAATCGTGTCTCTGTGGCACCCCATTCGCTTTGATGGTGTCACAAATATCGAGAAAAGTTTCGAGATGCGCATTCGGTCTTCCGTGACTCTCCCAAACCGCTCTCCTCGACCATACTAATCGTACGGTTTGAGCTCAAAATTGTTTGCATCTACGCAGGGCCCCAACCGCCTCCTTGAACTGCTCGTGGGATGTCGGTACATGTGATTCGAGGTCTTTCCTCCGAGCGTGGACAACGATTCCATATTCGCCATCCGACGCGCATCTCCGCAAAGTCACCTAGCATGCGTGCAACTTGCTCGGGAGGAATGCCCCATTCTCATGGATTGGCCGCCATTGCAGCCGCCTCTTCTCTCGTCCTCTTCTCCTTTGAGAGCTTTCGATCTCGGGATCTAATAATACTGTGAGGTCCCCGAGATCTTGTACGCATAAACCACCGAGAAAAGAGAAATTTAGCATCACAAAAATAAATAAATATAATAATATATATATAACTTGAATTAACAACCAAATCGTCAAATTATTCCTATGTGATCTTAACAATCCCAAGAACGGCGCCAAAATTTGATCGCCCTTTTTCCACACGTAAAAGGTGTAAGTATAGGGTGTCAAGTATCCTATCCACGTAGATTGTATCACGAAAACATAGAAGCTAGCTCAACGATTATTCATCATTATCCAAGCACGAAATTTGGGTGAGATGTTTTGGGGCTTGAATTTAATCCAAAGCAAAGGTAACCAAGCGTAAATATAAAATAAAGCAATAAAATCACGAAGATAACTATGAAGAAAGACTAACCCTAGGGATGCACCAATCCTATCCACAACGATGTTTATCCCGCTTATTATTAACCGCTTTAATCCGCACAAGACGGAAGATCACATATATAACCAACAACTTCGCCATTCGACAATTGCGGCGATTGATTACTAATTTTTCTATCACGCTACGCTCTAGAGGAAAATAAGCAACCCAAATGGATCACTAAGAATATGCTTCCTACGAATGTCCTATCTCGATTTACTCGCGCTTATTCGTATCATGCATTCAAGATCGATTTACAATTAATACGCTTACGTCATTAATTGGCAACTAGATATGCATCAAGATTGATCGTAAATCAACACATATAAATAAGCACCATGAATCATGAATCAATGCCTGAAGGTAAATAACAAAAGCAGGACTCACAACATATAGGATCGAATCATGCAAACCCTAGATTAGAACGGAAAACTAGCCGTACATAATAAACGGAATAAAATACGATTTAATCATGAAACGGAAATTAAATATATAAAACCGTAGGAGACGCGTCGAAGAACAAAGGTTGGTCTTGAATCCAATCCCAAGCGAACGAACGGAAAACAACGGAACGATCGGACAAAACGTTCGATCGATAACGAAACGATAAACTAAACTAGAACAACGGAAAACAATACTAGAATTAAACTAAATGAAGACTAAAGCTAAAGAATGGAAAACCGAGGAAAAAGCAAGAAATTGAGCTCGGGCGAATGGGCTTCAGGGCGCAAGGGCTCTTGCCTATTTATAGAAAATGGTGAAACCCTAATTTTATCCTCTCCGCGCCTCCTCGCGATCATCGCCGCGGTCGCTAGCTCGACCATGAGCCATCTCCGCGCGCTTCTTCTTCGCCGTGGTCCTCCTTGCGCCGATGGCACCTCGCGACCGGGCTAGCGGTCGCTAGCAATTCCGCACCGGTCGCGAGAAATCGTCCAGTGAGTTCTCGGCGCTAGGGCTTGCTCGCGTGCACGAGGTCGCGGTCGCTACTCCTCTGGGCGCTCGCTGGTTTGCCTCGCGACCAGCCTAGCGACCGCTAGGCTGGTCGCTAGAAACCGCAGATTGCTCATTTGCTCGCAAGGCGTGCTTCGCTTCGATTATCAACATATACACCTACAAAACGTCAAAGGAACACCCAAGAGCAATATCTTCTAGAAATAGATAAAACATTAAGAATCGATACATAAACGCACATTAAACGAGCTAAACTCATCTTCAAATATCAACTATAAACGTGTAAAATGCGCGTTTATCAATCTCATATACTCTCTCTCTCTCTCTATATATATATATATAAGTATATATATAGTTGAGTTATAATAAAACCTATTTTTCTGTAAAAAACTAAAAAACCAATGCATTTTACGTATAAAATTAATGCATTTTATTTATAAAGTTAATGCACCCTTGAATTATGGTAAAAGCCAACACTATTCATCATTATTTTATAGTGCATTAACTTTATACTCAAAGTGTATTGGTTTTGAATTTTTACGGAAAAATAGGTATATATACACACACTCATGTTTGTGATGGTGAAATATATTACTTCATATGTCCACTAAAAGTATAGCACAATTGCTTTTTGTGATACCCACAAAGTGTAACTTTTTTTTTTTTGAACAATACCTTACACTCAATCCTTATAATTCAACAATACAATCACTTATTATTAATAAAAGATTATTTGTACTAGATGAAAACTCCTGTGAGCGTGCGCTCACCATGCGCGCTCACTTTAAAGCAGCATTTAATAGTATTAATTAGATAATTAAGAATAATTAACTTTTATTAATTATTAATTAGGATGTATTAATTATCAATTATAATTATTATTTTTAATTAGAATTTATTATTTTTAATTAGGTTTTATTAATTCAAAAAATTGATATTTATTAATTCACAATTAAAGTTTACTAATTCTAATTAGGATATATTAATTTCAATTAGGGTTTATTAATTCAAAATTAGGGTTTACTAATTTTATTTAAGGATTATTAATTTCAATTAGGGATTATGAATTCAAAATCAGGGTTCTTAATTTACAATTAGGACTTATTAATTTAAAATTAGAACTTATTAATTTAAGATTAAGGTTTATTAATTCAAAATTAACAATTCAAAGTTAGGGTTTATTAATACTAAATTAGGGTTCATTTATTTTATTTAAAATTAATTAAATTTTAATTAAAATCAATTCAATATTAAATAACAGTTAATTAAATACTAATAATTAATTAAAATACTAATTAATTTATTAATTAGGGGTGGTTCTCACTGTGCGCTGACCACTCCTTTGTACTACTCACAATCTCACAATATGATGGAACCTTTTCTTCATTCAAAAACATCTATCAAATATTTATTAAAACTTGTGTTATTTATCAAGTATATGAAACATTTTCTCCACTTAAAAACATCTATTACATATTTTATTAAAATTCAATGTTATCCATCAAATATAATATTCTGGATGAATGGAGGAGGAGCAGTGAATAATGGAGGCACAAATTCAACTAGGTCACGACTCTTAGGCCATCTCCAACCATACGCCAAATCCCAAATGCAAGAAGAAAACTGGCTTCAATCATATCGCATCCCCAAACGCAAAATGCAAAGAACGTGATGGATTTGAACAAGAGAAACGCAAATTTACGCTTTCTCTGCTCACAAAACGCAAAGATTGAAATATTACAAATCGATCCTATATTTTGTTGAAATTGAAGAAGAAGAAGAAGAAGAAGAAGAAGAAGAAGAAGAAGAAGAATAAGAAGAAGAAGATGAAGAAGGAGGAGGAGGAGGAGGAGGAGGAAAAAGAATGGCGAAGAAGACGAACAGAGAAAGCGGAAGAATGGCGAAGAAGAAGAAAGGGGAAGAATGGCGAAGAAGAAGAAAGAAGAAAACGGAAGAATGGCGAAGAAGAAGAAGACGATCCATTATATTTTATTTTTATTTTATAATCTTTGTATAAATATTTAAAATAAATTTTAATATTAGTTTAAAATAGATTAAAATATATAAATAATTAAAATGGATGTTTATTTTTATTTTTTAGTTATTGTGGACTATTATTTTTAATATTATTTTCAAATAGATTAAAATATATAAATAATAAATTTTGCATATTATTTATTTGTTTATTTATTAATAATCAAGTTTTGATTATTAATAAATATATTTATATCAAATTAGTAATTAAATTTTTGTGCTAGTATGTAATTTGAAGAAAATATATAGGTATGATTGTAAAAGTATAAAAAGTAGTGTGAAAATGAATATATGAAGAATATTCTTTTGGGTTTGAATTTTGTGTAAATGGTTGGAGATGAATTACTGATTGATGTGACACATACTGTAAAATGGGTTTGAGTTTGGAGTAAACTGTTGGAGATGGCCTTATAATTCATTTTTTATAGGTCTAGACTCTAGAGATTATTTAATGTAATTTTTTAAAAAAAAATTAACATAAATTTTAAAATAGTATATACTCCATCCATCCACCAAAATCGTTCCTTGATTTTGGTTGCCCGAATTTTAATAAATTGTAATTAGTGTAAAATAAGTAAATGTAAAAAGATGGATCATAGAGATAATAAATGAATATATTAATAGATGATGAGTGTAAAAAAGTGGTTCATGTGTGATTTTTTTTGTAAATAAGCGAATATGTTTAGGGTAAAAATATGAAGTTGATATTTAAAAAAAAAGAAAGTGAATATTTTTTTGTGGACGGATAAAAATGGAATTAAATGAACGTATTTAGTGGATGTAGAGAGTATTTAATATTTTTTTAAAACCAAAATTATCTCGTGTAAGAGATATGTTGTCATATCATAAATCAAAACGTTATTGGTTTACATATCATAAATCAAAACTATATTTCATCTCGTGTAAGAGATATGTTGCGGACTATGCACTCATGAATCGACCTTCGAGGCAAAGGAAGTTAAAGACGCCGATTTGATATGCACCCTACAAAAGTCCTGGACCGATGGTTTTAATGCCCGATTTTTCGAAATTCGCCGGTGATTGGCGACTTCGTTACGAGGGAAGTTCTGGCCATCTTGAATGAGGATGCTCAGTTTAGAGACTGGAATGACACTCTACTTTGCCTCATCCCGAAAGTGAATAAGCCACTGGTGGTATCGGATTTCAGGCCAATCAACATGTGCAATACGAGCTATAAAATCATTTCGAAGGTTATAGCAAACAAAGCTAGATGTGTTCGGATGAGTCATTGATCAGGCACAATGTGCCTTCATTAAGGGAAGACTTATTACTGACAATGTCCTTGTTAGTTTTGAATGTCAACACTGGATTAGGAGGAGGACGAAAGGCAAGGATGGATTCAGCGCTAAAACTTGAAATGAGCAAAGCTACGATAGAGTTGAATGGAATTACCTCCAGTCATTATGGAAAAGATCGATTTCAAGACGAATTTGCAAGTCGATTATGCGGTGTGTGTCGTCATCCACTTCTCGCTTATCCTCAATAAGAAAGTCTATGGCACAATTACCCTCCCGGGGCTCGATAAGCGATTCTTTATCACCACCTCTTTGTTTTGTGTACTCAAGGGTTTTCCTCACGCTCCAAAGATGTGAACGGACGGGTAAAGTTATGGAGTCCCAATCATTCCACGTGAGCTAAGCATCACTCACCTCTTCTTCACGACGATAGCTTAATTTTCTTTAAAGCATCGGAAGAAGGTGCTTCGCTATTAGAAGACTCTCCACTCATGAATCGCCTCGTGTCACCGATTAACAGAGCCAATCTACCATTTGCTTTAGCCCTAATACTTTGGGATCAAAGGAAACAGATCAAGCAGATTTTGGGAGTTAATGCGAGCAAGGATTGCACATGTACTTGGGATGCTCGCTTTCTCTCCGTGTTTAATCCAATTTGGCTATATCAAGGATAGGATCCAAAAAGCTTTTGAATGGAACCAAAGGGAATTTTCAGCAGGAGGAAGGAGATCCCGTTGAAAGTCATCATACAAGCAATACCAACGACGCCATGCAAAGCTTTCATCGCCGTATCGATCCGCAATGACATTAATCGGATGTGCGCAGCCTTTGGTGGGGTGATAAGGAGGAGAAGAGACGTGTTCACTGGGCGAAATGGAAAGATTTGTGTCAAACAAAAGAATGGGGTGGAATTGGCTTCCGGGATATGGTTAGCTTCAATCGTTCTCTTTTAGTTAAACAAGTGTGGAGAATGATGATAAAACCGGATTCTCTCGTGGCACGGGTGTTTAAGGCGAAATACTTTAAAGATGGAGATATCCTTAAGGCGAGAGCAAAGAATAACTGCTCCTTTGTTTGGAGGTCATTGATTTGGAGCCGGGATCTGGTGGAAAGGGGAACCCGATGGAGAGTGGAAACGGCCGTAACATTTACCTCTTTCGGGATAGATGGGTTCACGGTCTTACTGAGGGAAAGCTTGAGTCTAAGAGGGACGACCAAGAAAGTAACAGGATGGTCTCGGAGCTGATCAATGAGACTGGAGAGTGGGCTGCTGACAGTATTCAAAAAGAATTTCAAATCTTTGAATGTGACGGGATCCTTTCGACGCCAATTGGGGAGAAAGGCTGCACTGACTCACGTTTTTGGAAGTTCGAACAGAATGGACTGTTCTCGGTGAAAACGGCATATCTCCTCGCGACATGATACTTTGAGAGCCACCCTCATTCAAGCCAAATTGACCACAATTTCTGGAACAAGTTGGTCTGGTCCACGTCGATTCCCCCGAAAGCAAAAATCTTCATATGGAAAGCTTTCATGAATTTTATCCCCACGGATGCCAACCTGAAAAATCACCATATACCCTCGGAAGGCATATGCGATGTCTGCAAGGATCGATGGGCCTCAACGGAACACTCCCTCATCTTCTGCCCTCGTAGCAAAGTTGGATGGAAGAAGAGCCGTTTCTGGAACCTCCTGCGACACACTAAGGCGATGAATCTGGTGGATATTGCTATGGTGATCAAGAACGAAATGAAGAGTGAAGATTATGAGCTTTGGTGCTTTATGTTATGGCAGGGTTGGAGAGCTATATGTAAAGCTTCTCACGATAATGAGCTAAAATTCGAGGAAGTTTCGGAAACTATTTGTGCAGCTTCGATCGAGAGTTACAAAAGTGCTAGACCTTTGTTTGATGCGTCCAACCAATTGGGATTGAAGTGCGGCGAAAGGAAGTGGAAGAAACCAACGACAGGAAGTTTCCGAGTGGACGTGGACGCCCTATTCAACCCCGATGGGAAAGGATTTGGAATAGGCATCATCATCCGGGATCATGAGGGAAGACTTGTCCTAGCGAAATCACAAAAGACGTTGCCGTCCTCGAGCGTCATGTTCGCGGAAGTTAAGGCTATTATTGCAGGTATTCTTTGCTGCGTTGAAAATAATATCTTGCCTTTCCAAGTGTTTACGGATTCCATCTTGGCTGCACGACTCATGGCGAAACCGGAAGAGGAAAATGAGTTGATGCCTGAAGAGATTGCTGAGATCCTTCACGATGCTAGATCGTATGCCCTGATAGGAGTAGCTCATACATATAGATCGGCTAACAAGGCCGCCATGCTCGCTCAATTTGCGCTTAATTGTAATCGTCCGGTTTGTTGAGACGATAACTTCCTAAATGACTTGTTGATCTTGCTAGGGAAGACTTGATGGATTAATATGATTGTCTTGCTTTAAAAAAAAAAACGTTATTGGTTTACAGAAACATAGATAAGAATGCAATTTGAGTTTTACCAAATCAAATGATAGAATTATGATTTTAATTAACTAGTTTTGGGGCAAGAAATGCAATTTTAACTGAACTTCTGAATTATACTAATTAGCATTCAAAAAAGTATTTTGAAGTGTCACAAATTTTCAACAATCTTTGAAGAAAACTAAAACTTAAAAGGGTGGAAAAATGTGACCTTACGCACTGTGAACGGCAAAAAATTAAAGATGCTTAAAAGTCGCAGCCACCTTTGTTGACAAAGCAAAAGGCAAATACTCTTGTCTTACGTTTGGTTGACAATATATGTCTTACGTTTGAAGTCTATCTTAACTTTGATATATCAAATTACTTTTAAATATAATCTAACTTTATCTCTATCGGGTGACCAATAAAATATGTCACATATGCAATGTAATTAGTGAAATATAAACGTAATTCATGACATTATGGAGATATAGATTCACGTATATAATGATAAAATATGTATTTCTTGCGTTGTTATGTCACATATGCAATGTAATTAGTGAAATATAAACGTCATTGACAACAGTATGGAGAATAGGTTCACATATATAATTATATTAATGCTACAACATATTTTACAAAGCTGCATTTGAATCTTTTCGAAGATATCCAAACAATAAAACTTCTTTACATAAAGAACGAGATTTTGTAGGCTCAACTCTACATATCCATCTCCAATTAAAAAAATAAAATTTACATTTAATGATTTAAGGTAGACAAAAGGAAAAGGGCTCCACAGTGCGTTCCCTCTTTTATTTTAATTAATTAAAATAATTGTTTATTAAATCTAATCAAAATAATTAAAGATGTATTCGAGTTTAATAAATTTTCATTTAGAGATTAATAAATTTCAACTAGAAATAATATATTATTAAAATTTTAAATATATATTTAATTGTAATTAAAATTACTAAATTGTAATTAAAATATTCATTAATCCCAGTTACTTATTAATTGATAATTAACATTATTTCCTCACCAAAGTCTTTGTCAAAAGAAAATGGCACACGTCTAACTAGAGTCTAAGCCACGTTTCCCATCAATTACGTCTTCCAGAACGTATTAAGTTTCCTTTCTTTTTCATTTTGTTTTGGTGTTGGAATACATTAAGTTTCCTTTCCTTTTCATTTTGTTTTTTTGTGTTGGAATATTTGAATATTTGCACAAATTCCAATTTCCTACACCTTCTAGGTAAAAGAACAAGAAATAAAATTCTTCTAGATGATTGACTAGAAATTTCATACATGTATTAAAGTCTCCGAGCACACATAATCCTATCTATATTGTCGAACATCTAATCGAAGGCTACTGCTTGGAACAAGAAAACATTCAATATGAAATTATCTTACTGATGTTCTATATATTAACCACTCTGGCTAATTTTATATTTCGAGCTTCTAGAAAATGGTTAGCTAAAACAAAAACTTTTAACAATAAAATAACACATATACGGTTAGAAAGACACCATATGTCGAGAATATATATATATAGTCTGAAACTCAAACAATTATTTTTAACCAAGTAAAGCTTATCTAGTTTCTTATAACGACAACGGATTCTAAAAATATTTCATGACAAATTCTAGAAATATTAGATGAAGAGGTGGTCTCCTGTATGTGCGCGTAGTGAGACCCACCCCTATTAATTTTAATTAATTAATTCTAATTAAAATTAATTAATTTAATAAATATTAATTGTAAATTAATAAATTATAATTATGAATTAATAAATAATAATTTTAAATTAATAAATCTTAATTTTAAATTAATATACCTTAATTGTAACAAACCCGTGAATTAATAAACTCTAATTTTAAATAATAAACCCTAATTTTGAATTAATAAACTTTAATTGAAATTAATAAACCCTAATTCTAAATTAATAAACCCTAATTATGAATTAATAAACCTTATTTATGAATTAATAAACCGTAACTATTAATTAATAAATTCTAATTTGAATTAATAAATATAATTATAAATTAATAAAATCTAATTATTCTTATTCATCATAATTAATGTATAATTATTTTAATAAAAAACAAGTGAACTCACGATGAGGCGGAGCTCAACCAAGTTTTTTCTTAAATGAATCAGTCTACCTGTCTTCGGATAAAAACACGAAATTACAACTAACCCGAACAATTAGTTCAGAAGACCACCAATTTTATTTAAAAATTCCTCCACATTAGGCGTGTTTGGTTCAATTTCGAATAAACTTTGTAGACTTGGACTTAGTAAAGTTCCAAAAGTAGATCTGTTGTCAAAATACCCATTAACCAATAACAAGACTTGTGTTATTTTCAAATTGGCCCACACACAATTTTCCAAGATATCTCTTGCTGGCTGCTCCAACCATACCTTTTTGGCGCTTAGTCTAATCTTTCTTATTTTTGGAACATTTATTTTGAAAGGAGACCTGATTCAGTAATAACAAAAATGAATCGTGATTCCTTCACATAAGATTATGTGATTGGAGTATGGGATTCCAATCTTTTTGGGACAAAAAAGAGTTTAGAAACCGAGACCTAATTTATTGAGTGTTCAACTCTTGGGATCGCCTTTGAGCTCCAGGTCGTGTATTTCCACTTCCATTTCCTTTTTAGATTTCATTTGTTTACTAAAAGCTTTTTATAAATTAATTAAGATAAATAAGGCGTACAGTAATTTCATCAACAGATAAAAATCACAAACCAAAAAGAGAATCAAATTAATATATATCTAGCACTAGGTTGATACTTTCAACTGTTCAAGTCTTATATTGATTGATAAACTATCTGTAAATTTGTAGAAATCTCTAAAAACATTTACTATATTAGGTTATCTCCAATACTCCACTGCAAACTCAAATGGAGTAAAAAATAACTCCAACGTAACTGCAAACACATACTCATTTTGGTGTTTTATGTAGGGGTGTAAAAAACCAAACATTTTTTGAGCTATTCGGAGCTCGACTCGAAAAAAACTCATTCGAAATTCGTTCATTTTGTAAACGAACCGAACTTGAGCTTCGAACCAAACTAGGTAGGGTTTTTTAGTCGAGCTCGAGCTTAGGGATATTTGGTTCGTGAGCTCGCGAATATGTTCATGAACATGTGAATTAATAAATTATTTTTATATATTTAAATAATTAAAACTATTAATAAAGTATAAATTATATTTTTATTGATAATTAATTAAAATTAATAATAATATAATTCTAATTCTAATAATAAATTACAAAATTTAATAATTTGAGCTCGAGCTCGAGCTCGAGCTTGAAAATGAGCAAAGTCGAACATGAGCAGATTTCGACCTCGGGTTTGAATATATTTCATAAATGAACTGAATTCGAACGCTATGAAATCAAAATTACAACGAACCAAGTCCGAAATTAATTTAAAGTTTCGAATTGGTCGATTTCAATAAAATTACACGAGCCGAGCTCGAGTTTAGTAGTGTTCAACTCGGCTCAGTTCATATATATGCCTAGTTTTATGGCTTTTTGCTCTCCAATATAAACACATAAATGCATTTGTGAATGAGAATCGGAGAAGAACCGACTACAAAGAAGATTTTGGCAACTAAACTTAGTGAACTTCCATCAGCAAAGGAGATGGTAGAAATTATGATAAACCGCTTTGACAGTGAAAGTGCCCGTAAAGCCAGCAAGCTGAAAGCCCACATGGACGAGTTAAGACACTTGAAGTCTTGGTTGACAAGAGCGGAAAAATCAAGTGAAAACATTAATATGTTCGTACATTCACAAATGTACTTCTTTTTCAATTGAAAATTTCAAAATCATCCATAAATTGAAGAGGAATATATAGAGAATAATTTTTTGAGTTAGAATTTGAGTTTTTTGGTTAAAGATGAATTATTGTTTTGGATAGTTACTGCAAAATGGAGTTAAATTTAGTTTTAAGTATTGAAGATGACCTTAGTCCAGCATATAAATTTTTTTGTATTTCTCTCTCTTTCTATATACCAAGGAAAGTCCGTAATTGTTACTCGAAAGTGCATTTTTGGTAAATCTCGTCTATGTGTAACAACGTGCAAATTACATAGGGAGTTGAACCATACTAAAAAAACCATGTGCAATAGACTCGACCTATAACGCATTGTGAGATTCAAACATTAAATATTTTCATCACAAGCACCCCACCCCACTAGTAATTCCAGCCCATGTGGAATAAACCCAACACATGTGCAAATATAGTTTGGCAACATAGGTTGGCACTTGGCAGTAAGAAATACTTCGGTTCAGCTCTTCGGTCCCAATATTTATGTTTGCCACTCGTGCTCAACTAATAAATTTATTATTTTATAATATTTATTATAAAACTAAAGATTATTATATTATAATGAATCATAATTAATATAATTATAAAATATTGAAGCTTAAAAATTTATGTACCCTAGCTATTTATAAAGTAATTAACCCTAATAATAAAAAAATAATTATACATGCTAAATAATATTTAATAATGATAAAATTTAACCAATTAAAATTGAAGATCTTTTTTTGAAGAAATGGCACATTAAGTGGACCACCAGAAATAGGATAGAAGATCAAATTGAGATAGCTATAGACAATTTTATTTATCTTATATGGTACTTATATTATACCTATTTGTAAAATTGCAGTGAATGATCTGGATCTATATTTTTAATGACGAAATTAATCCGCAGCAACTGTTGGGATCAGTTTGCACTGATTTGGATCTAAATTTTTTGGATGGATGTGATAGTGTCCCTAGAGAGAGATTATGTGTAAAACACACACACCCACAGTATATTTATGTGTATAGCCAACCACTCCCATTCATTGGGTAAGGTACTTCCTAACCCAAATAAATACCCCACCCACAATCAAAAAGATTAAATTCCATTCCTCTTCCAAAATGGATACACTAAATCTTGTATATCTTCCACTCATATATGCCCTCTACATTTTCACTAAGCACTTATTCCACAAGCTCCAAAACCTGCCCCTACCCCTCCTCTCCTCCCCTCCTCGGCCACCTCCACCTCCTCAAAAAACCCCTCTACCGCTCCCTCGCTAAAATATCCGACCGCTACGGCCCGGTCGTCCTCCTCCAGTTCGGCTCCCGCCGCGTCCTCGTCGTCTCCTCACCCTCCGCCGCCGAGGATTGCCTCTCAAAGAATGACGTCATCTTCGCAAACCGCCCCCGCCTCCTCGCTGGAAAACACATCGGCTACAACTACACTTCGTTGGCCTGGACTTCCTACAGCGACCACTGGCGCAACCTGCGGAAAGTCTCTTCGATTGAAGTCCTCTCCGCACACCGGCTGCAGCTGCTGCACGGGATTCGGGCCGACGAGGTGAAATCGATGGTTCGGGCCTTGGGCCGGGCCGCGGAGGAAAGGAGGGTGGTGGACATGAAGGTGACGTTCTTCGAGCTGACGATGAACGTCATGATGCGGATGATCGCCGGGAAGAGGTACTACGGCGAGAACGTGGAGGAGGTGGAGGAGGCGCGGCGGTTCAGGGAGATCGTGACGGAGACGCTGCGGCTGGCGTCGTCGCATTTGGGGGATTTCGTGCCGTTGCTGCGGTGGTTAGGGGTCGGCGGGGTGGAGAGGGGGATGCTGGAGCTGCAGCGGAAGAGGAATGTATTTATGCAGGAGCTGGTGGAGGAGCGAAAGAAGAGGTTTGAAAGTTACTGCGGCAGCGGTGGGGAGGAGGAAGGGAGGATGAAGACGATGATTGAGATGCTGCTGGCGTTGCAGGAGAAAGAGCCTGAGTATTATACCGATGCGATCATTAGAAGTTTAATGCTTGTAAGTATTTCTCTCATTTTATTCAAATTTATATCTTGATCTTTGAAAATTGAAGTGCTAATTATGATGTTATTCCTCATATTGCCCTATTATATTTATTAATTTGTTCTTAAACTTTTACTTTTTTTTCCTTCTAATTCTTGATGAACTTGCTGATATTAGAATATGGATTTGTCATATTTTAGTCATTGAAGCATAATAAATCCCGTAAAATAGGTTACGCGGTCAAATTTATTCCTAAATGACCTCTTTCAATATGACTTTTTGCATTAACGTTGGTTGCTTTCCGATTTCCCTTCGTAACGACATCTTTCATGTCGTACCAATTGTGATTTAGTGTGGTATTTGGTTGCAAAAGGAAAAAACTTAATTATGCAATATGATATGAAATATGAAACTAAGAGTCCAGAACATGGCATAATAAAATATATGAAATTATATTATATCTATACAGTAGCATATGCATCGAGTGATCAAAGTAAGAAACAAGATTTGAATAACTTTTTCTAGCTTTGACTTTTTGGAGATACTAGTCAAAGTGGGTGGGACCCAAAAGAGGAAAAACACTTCAAAAGAAGAAGCGTTTGAACGCGAATTAATATAGTAAAAGAGAATCTAGATCCTATATCTAATCACTCCAATATAAATAATGTTGCTGTTATGTTTGGTGGGCGTGATGCCTACATAATACTTTTTATATCAGCACGCGTATAAGGTCAGATAAGAACCAAATTATAGAACTTTGTTTTTATTTAAATATTATAATATTTTTGTAAATTAGGCCGATATCTTGTAAGTTAAGCAGATTCAACTATAAAAGTTTAATTTTTTTGCAGTGGTAGAACCTGGTGAACCGGGCTTACCATTTTCCAAACTTCTCTGAACTTTTCTTCTCTTAAGAAATTTCGAGTTGGATCAACTAAAGTCTATAACTAAACATGATAGGCATATATTCTAATGTATTTTTCATATCTTACTCTTACACTACTACAATATTCATATTTATGCTCAACTCAAATATATATATATATATATATAGACATACACAAACAGATATATGTATATATTAATGTTTACATATATCTTATAAAACTTATAGATGAGTTTGATTGTGGATGACTTATCTGGTTAGAGAGAATATTTTTGAAGGCAAAAATCTTAAGTTTGAATTACAACAAAGTTTGAATTCAAAATCGAGTTTGTCGCACCCGATTTTTCAAATATAAAATGTAGTATAGTGGCTACCGATTTTCTAGTTAAAAAATAACTATAAATTAAACCAAGTCAAGTAGACTTATCATTGAACAACACTAAAGTAAGGTTGTCCAAAAATACTATTCTTAATTAATTATTTCGATAGATATATAATTTGACTAATCTAGCATCAGTTACCTAATTCAACCCAATTCTGCAGGTCATGCTAATCGCCGGCACCGACACATCCGCCGGAACGATGGAATGGGCCCTCTCTCTCCTCCTCAACAACCCTCACGCCCTCCGCAAGGCCCAGGCCGAGATCGACGACCGCGTCGGCCACAGCCGCTTCCTTGACGAGGCTGACCTCGCCGACCTGCCGTACCTCCGCTGCATCATAAACGAAACGCTGCGCATGTTCCCTGCCGGCCCGCTGTTGATCCCGCACGAGTCCTCCGACGCGTGCGTCGTCGGGGGCTACCGCGTCCCTGCCGGTACGATGCTGCTGGTGAACGCGTGGGCCATGCACAACGACCCCAAGAACTGGGACGACCCCCGCGAGTTCAGGCCCGAGCGGTTCGAGAAGCTCGACGGCTACCGCGACGGCTTCAGATTGATGCCGTTTGGAGCCGGCAGGCGCGGCTGCCCCGGCGAGCCCCTCGCTGTGCGCATGGTGGGGTTGGGGCTGGGGACGCTGATTCAGTGCTTTGATTGGGAGAGGCCCGGTAAGGAGTTGGTTGACATGAGCGAGGGTGCGGGGTTGTCGATGCCGAGGGCGACGCCATTGATGGCGTATTGCAGAGCCCGGCCCGTTGCGGCTGGGCTTCTGGCTAGTATTTGAATGGGGGAAGACGGAATGTTGAAGAATGATGTTACGTAGAGGTAAATGGATAGTCTCTTCAATTCTCCATTTGCGAGATTGGAGAATCGAAGTACTACTGAAGAGTGGCTATTATATATACACACGCGCGTGTTCAATACATTTTTGTGTTTTTTTTCTGTGTTTTTGACTTCATAACCACATATGAAATTGCCGATTAATTTGCCATCGAGCTTATGTATTTATGTGTGTATCGTAACCGTATTTGTCCAGTTTATAGTTGAGCTTATGTAGATTTAAGCACATGAAATCCTTGGTTCTACTTTTGGAGTCCCACTTCATGTACTATTTCAATTTTTTTCTAGTTTTAATCATTTTAAAAGAAAATTAATGTCTTATGTTTTATCATATTTGCAATTATCAATTAGGGTTCATTAATCCAATTAGAATGTATAAATAACTTTATATTAATAATGGATTATTAGGATTGATTAATCTATAGTTAGGGTATATACTTAAAAAAATATTAATTTGTAGTGATAAATATTCTTTAAAATTTATTATACTAATATTTTTAATTTTATAATAAACATTTATAAAATAGTGATATAAAAATGGAACTCGGTGAGATACCAAAAGCGATGGCCCATTTGGCGGCTTGGAGCTGGAGGTTAAATTTAATTAAAGAGGTTTTGTGTTGTGTGGGCAGAGGTCTTTTAAGGTATTTTGGATGGGCTAGTTGTTCTTTTTCTGTTTTTGAAATTATAGAATATATCTATTTACTCTATATATAAAATATTATACTTCTATAGCTTTAATTTAAAATTTTAATAAAAAATAACTTAATTCCAAAGAAATCGAAAACAAAAATGTTGGAATATATCTACACCATACAACCTCCAGAAAAGAAAACAAGAAAAAAGGATAACTGTCAGAAGAGCAGTTTGTTGCAGTGAAAGAACTAGCTAAGCATGTCGACTTAATATTTCTAAAGGCGATATGGAGTTATTATTTATGAAACTTTTAATTTGGGGGTTATAGAAATAAATAGTAAATCAATTAATTAATTCGTTTAAAAAGAAAGTCTTATAATTCAGATGAAATGGAGAAGTATATAGATATAGGCATAAGTGGAAAAAATGGTATAAAAACCTATTCAAATAAGTTTTAGTTGTATAGAATTCTAAGAATATTGTGGTTTATCTTTGTAAGAGCATAGACTTTTGTTATTTCTACTTAGCATTAATGGGTATATATGTAGTTAGTAAATGACTCCACTAACTGTTTATTTGCATTTAACAAATATCAGTTCAATTATGTCTCACATTTTTGAGGATTTTTTTTCAATAGTATCCAAACTTTCAATAAACTACAAACTGATATTCAAGTTTCTAATAGTTTCACAATTATATCTTGATACCGGTGATATTTTTGATACCTAAAATTTCAATGTATCTGATATGGAAATATCAAATATATGCTCAAATACATAATTTTATATTTTTCATGTGAATCCGTGGTGATAGTTTATCGGTTGGAGTGTTGGATGTTACTTAAATGAGGTCAAATTTGTAAGTACACGACGAACATGTTTTCCATTCCAAACATACTACGACATGATTTACACGTGATTATCCGTCCCACTCCCACTTCTTCAAATATCTATTACCGTACGCTTGATTTTCGCTAATATTAAACCATCTAATAAGAGACTAAATAATCCCATAAAATCAACCAACAAAAAAAAAACACATCACTACTGAAGAAAAAATGGATGCACATTATCTCATCTACCTTCCTCTCATAATTCTCCTTTTCATCTTCACAAAACATCTCCTCCACAAACTCCAAAACTTCCCACCCACCCCTCTCCCCGCCTTCCCTTCATCGGCCACCTCCACCTCCTCAACAAACCCCTCCACCGCTCCCTCGCTGACATCTCCCGCCGCCACGGCCCCATCGTCCTCCTCCACCTCGGCTCCCGCCGCGTCCTCGTCATCTCCTCCTCTTCCGCCGCCGAGGACTGCCTCTCCAAAAACGACACCGTCTTTGCCAACCGCCCCCGCCTCCTCGTCGGCAAGCACCTTGGCTACAACTACACCTCCCTCGTCTGGTCATCCTACGGCGACCACTGGCGGAATCTGCGCAAAGTTTCATCCATTGAAGTTCTGTCAGCTCAGAGGTTGCAAATTCTGCAGGGAATTAGGGTTGACGAGGTTCGGACCATGATTCGGGACCTGAATCTAGCCTCGGACGAGCGGAAGCTGGTGGACATGAAAGCGATGTTCTTCGAGGTGACGATGAACGTAGTAATGAGGATGATCGCCGGGAAGAAGTACTACGGCGGGAACGTGGAGAAGGCGGAGGAGGGGCGGCGGTTTAGGGAAATAGTTGGGGAGACGATGCGGCTCATGGCGGCTTCGAATATGGGGGATTATTTGCCGTGGTTGGGAGGAGGCGGAATGGAGAAACGGATGGTGGTACTGCATAGGAAGAGGGACGATTTTATGCAGGAGCTTGTGGAAGGGTGTAAGATAAGGCACCGGAGTTGCGGTGGTGGCGGAGGCGGTGGCGGTGGCGAAACTAAATCCATGATAGAGATGCTGCTCGTGTTGCAAGATAAGGAGCCGGAGTATTACACAGATGAGCTCATCAGAAGCCTGATGCTGGTTAATTTTTTCTCTCTAATTCTTTATTTAGTTTTGAAAAAATACAATTTAATAATGAAAATTATTCACCTTTTCAGAATATGTTTCGATCTAAAACACTAATAATTAAATAATCGAATTATCAAATTTTTAACAATTATATCATGAGGTTCAATTATCACTCTATGACAAATTATCAAATTTTTAACAATTATATCATGAGGTTCAATTGTCGATGACAAATATCCTCGTGGTAAGTTGTAAGTTAAGCTGCATCTTAACAAAAAAAATCAAATTTAATTAAGTAGGCATCAAAATAACGTTGTTTCGACATCGAGATCACCTTCAAGGCTTGATTAATATGTGTTCTAACTTATTTTTGATATCAAAATGATATCGTTTTGATATCAAATTATTAATTATTTATTAATTTGGTTAAAATTCACTTTTTCTACATACTTAATTCGTAATATTTTTGTTGTCGAAAACCAAAACCCAAGATGTAATTGTTAAAAATTTAATGATTGAGATATTTTATTATAATATGTATTTTAGATTGGGACGGAATTGTGAAAAAATCAATAGTTTATGTATTAAAATATAATTTCCCTTTATTTGTTTAAACCCACATGTTTAATTGCAGTCTCTACTAATCGCCGGCACGGATACATCCTCCGGCACGATGGAGTGGGGCCTCTCCCTCATACTGAACAATCCACACGTGCTGAAGAAGGCCCAGATCGAGATCGACGCCGTGGTCGGACACGACCGTCTGCTCGACGAAGCCGACGTGGCCGAGCTGCCATACCTACGATGCATCATCAACGAGACGCTGCGCATGTATCCGGCTGCGCCGCTTCTGGTCCCCCATGAGTCCTCCGAGGAGTGTGATGTAGGGGGCTACCGCGTCCCCGCCGGCACCATGCTGATGGTAAATGCGTGGGCTATACAGAACGATCCCAGATACTGGGAGGACGCGGCGGAGTTCAAGCCGGAGAGATTCGAGGGGTCCGATCATGGGAGTCGCGGCGGCTGCAAAATGATCCCGTTTGGGTCGGGGAGGCGGAGGTGCCCCGGCGAAGGGCTGGCGATGCGTATTTTGGGGTTGGGGTTGGGTTCGATTTTTCAGTGCTTTGATTGGGAGAGAGATGGGGCGGGGTTGGTTGATATGAGCGAAGGTGCCGGGGTGTCGCTGCCGAGAGCCGCGCCGTTGATGGCTTATTGCAGAGCGCGCTCTGTTGCTGCTCATCTTCTTTCCGAGATATAATATTCTCTAGTAATTCGTTAACATATGACCTCTCTGTGTATTCGATATTTTGATTTCCACCAACATCAACTTAGTGTGAGTAATGCATTTCCCATTTCATAAGATTTTTTTTTTAATAAAAGTTGTTGAGTTATTATGAGTGAAATAGGGTCAAAATATAATATTAAATTAGTTAGTGGTGGGTATGGGTGGTAAAAGTGTAAATAAATAGGTTTGAGGGTGAAAAGAGAAATAGTGGTGGTAATAGGTAGTAAAGGTGTAATTAAAGAAGATTATTGAGGTAAAGTTGGAAGATAGTTTATAAATAGAATAGGAAGAATTTTGGGGCGTCCCAAATTTATGGGAGGAGATTTGTGAAGAAATTATTGGAGAGAGAGAGAAGTATAGATTAGGCCAAAAAAAATTGAGGCCGAATTCCCTCGTACTGATGGTCCCAAAGGCAAAAAGAGCTATCAAGTGTGTAAAATTAGATAACCTTCCTACACAAAAACTAGGGGAATAAATTAGATAACTTAGTTATATTTAACTATATTAACTAAAATTAAGAAAATTTGAGGGTTTGTAAACTCCATGTATGGTATCTTTTATATAAGTAAATAAAGATTGACATTTTCATAATTTTAGTTCAGAGAGTTTTCCATGATGGCGATATCCTGAGGAAGCGAGTTAGCTCCTACATGAAGATATTTGTTATATTATGAGAAATGCTCGATTTGGATTTTGTGATGGGAGTGTTTCATATATATCGGAAAACTATAATAGAGTGGCTCATGCTTTGGACTACTGATTTTTGGACTTAGCTGATGGATATTGTCTCACAGATTCTTACTGTTTAGTATCGAAGAAAAGAAAGAAAAAAGCTATCATGATTTTAGTTACCATAGTACAACTTATCTCGGCCATCTAATATCATAGATAGACTTGGCAGCTCTCCATCAATTGAAGAAAAGATGAAGGACCCATTTTATGTGTACCACAACCAGAACTATAATTCTAAATGATAGTTGCTGTAGAATAAAATTTAATTAAGATTGAAACTTAAAAGCTATAAATCCTAATTATGAAATAATCACCCCTAATAATGAATCAGTTTAAGGACTAAAAAATAAAAATAATACTAAACCTTAATTGAGTATAATAATCAACCCTAAATAACAATTTTAAAATATAACTAAAGCACTAGAATTGAAGAAAAACTTGAAAAGTTAGTTGCAGTACACATGTATTAATTATACCAAAAAATGGGATACATCAGAATCTCACCAGGGGTCATTGGTTCAAGAGAAATATTTTATCCTTTGATAAAAGAAACCATATAGTTAGGGATGTCAATATGGGTTGAAACTCATTATTTGGCGAATAAATTGATAAAATTAGTGGGTTGGATTATAAAATCATAACCCGAATATAAAATCGGGCTATTCGGGCCAGCCCATTCGGGTTGACGGGTTAATCGGGCTGGCTCGGTAGGGTCGCGGGTCAGCCCGGCGGGCCGGAAAAAAAAAAAAACAACTTTTTTTCCCCTTTATCTAATAGTTAGAAATTTAAAATTCTTGATTTCAAAAATTTACTTTTCATGTTTAATTATCTTAACTTTTGTAGCTATTATAGATTGTTTATTTAGTTATTTATAGTGAATTAATTTATTAATTTTTTTAAGTTATAAATTTTAATTGGTATTATAGTGAATTAACTTATAAAATATATATTAAATAGTGAATTAGCTATTATGGAATATGAATATTCAGATATATTAAAAAAATAATTTAGTTGTGAGCATTATTTTCTATTTTTGATATTGTAATATATTTTAAATAGTATTATATTGAATTAACTTATTAAAATTTTCTAGATATAAGTTTTGATTCCGCTATAATTGTATTATATTATTAGAGATCATTTAGTTACATGGAATGCGGACATTAAAGCATATTAGAAAAAAAGAATTTAATTATGAGCACTATTTTTAATTTTTATTGTTTGCTCTTCAAAGTTAGTATAATAAGATTAAAAAAAGAACTTGTGGAATGTATTATATTTATTTTTTAATTATTTGTTTTTTACTCCAACGCTTAATATAAAATATTTGATATATATATATATATATATATATATAGTTTATTTTATTTTTTTAAAACTTTCTGGCCCGATTGACCCGATGGGTTAGCCCGAAACCGAGAGTTTAGGGTTAGGGTTGAATATTTCTAACCGAAAAAATATCAACCCGAATAGCCCGAACCGAATAGCCCGATAGCCCGAGTGGGTTAGCAGAACCCGAGCGGTGGCTCGATTGACATCCTACATATAGTCCCTAGGGACGGTCCAATGGTTAAGGTGGGTTCGCGTGGTAGAGAGGTCACGAGTTGAACCCTATCAAACGCCTCTATGGGTTTGAGCACACACTGGTTTTCCAAGTGTGGTTTACCCATCTGTGTGGTTTGTAGGCTATTGCAGGACCGTGGGGTTTACCCAAGTCACCTAAGGTAGCGGTGCGGGTTCCTCATGATATCAAAAAAAAAAAACCATATAATGGGTGAAATCATCCACAAGTGCAAAAAGCTACTCTTCTTGCAATTTTTCACTCTCTTATTTTTATGGGTCTTGCAAAACTCACAAATTATCTGCAGTTGACTCGTCAAAATACAAACAAACTCAAGTTATTATCAGAACTGTTTCTGTTAAAAATTCAAATAACTTAGAGACAAGTTCGCAGTGTTTATAATATTCTTACAGTAACAAAAAAAAATGAACTTTAAAAAAGAGAGTTAAAATTCCTATTTTTAAATATACTTTCTAAAAGAATCAGAATGAGAAAAACAAAACAGCAACCTCATATTTTTCACAGTAAACGTAAAATTGGTCTCGAATAACAAAAACGTGCAACAAATCATCATCCGATGACCTCTTCTCCCATTCCATGGTGAGTGGGGGTGCAATGCACCCCTCACTATTCATTATTTTAATAATATTATCAGAAGATGAATAGTGAGGGGATGTGCCCCCCTCACCATGGAATCCCTCTTCTCCCAGAAATCACCTCCAATTAGCACGTCATCAACGTATACTAACAGTATGATGAAATCACCTCCTGTGAACTTCTTGGAGAAAACACAATCATCTGAGGTGGTCCTGTTGTAGACATGGTCGACATGAAGGACTCAAACTTCATGTACCACATTTTAGGAACTTGCTTTAATCTATACAAGCTCTTCTTCAACCTGTACACAAGGTTCCCATGTTTTTTGACTTCGAACCCTTCAGGTTGGCTCATTTAGATTTCTTTATCCAAATCTCCATGCAGAAATGCAATCTTCACATCAAGTTGCTCGATCTCCAGGTCTAAGCTAGCAGCAATCGTGAGAACAACTTTGATTGAAGACATCTTCATCACCGGTGAGAAAATCTCATCGAAATCAACACCCTTCTTCTGAATGAAACCCTTCACAATCAGTCTCGTCTTATACCTTGGTTGTGAGCTATGATCCTCACCTTCAGTCTGTAGACCCACTTTTTTTTAGTGGCCTCTTACCGACTAGTAACTCCACTAAGTCATAGACGGAGTTCATATCCTCCTTCATACCACTTCTCTTTTTGGTCATGCGTCATGGCTTTTACAAAACTCTGTGGCTCTCCTCCATCAGTGAGCATTACATACTCACGTGGGCTATGTCTGGTGGAAGGTTGTCTTTATTTGGCCGACCTTCTGACTGGAAGGACCTCATCTTGTATAGGTGGAATTTGATTGTCACCCACCACTTCGTCAACCGGATCTCCTTGATCCGGTAGGGTATCTTCCCTGTAATTCTGGAGTGTCAATGAAAGAACTAGATCTAAGTTAACATGAACTTCTGGCTTGGCTTCAGGCTTCTCTATGGTATCATCAGGTACTTGATCCTTAATGAATACAATATCTCCGCTTTTGATGACCTTCCTATTAATCGGGTACTACGATCTGTAACCAAACTCTTCATGGGTGTATCCCAGGAAGATACATGGTTTGGTCTTGTCACCAAGCTTGGATTTATCATCTTTTGGAATATGCATGAAAGCCCTGCAACGAAATACTCTCAAGTGTTTGTAAGACACATCTTTCCCAGTCCAAACTTGATCTGGAACGTCACCACCCAAAGGGGTTGATGGGGAAAGATTGATTATGTTAACTGCAGTCCTCATAGCTTCCTCCCAAAAGGATTTTGACAGTTTGGAGTGCGACATCATACATTAGATTATTTCACAAATTATTTTGTTCATCCTCTCTGCCATGCCATTATGTTGAGGGGTTATGGGGATGCTCTTATCAAGCTTGATACCATGGTTCTTGCAGTGTTGCTCAAACGGGCCTTGGTATTCACCGCCGTTATATGTACGAACACACTTCAGCTTTCTTCCCGTTTCTCTCTTGACTTTTTCTTGAAAATGTTTAAAGATCTCAAACGTTTGGTCTTTAGTTTTCAACCCAAAAACCAAGAATTTTCTTGAATAATCGTCAATGAAAGTGACAAAATACAGTGTGCCACCAAGAGTTCTGTTTTTCATGTATCATAAATCCGTGTGCACCAAATTAAGAGACTGAGCTATTCTTGAGGAAGAGAAGCTTTTAAATGCAACTCTGTGATGTTTTTCGGCCAATCAATCAACACAGGTATCCAAGTGTACTACTTTTACCTCAGGAATGAGGTTTCGTTTTGCCAAGATCTCTAAACCTTTTTGGCTCAAGTGTCCGAGCCGCTTGTCATATCTCAATGGATGAATTTTTGATGACTGCGTTCACCCTTCATTGGACAAGTTTGCATCCATCAAGTAGAGAGAATTTTGCTTTCTACATTTTGCTGTAATAAGAGAGCCTTTGATTAGCTTCCACATTCCTTCATCGAAATGGTTGACGTAACCATCATCGTCAAGTTTGCATGTGGAAATAATATTGAGTCTGATATCAGGAACATGTCGGACATCTTTCAAGATAAGCTTATATCCCGTGTCATTAAGCAGGACAATGTTTCCTATACCAACAACTTATGTCACACCATGATTGGCCATTCCGACTTTACCAAAGCTGCCACCGATGTAGGATACAAATATATCACGATGTGGTGTGATGTGATATGATGCACCCAAATCAACGATCGATCCAGTCTATTTGTTGGCATGATGAACTCACAAATACGTTATCGACATCACAAACTATGAAAACATTGTCATCAGTTGCAAGTGTTATTGTGTCTTTCTCAACATTTTCGTTATTTCCATGATTTATTTCTCTTTTCTTCTTTCTATAGCCTCCCTCGTATTGGTTTAATGGCATTTGAAGTCTTTTCTAGGTTTAGACTTTCCCCTGGATTTGTCTCTCATGTATTAAGAGCTTCTACTTTTACTTCTCACTCGATCACCATTTTCAGCAACCATCGCCTTTGTCTCAGATGAATTGTCATGCTTAACTCTTCTAGATTCTTCATTAAGAAGATAATATTTAACCATCTGCAAGGTCAGCGCTCCACCGGAGCCGAGTTGTTGATTGCCACTACAAGAGTGTCCCAACTATCCTACAACGTACTTAGCAGCACTAAAGCTACCACTTCATCATCAAGAGAAATCTTCATGTTAATGGATTGCTGATAAGACCCTGATATGCATTTAGGTGTTTCGTTATGTTGACACCCTCCACATACCGTAATCTTACAATCTTCCTGATGACGGACGCTTTGTTTAAGTCATTTTTTCTTAAAACATAGCTTTCATTTTTTTACAAAGAACATCAGCTTTTTCCTCATTAGAAAAATGATGGAAAATACTATGCTCAATGAAGCGACGGATGTAGCCAACAGTTTTTTTGTGCATGTTGATCCACTCATCTCACTCATATCTTTTGGTTTGGCATCATCTCCATGTAAGGGCAAATACAAATCCTTACAATAGAGAAGATCCAACATGCTCGGCTTCCAAATTGAGTAATTTGCTAGGCTCAATTTGGACATACCACCAAGCGACGACGATTCCTCCATTTTTAATCCACCTCAGAACCAAAGTAGCTCTGATACCACTTGTTGGGAAAAGTGTTGAATGTATCAAGGAGTGTAAAAAAATGACACTTGCACAATAGAACTAGGATAATTCTTTTCCTTCTTGCTGGATTTAAAAATATGACCAAACCAAGAAAACAAATTTTGGTGCAGAAAAAAAAATATGAGACAAATTTTTTAGGTGGAAAACCCAAATCGAGAAAAACTACGAGACCAAGTCTAGAAATCTTCCACTATGAAATATAGTAGGCTTAGAAATTTTCCCTACACTAAATAAGGGAAACACAAATATCTCGAGTTAAATAACCCAAAAACACAAGAGGACTGAATTACAATTTTAAGAGAGATGCAAAATCTTATGGTTTTTCACACCACTTTTGTATCAAAATGCAAACTCCAAACTCTCTCTTGTTTTGTCTCATTAGTTGTACTGATTGCACAACTCTTGCATACTTTGCATCGACAAAAATGCAGCTCAATTTATAGGGGAGATGAGCTGCAATTTTCTCATTCCAGCCACAAATGCTGAAAAGATTGGTAGGTTGTGCTCCAAAAGTCTTCAGCAACAATTGTTGAATCAAGTAAAGTGGACTGCATGTTTCAATACATTTTGCTGCTGTAGCAATTGTTGATTTTCCACAAGTATTGTCAATAATGTCATGCTAGTGAGATGGATAATTTCAACATGATCTCCAATCTGGCGCATTCGTCGGCTATTCGCTGCTGTGGGCCAAGCTCATGGGCCTCCTTATCCAACTGCTGGCGCTCCGTCTCGGTGTCGCCATGGGGCGCCACCTGGCCGAGATATGCTGGGAGGAGTATCCCGATTAGGCCGCCGTCATGCTGTGGTTCATGGCGGAGCTGGCGCTGATCGTCGCGAACATTCAAGAGATGATCGGCAGCGCAATTGCGATCATGATTTTAGCAATGGCCCCTTGTCTCTCCGGGCTAGTGTCATCATAACTGCTTGTGATTGGTCAAATTTTTTTATATGAGGTGAAAAATATAGTGGTCATTTTGCTTAATGAAAGACAAATACTAGCTATTACTTCCAGCATAGAATGTGTATTTACTTGCAAATTGAACGTAAGCTAGTAAGACCACTATAGCAATGTGAATGCACTAATTGGCAATAGTTAGGTCAAATTCTTGAACAAAGTAATTAACATAGAGTTGAGTTGCTGATTGACACTACAAGAGTGTCGCAACTATCCTACAACGAACTTAGTGATAAGACCCTGATATACATTTAGGTGTTCCGTCATGTTGGCACCCTCCGCATAGCGCAATCTTAAAATCTTCATGATGACGGACACTTTGTTTGAGGTATTTATTTTCTCAAACATAGCTTCCATTTTCTTCCAAAGAATGTCAGCTTTTTTCTCATTAGAAAAATGATGGAAAATACTATGCTCAATTAAGCGTCGGATGTAGCCAACAGTTTTTCTATGCATGATGATCCATTCATCTCACTCATATCTTTTGGTTTGGCATCATCTGCATGTAAGGGCAAATACAAATCCTTACAATAGAGAAGATCCAACATGCTCAGCTTCCAAATTGAGTAATTTGCTCCGCTCAATTTAAACATACCACCAAGCGACGACGATTCCTCCATTTTTAATCCGCCTCAGAACCAACGTAGCTCTGATACCACTTGTTGTGAAAAGTGTTGAATGTATCAAGGAGTGTAAAAAAATGACACTTGCACAACAGAACCAGGATAATTCTTTTCCTTATTGCTTGCTGGATTTAAAAATATGACTAAACCAAGAAAACAAAATTTGATGCAGAAATAAAAAAAAATATGAGACAACTTTTTAGGTGGAAAACCCAAATCGAGAAAAATCACGAGACCGAAGTCTAGAAATCTTCATCTATGAAATATAGTAGGCTTACAAATTCTCCCTAAATTAAATAGGGGAAACACAAATATCTCGAGTTAAATAACCCGAAAAACACAAGAGGACTGGATTACAATTTTAAGAGAGATGAAAAATCCTATGATTTTTCACATCACTTTTGTCTCAAAATGCAAACACCAAACTATCTCTTGTTTTGTCTCACTAGTTGTACTGATTGCACAACTCTTACACACTTTGCATCGGCGAATTTGCAGCTCAATTTATCGGGGAGATGAGCTGCAATTTTCTTCATTCCAGCCGCAAATGCTGAAAAGATTGATAGGTTGCGCTCCAAAAGTCTTCAGCAACAATTGTGGAATCAAGAAAAGTGGACTACATGTTTCAACACATTTTGCTGCATCAATTGTTGATTCTTCATAAGTATTGTCAATAATATCATGCTTGTGGACCACCCCACATTTGAGGTGGATAATTTCAATAAGATCTCCATATTCGACGCCTTCGTCGGCTATTCGCTGTTGTGGTTCTTGTTGTAGGCCAAGCTCATGGGCATCCTCATCCAGCTGCTGGCGCTTCGTCTTGGTGTCGCCATGGGGATCCACTTGGCCGAGATATGCCGGGAGGAGTATCCCTATGGGGCCGCCGTCACGCTGTGGTTCATGGCGGAGCTAGCGTTGATCGCCGCGGACATTCAAGAGGTGATCGGCAGCGCAATTGCGATCATGATTCTAGCAATGGCCTCTTGCCTCTCTGGGCTATTGTCATCATAATTGCTTGTGATTTGTCAATTTTTTTTACGAGGCAAAAATATAGTAGTCATTTTGCTTAATGAAAGATAAATACTAGCTATTACTTCCAGCATAGCATGTGTATTTACTTGCAAATTGAACGTAAGCTAGTAAGACCACTATAGCAATGTGAATGCACTAATTGGCAATAGTTAGGTCAAATTCTTGAACAAAGTAATTAACATAGTAAAATTATGTCTTCCTTTTTTTTTCTTGAACAGTTTTATCTTCTTATTCCTTGAGAACTACGACATCGAAAGCTCGAAGCCTTTTTCGGAGTTCTTATAACAAGCATGGAAATCTCTTTCACATGGATGTTCGTAGATGCAAAACCCAACGGAAGAGAGCTCATAGACAGTTGGAACTAGGGTTGATTGCCAGAAAAATCACTAATTCTTATTGGGTAATTTTTTTTTTAGACATTTTATAAAATGTTTCGAATTTGAGGCGTGCTTATTTTACTACAAATCAAAATATCATGTAAAAACTGGTGAATTCTTTGAAAATTATGAACCCCTCTTTCTACTAAGATTCTTGCACTACAAATGATTGAAATATCACTAATTTTTTACTGGAGACTTCACTCAATAATATTTTTCTAATTGACTGTAGTCTCCGAGCGTCTTTATGTGAGAACGCCCAAGAGACTTTTCACTACAAAAAAACAGGCGAATAGCGACGGAAAATTCCGTCGCTAATCATGTCGGATTCGTCGTTAGACTGGATTAGCGACGGATTAGCGACGGAATAGAGGGATCGCTGGAAACCTGATTGGCAATCCTTTAACGACGGATATACATCCGTCGCTAATTATTAGCGACGGATTAGCGACGGATTTTTCAGTTGCTAATCGACAACCTCCGAACGGTCGTCTGATATATAATTCGTCGTTAATACGACTCTAAGCCGTCGTTAATATCGACGGATTAATGGCGGAATGATGTCGTATTTAAATAAACCATCGCAAATCCGTCGTTAATTCGACGACAATCCGTCGTTGATCCGTCGTTATATATAGCGACGGACACAGTCCGTCGTTAAAATTATGATTTTTTTTATTTCACGTAACCAATCCGTCATTGAAACGTCGCCCGTCCGTCGCTAAACGTAAATCCGTCGTTGAAACATCGCCAGTCCGTCGCTAAATGTACAAACTGTATAGAGATTCAATTTTTATTTCGGACGGCCGTTTACAACAAAAAACAAACCTGTTTTCAAACAAACACAATCCAAACAAACTAATTCTAAATGATAAACATTATCATTCTAAATCAGGCGACACAATTAAAACAAAATAATTTCACGTCATAATATCAAACAAACCAAATAATTCTAAATCATACGATAAGTTTACAAACAAAATGTTTTGTTTCTTCATAAATTCATAATACAACCAAAATATGGCGATGGTGGGGAAGCAGGCGATATCACGGTGGGGAAACGGGGCTGGCCATGAAGCGCTCGAGGGCCTCCTGCGAGGCGCGAGATGACGTTCAAACACGTTCGGGCTCATGAGCACGAATGATCCGTGCTGAGCGTCATCTCGCCTCATCTCAACTTCAATCGGCCACGTTTTGCTCGTACCTGCTTCGCCTATCAATCGGCCTCGTATGCCTCGCTGCTGCTGCTGCCGCTATCAATCGGCCTCGTATTGCTCGCGCCGACTGCGGTCGGCCTCCATCTCCAATAGCCGTTGATGATCGACTATCGTGAGTCAACCGCTCGGATGAACTCCTTTACGTGCGGCCTTTTGCAATCAAATAAGGATAAAATGAAAATTTTGACATTATTTTACTATAAAATCAGAATGGGTCTAGTCTACGCAGAGGCATCGATCTGAAGTCCATCCTTTTGTTTCCTCGTTTTCTCTAGATTCTTGACTACACTCATCCTTTGAACTCAAGCTCCTTCGTATTGAATGACAACACTCGAACCATCTTCCCGTATTCATTACATGCGAGTTGTCATATTCCTTCAATTTTGCTAAGATAAGCATATAATGTGGATCATCCCTCCTCACCGGAAGCGAAATTGTAATGATAGTCTTCATTATTGTATCTTAGCTTTTCATTCGACTCGCCCTCTTCGCTCATCACATATTCTTGGCATATGACACGTGTATTGCTTGTCCATGCCGTGAACAAGCACATTCTTTTGATATTACCGATTCATCGCAGGATAATGATTGTGATATGAGCAACATCAAACTCATCCTTCTTCGCTTGAACAAGAAGTAAGGATGTTATGACCGCTTGAAAAGAAGTGAGGATGCTCTTAATGCTTTCATAATCATAACCTTTATCCTGCGATGAATCGGATAATATAAAAAATCTTGCTTGACAACAACATGGACAAGGAGTACACGTGCCATCCGCCAAGAATATGTGATGAGCGAAGAGGACAAGTCGAATGAAAAGCTAAGATACAATAATGAAGACTATCATTACAATTTCTATTTCCGTGAGGAGGGATGATCCTCATTATATGCTTATCTTAGCAAAATTGAAGGAACATGACAACTCGTATGCAATGAATACGAGGAAGATGGTTTGAGTGTTGTCATTCAATACGAAGGAGCTTTGAGTTCGATACGAGTATAGTCAAGAATCTAGAGAAAAACGAGAAACAAAAGGATGGACCTTCGATCGGATGCCTGCGTGCGACTAGACCCATTCTGATTTTATAGTAAAATAATGTCAAAATTTTCATTTTATCCTTATTTTGATTGCTATTTGATTTTCTATGCAACAATTAGAAATTAAAATGATCAAGATCATGACATTTTATCAAACACCACATATGCCTAATTATACACTTAATAACTCAAAACATCTTAATTCACGAAATGATGAATTTATCATCCCAATTCACATCCAAGCTAAACATATTCACATCGAGGTTATCAATTTCTATAAACATTTTTATCAAACACCACATATGCGTACAGTTAATTCACGAAATGATAAATTTATCATCCCAAATCACATCAAAGCTTATCAATTTCACAAGCATATTAACATATTAACATAATCCTAGCATATTAACATATTAACTCAACACGTCCTAGCATATGTATAAACATATTAACATAATCAACAAATCATACCCTAACATATTAACATAATCAACAAATCACATCCTAGTATATTAACATAATCAACAAAACAAATACATATCAACAAAATCAAAAAAATTGAAATACAAATAAAAAAACTTCTCTCTGGACGGGCGACGGCGGCAATGGGCGACGGAGACGGCGACGGTAGTCTGGACGACGGCGGCGGCAATGAAGCTGGGTGGGGGTCGGGGAAGTGGTGTGCGGGCGGAGCGGGCGGGTCTGGCGGCGAGGCACGGAAGTCGACGGCGGCGGCAGGGCGAGGCAGGGATTGGATTGAGGCGGCGGGATTGGGGTTTTGGGGGGAACTAGGCGCAGCAGATATGAAATTGGGAAGAAATCTCGTCGATATAAAATTTATTAGCGGCGGATTAACGACGGTCTAAATCCGTCGTTGAATTTAAAAGACTATAACGACGGAATTACGACGGTTTAAAGACATTAACGACGGACTAAAGTTAACGACGGAAACTTATCCGTCGTTAAATTACGTACAAAATTTAAAAATAAAAAAATCGTTAATATAACGACGGACACGTTTCCGTCGTTAAATTTACCGACGGTTGTACGACGGAAATGTCGTCGTTAATATTACTTGGAATAATTAAATTTCAAAATTAATATTAACGACAGATTAATTTCCGTCGTTACATTAAATATAAAAAAATATAAAAAATCCGTTAATTTAACGACATATCAGAGACGGATAGATTTAACGACGGATAAAATCCGTCGCTAAAGTAAAACTCCAATAAAAAAATAAATAAATTGTTAAGTTTAACGACGGAATTTGTCCGTCGTTAAATTTAACGACGGACTAGCGACGGGTATGACGTCGTTAAAAGTTCGCGCGAGATATTTCCGTGCCCATATGTCGCCGATCCATCGGGGAGCCGTCGCTAAAAAAATTTCTTTCTATTCCGTCGCTAATCCGTCGCTGATTGACGACCCGTATTTTGGCCGTCGCTAATCCGTCGCTGTTTTGCTGTATTTTGTAGTGTTTGTCTTTTAGTTTTGAAGCATGCTTTATAAAACACTTCAATCTTGCTAGGACGAGTCTATTTTACTGCAGAAAATAATCAACACATCATATCGAAGTTGGTGAATCTTTTGGAAATTAACCTTTCTACTATTATTCTTGCAAATCTTCAATTTGTTCAAAAATTCATGAAAATGATAGAAAATTGTGATCCAATTGCAGGAATACTGGTACCTAGGCTTAGACCAGAGACGATTCCAAAAGCAGTGGGAGTCATAGGTTGTGTAATAACTCCATACAACGTTTTCCTCTACTCAGCCCTAGTCCAGTTTCGAAAAATCGACTTGAAGAAGAAATGGAGAGTTCAAGAAGCTCAACTACTACACAATCGGGTCATCCGTGGCCGTCTTCATCTCCTTCCTCATCAATCTCTTCGTGACAACCGTGTTCGCGAAAGGGTTCTACGGGACCTCGCCGCCAACAATCTAGGGCTAGTGAACGCCGACGAGTATCTGGAGCAGAGATACGGAGGCGGGTACTGCCGATTCTTTACATTTGTGGAATAGGGATGCTGGCGGCCGGGCAGAGTAGCACGATCACGGGCACCTACGCCGGGCAGTTCCATCATGGGCGGCTTTATCGACCTTCCGATCAAGAAGTGGCTGAGATCAGTGATCACGAGGAGTTGCGCTATTCTTCCGACGATCGTGGTAGCCATAGGCGGATCTAGGGGGTAGCTGCACCGGGCTCCATCCGGTGCAAGCCCCAAACTTTTTCTTTCGTTTATGTATTATATTAAGTCCAATTCAAAATTAACCCAGTCCAAAATAATTAAAAAATTAAAACAAAATTGTTATTGTTGGATTTTCTTATATTTTTTAAGAAGGTTATAAGAATGAAATGGGTCAACCACCATTTTTGAAGGGAGAAATTGAAATAGTCAAAACAGAAAAATTCGTAACCTTTTCTTTCCCTCTGGGATTTTCAGTGCGTAGCTTCAGAAAAATTCCGTTTTCTGGGGATTGAACCGTTAGATCACTGTGATATTTGGACAGAAGCTTCACAGCATCTGGGCCAACGTTTTGGACGGTGGAGATCGAATTTTGAGTTTCGAAGGTCGGGTTTTGTCGATTTGAATAGAGGAGAATTTCTGATAATATTTTTTTGTTATCTTTGCTCGATTTTGATTCCATACACTTTGATGTGCTTATTTTCGAGTGTATGATATTTTGTATGCCTTTAATATAATTTAGAGAAGATTGTGCACTGTTCCATTGTTGATTATAGTGGATTTAAAAGACTCTAGTAGTCCCGTGGTTTTTTTCATCTCTTTCCTTTTAAGAGGTTTTCCACGCTAAAATTTTGTGTCTCCTTATTGTTGTGTGCCTACTATTTTGAATGCGTATATTGATGCTTTTGGAATACCCTATTTGTCTGAATCCTCAAAGGTTCATACGAGTCTGGAAATTTAGTCAAACAAAGGTGTCATATTCTTCCTCAGCGCTGCATTCAAGTTCAATCGTAGCCAAATTTTGCTAGTGGTTTGGTTGATGGATTTCCTAAAGTTTACGTTAAAGAAGGGTTTATATTGAAAGAAATTTTATTAAAAATATAAATATAAACTCAATTATTGATGGATTTTGTATATTGAAATCTCGCAAGACAACTTATGAAAATATAGAAATATTTTAGCATTTATGATATTTAATACTCCGAAATATTTATTTTCAGCCCAACTTCTGGATCCGCCCCTGGTGGTAGCGGTGATGTTCAATAGGTCGGAGGAGATGTTTGATGATCTAAATGAGTGGCTGAATGTGATGCAGGCGTTGCAGATTCCGTTTGCGGTTATTCCGCTAGCTGCTTCATTTGGTGTCGGACGAGCATATTATGGGGAGCTTTGTTGTTGGAGGTTGGAACTACTATTGAGGTAACCATTTTTTAGCCATTCTCCGGATATCCATCCTAAATTTAATTACAATTATGATTAATAAATTTTAATTGAAGATTAATAAATCATAATTAGAGATTTATAAACCTTCACTGCAAATTGATGAATCTTAACCAGATATAATTACTTGGGATGGATGAAATGTACATCCGAGTGCACATAATTTTTCGTCTTTCTTTTTATTATTTCAAAGTAATATGTTGATCAAGACATGATTGTTTTGCACATATGATAAATCTAGTATATGTTAGTATGCAAGATTTATGTAAAGCAAGATAAGAACACCATAGGCTTTATAAGTGGTTCGATCGTTAATGAGATCTTGTCACCCATCGGAGGATACCTAACTGATTCCTCAATACTTTCACTATGTTGATGATTACGGTGAGTATAGCTAAAAGTTCTTAGTATTCGCAAATTGAAAATCATTCTCTTTAACCATTCTACTTCAAATGGACATCTATAAATTAGATCTAACTCAATTAACACAAAATCAAAATTTATACATATATAAGGCCCAACTCAAACCCGATATGATCCTCCCATGTGGGACTCTTAAGCCTAATACAAAATTGGAAGGCATTACATTGCTCTTGTCCATAGGGCCTGATTGCAAATGCCATCCACAAAGACCAGGGACGTTCCAGCCTTCCCATGCCACATGATGGCGTCAATATTATTGGTTTGGGGGAAGATTAATAAATCATGATTAGAGTTTGAAACCTTCACTGCTTGGGAATCTTAACCAGATATAATTACTTGGGATGGATGAAATGTACATCCGAGTGCACATAATTTTTCGTCTTTCTTTTATTATTTCAAAGTAATATGTTGGTTGGGCCATATCCCATCAACATACAATATCAACATTGCGTAGCTACTGCATGCAGAGGATATCATGGTGCGTGGCTGGAATTGTCATAGCGATAGGTGGAGTTCTTCATATCACAAGTACATGGATTCATGTACGGAACGCTCGTGTGTTTGGTAGCAGCATCATATACAGCTTTTCTTTTCTATCTCATTTTGCGCGGCACTCTCCTTATCAAACCGCGCTTTCATGGCTTGTCTTACATTAAGAGGGTGTTTGGAGCTTATAAGCTCCCCAAAACAGCTTATAAACTGTTTTTTTATGCTTTAAAACAGCTTATAAACTATTTTTGTGGAGCTTATAAGCTCAGCCAAACACCCTCTAAATCTTGACAACAACTGTAATAGCAGATTAGATTGGTAATGATGCACAGAAAAAATTGATGCACTATATTATGCAGTACACTGTTTCTTGATCATTAGCAGTTTATGTAAATTTTATGATTGGATTAGTATACTTTGCACGGCGTATTTGTTGTTTGTGTACATCTCAAAGTGTCAGGAGTAGATCCTTTATTTTTGAGTGAGAGAAGAGAACAATACTAATCCAGAGACTAGAGGAAGTGTTACTAGATCTTGTTTTTTTACCAGTACAATATATTGGCAAATGAAATTTATAAGAAAAAGAAGAAGAACCTAATAAAGCCCCGGAGCACACAAGAAAAGACTTGATCAAAACCTAACACTACAACATATTGGTATAAACTAAAAAAAGATCACCGTCCATTAGAAACATGAATAAGTTTCCTGTATTTAAATGAATTTGTACATCGTCTCAATTTTTTTTTTTTTTATTTTGAATTAGTTCATAAATAGTACTCCCTCCGTCCACCAAATTTGTTCCTTGATTTTGGTGATATGAGTTTTAATAAATTGTAATGAGTGTAAAGTAAGTGAGTATGAAAATGTGGGACATGGGATAATAAATGAATAAATATTAATGGATAGTAGGTGTAAAAAGGTGGGTCATGAGTGATTTTTTCGTAAATAAGTGAATATATTTAGGTAAAAATGTGAAGTTGATGTTTTCAAAAGAAAAGTGAATATTTTTAATGGACGGATCAAATCGAGTTAAATGAACGTATTTAGTGGATGAAATGAGTACAAACTTGAATTTGTCTTAGTTGTTAGTTCTGATGAAATTAAGAATTACAATTATTCCGAACGTGACACATTGACTTTCTGATACCGGAAAACTGTCACCATGTATTATTGGGAAATTAAATGTTGAAACATTAAATAAGTAAGAAATTGTTTTTTTCCTAGATTTTATTTGATTAAAAGAGGTATAATATAATAATTTCCTTGATTTGAAGCTCCCCCTTTTTCGAAACGAATAAACCATTGCATTAACCATCGTAATTCAAACATAATTATATATAGAGGTTGATAATGATAGGAAATGTATGTATCGGTGATAATAAGAATTAATATCAACACTTAATTTTGTTAAATTGATGGATAAGAATTAAATTATATGTGTTATGTCTTTAAACTAGTTGTGCAACGATTTATGGCTGCAAGATAATCATTGAGGATAAAATAAAATTTTGATAATTATTTTAAACGGATAATTCTTATTATTATGAAAGTATTTAGGATCAATTTTATGCAATATTTGATATGTTTTTTCTTATTTTGAAAATCAGAATCGTCAAGTATTATTTTTATTTCAATGTTAAGCTGTAATGAACAATGTACAATGATTTTGACCAATATTAATGCTATAAAAAATTGAAATAAAAAATAACAAAATATATAGTCCAATGGTTGTCTGACATCTATGCTAAGTAAATGATAAATGGTGCAATGTCAAACAAATCAAACATAATCTAAAATTATAAATTAACAAGATATATAGTTGTGCAAAGTTCATATAAAAATTGTGCAACAGACTGATAATCGTGTGCAACAACAACACATCATAGAATATAGAAGATAGCAAATTACATAAAAAAATAGGAATTAAAATATTCATCTAATAATAAAATTATAAACATATAATTTATAGTTTCTCCAACAACAGTAAAATGTAGCACATATAATTATAAATAATAGTACATACGAATTAATCTTGTTCATTGATCTAGCATTATCAAGGGTAACGATTTATTCATATTTCTCACCAATATATTCATTCTTATGTGATCCACTCTCATATATATATATATATATATATATATATATATATATATATATATGAAGGTTAATGTGAGAACATGAGAATCAAAAAATAATGAATTTATCGTGAAAGTTGATAAATCCACTAGGAAAAGTTATTGAATAAAAAAAAATAGATTTTTTGCACTTTATAGGTTCCGAAGCTCGGTGAAAATTTTAAATTTTTAGATCAATAACTTTATCTGTGAATGCATCAAGTTTCATAGCAAATTTATTTTGTTCGTTGCAAATTTTCATAACTTTTAACTCTTACGTTATGAATGGTTCTTATTTAAAAATCACTCTATATATAAATATATAAACCCATAAGCCACATAGGACAATTATCAAAACAACAAATTAAGTAGTGCTATCAAGCGATTTTACAAAACTAGCTACTATCTTTATTGATTATAATATTAGGATTAGTCATTTTCTTGCATACTCTCTTGGGATATACTATTAGTTAAGGTAACAGTTTTATAAAATGAAGTGGAGTTAACAAAATAATAGTTAGGTTGTGTACATTCGGATGTATATATAATGCATCTACACAAAATAATTAAATCCAATTAGAATGGATTAATCATAATTAGAATTTAATTATATTAATGTACCATGCATCTGAATGCACCTTATATAGGGGTGGCTAATCGGGTCGGGTCGGGTACCCTACCCGAAAAAATCGGGTACCCGACCCCGATTATGCCTAAAATATGCTACCCGACCCCGACCCGATTTTGTAAATCGGTGCCAATCCGATCTATTTTTTTATTGCAGAAAGACATTTGCAGACGAAGAAGTGGTGGACGTGGAAGCAGCAGTATGTGAGGCAAGAAGCAAGATATTCCATGGTGTTTGCCACCTAGTCCTCCACCTCCTGTACTCCACCACGTACCTACTCCTCGCCGCCTCCTCCATATGGTTGTCACAAACCCCCTATCACTTTACTACGCCACCGTTTCCATGTGGCTATCACAAACCCCCTCTCGCTCCTCCTCCGCCCCTGTAACTCCACCACCCAGTCCTCATTCGCCGTCTCCTGCATGTGTTTGTCCCAACCCACCGACCACTCTTCCTCCTCCTTCAACTCCGCCACCTAGTCCTCCAACGCCTCCTACATGTGGTTGTCGCAAACCTCCTGCCACTCCTCCGTGGCGGGCAGTGCGATCGTCCGCCGCTTAGTGGCTATCCTAAGCCTTGTGCAAAATATTTTAAAAAATCGGGTATCGGGTATACCCGATACCCGACCTCAACTAAAAGCCATACCCGACCCCGACCCCTATACCCGATTTTCGGGTAATCGGGTACCCGATACTCGAGAAATTTCGGGTCGGGTATCGGGTACCCGACTACCCGATACCCAAATAGTCACCCCTTATATAATTTTTGCTGTAAATTACTATTTTATAAATCTAGTTTGTGAATTTGAAACTTTTTTTATGATGAATTTGAATCTTTACTATTTTATAAATTCAAATATATGTGAACTTAACTGGATATGGACTTACTAAAGTCTCACCCAAATCTTCTCAAGTTACTAAAGTCTCACCCAAATCTTCTCAAGGCACTGTTGAACAGAAAGCACGTTCAACTTCCTATGAACTGTCACTGACAAATTCATCATGAAAAGGTTTGATTTTGAAAAACAATTATTCAAAGTTTTCAATAGAAATACAACTTAAAAGAACCTTTAAATGGCATAGAATTTATAAATTCAACCAAACACGTTAAACTTTGAATTATATAATCACCATACTCTAGTCTAAACAGTAGACCGTCTTTTTCAATGTTTATTAATATATACGTTAAACTTATAAGATAAATTACAATTTGTACATGTATATTTATGTAGTACATCTACCTCTCACATAATATATATATATATATATATATATATATATATATATATGTGTGTGTGTGTGTGTGTGTGTTAAAGATGTTTAGCTAAGTTAATTTTAGAGAGTTATTTTAAGAGGTTATAAAATATAATGTCTCAAGAGCTTATAATTAAGTTATTAAAATGTTTGTATAATTGAACATATAAGCTAGTAAGATAATTGTCAATTAAAGAGACAAAATCAAAGTTTAAAAGACAAAAAATTGAAGAAAAATAATATTGAAAGGGTATATAGGAAATAACACCATAATATGACTACTTTTGTAAATTGATTGTTCTTACAAGTATGAAAAAATAAGTTGGGATTGATGAGCGTATACTTTGGAGAGCTTATAAGTTATTGGAGCTTATTTTCACAGCTTATAAGTGGTTTATGAGCTTATTTTGCTTAGTGGAGGACATTCGATAATCGGTTATCAGGTAATCATCGAATTGAATTGTGTGGTTATCGGTAACCGATTTACCGAATAAATGGGTTTTGATTTGGTAATTGGAATACATTTGACAATTTAATCGGTTATCGGTAAAACCGATAACCATTGAATAAAAAAATAAATTAAATATAATACAACTTACTATCGTAGCTTAGTTGGTTGGGCAAACGCCTAGGGTTATCGCCGGCCATGGAGGTTGCGTGTTTGATTTTCCTTTAGTTCAGAATTTAGAATATCTTTTTTACCGATAATTACCGATTAATAAAAAATTAATGCTCATTTCATCAACCAAAAGCTTGCATTGTTTTTTATGACACGAATTTTAATAAATTATATTGAGTAAAGTGAATTGATATAATAAATGAGTAGACTAATAAAATTGGGATTAAAAAGTGGATCATGAACTTAAATAAATAATATTAATGAGTTGTGGGAGTAAAACGTGGATCATGTGTTGTTGTTTTTTTTTGTAAATAAATTGATAGAATGATGGTAAAAATTATGAAGTTGATAATTCCAAAAATATAAAATACAAGCTTTTAGTAAATTGACCAAAAATAAATTAAATATAATTTTTTATGGATGAAATCAGTATATTACAACTTACTATCACAACTTGGTTAGTTTGGGCAGATGCATAGGGTTTCCGCCTACTAAGGACGTTCCATGTTCGATTCTCAATTAAAGTAGAATTTAGCACAATTTTTTAGTAAAGTCGGTTTGGGCAGACGCATTGGATTTTTGCTAATTGAATAGGTGAACTTTTAATTAATAATCTTAAAATTATACTATAACGTAATATATTAAAATTGAAGAAAAAATAGCAAAAATTTAAAAATTGAAAGCATAATACGAAATGAGACATAAAAAATGGGATACAGGAATCCCATGTACAATACTAAAAGTAAAATAAATATACTCTTTCCGCCCACCAAAAATTTGCGTTATTTTGGTGGCGTATATATATTTTAGTAAATTGAAATGAATTTAAAGTGATTGAAAACAATAAATACGTTTATTAATTTATAATGCAATTAAAAGATAGGCCACTTAAACACTAAATGAATATATTAATGGATAGTGAAAGTAAAAATATTGGTCATGTGTTATTCTTTTTGTAAATAAATAAATAATTGAGGATAAAAATTATGGAGTTGATATTTGTAAAAAATAAAAATAAATTTTTTTTATTGGATGGATTGAAAAGAATAAAATGAAAGATTTTGGTAGATAGAAAAATATTACTCCCTCCGTCCCCCAAATCTATTTTCAGGAATCTTCGATACGAGTTTTAATAAAAGTTATTGAATGTATTATGAGTGAAGTAAGGGTCCCACAATAGTGTAATATTATATTTAGGGGTGTACATCGGTCGGTCTGTTCAACTGACCGATCGAAATTTTTAAAATCGAAAACTGAACCGAAAATATTTTTTTGAATCGGTTTCGATCGGATCGAAAAACCGACCGAAACATATATTATATTTTTTTTAAATAAACATATTTTAATCCTAATTATTTAATTAAAATATTAATTAATTATTATATAAAATATATAAATATATAAAAATAATATTTTCGGTTCGGTTACCGACCGAACCTAAAATATAAAATCGAAAACCGAACCGAAAACCGATTTTAATTAAAAATTTGAATCAAACCGAAAACCGACCTTTTCAAAAATAGAACTGAATCTACCGAAATCGATCGGTTCGGTCGGTTTTTTCGGTTCGATTTTATTCGTGTACACCCCTAATTATATTAGTTAGTGGTGGACCATAGGTGATAAAAGTGTAAATAAATAGGTTGTTGATGATAAAAATGAGAAATAATGGTGGGCTATGAGTGGTAAAAATGTAAATAAAAGATATTATTGAGGGTAAAGTTGAGAAGATAATTATCATAAATGGATGGAAAAAATTGGAAGATGTCTCAAAAAGGAAAACTAGGAAGGAAATTGAGAGAGATATGAAATATTAGTTTCCGGATCTTTACCTATGACTATGAGCACACAAATTAAGGTCGAACTTTTTGGTAATTTAATCTGAAATTTTTAAAGTCGAATGGACTTAATAAGCACACACACAATTAAGGTCGAACTTAATAAGCAAGACTGTTAGCACCTTCGCAGAAATAAGGAGAGAAGCCCCATTGAAATTTCCATCCGCCGCGTCCACATCACTTACTGACATTGGCGAGTTTTTGCATGAAATATCCAAGAATTGCATGCAACTTCCCCTCTTCTTCTTCTTCTGTTACTTTTATCTTTGACCATCTATTCTAAAGATTTTTTTTAAATGATAAAAACAGCGAGACGTTACTATTTTTATACATATAAAAGTATCAGTACAAATGAAATATAGAACACAAATTATTTATGATATAAGGTAATTTTACCGTTTATGTATTGAAATCAATAACTGTAAATCTGAAATATTTCTGTTACTTCGTCACAGCCTGAATTACGTACAGAAGCACATTTTTCTACAAATTAATATTATTATTCTGCAATTCGAACAATATAATTTATAACTCTGCCCAAATACGCAAACACAAAATTGACATCTCTTCCTTTAGACAACATCCAGGCGTGAACGCTTTAAAATATATTCCTTAAAAGAAATTCAAGATATATACAAGAAAAGGTTATAGCTTAATGCCCGAGATACTGATTACCCCTTGACGAAAATATTTCAAATCACAAATAATAACACTTTAAATATCTGAATTAATTATCTGATCTATCGACAATTCTATTGGCTCGTCAAATGCTGACATAAATTATAAAACAAATAAATTAAATGAGAGTTAATTTGTTTAAAAATGTACAAAATTTGCTCTTACATCGGTTTTGCATATGCTTTTCAAATATTGTTCTTAAATAAATAAACTTTACAATATTTACAGTTATTTTCTGATTTCACTTTTAGATGAAATTGAACGTGATTCGACAGTTGGAACTGCCAGCGTGAACACTGATCGATCCAGTTTTCATAAGGTAATGAATGCAGTGAAAGAACACGAGGAAGTAACGTGGTTCGATCTATTGAATTAGATCTACGTCCACGGAGCAAGAGAAAATATGTGTATTGGAGTGTGTAAAAGCGATTACAAAGAGTGTAGATGATCTCTCTTATCTAATCTAGCCTCTATTTATATACTATCATATTGAGTTTGACTCTAATAAGGATTCGAGTTTGACTCTAATACAAAGTCTTCTCTCATAAGGATTCGAGTTTGACTCTAATACAAAGTCTTCTCACATAAGGATTCTTTTAGATAGGCATCCGAATCTTCTACGCTCCAATTGCGATTTGAGTTGTAGTTGGTTGAGAGTCTTCTACCGAACTCACATAGGCCGAGCTTAATGTCGGGACCCATTTATATTGGGCCTGATGCTTGGGCCTAGTAGTTGGACCGTATCCTATCAAACACACTGTCCCGTGTGCAATTAACGACATTACTTTGCTTTTTTTAAGTCATACAATTATTTTTCAAATGAGTTATAATTCTATTGGACTATTAAATCAGGAGACAATTGCATATTGCAAAGTCCGTATATTTGAGAATAAGATTTGAAAGTATGTACAAAACCGAAATAAGAGCAAAGTTTGTATATTTTGAACAAATTAATTCTTAATTTTGATATATTAGAGACACATTAGCCCGTGAAATTGTCAAAAAGTATTTAATTCGTTTAAAGCAATTAATACCCTCAAAATAAACTAGTATCAGTATTATTTTTATTTTTTATTTATTTTGTGAGCATATACTAGCATGGTAGTTGTTTCGCTGCCTAAATTTTAAAGATGATAACTATATATTTTCTAAGATTACGTGACTGGAAATTAGATTTTGAATACTTAATTAATTTTGTTATGGCTGGATATTTATACGTAATCGAAGAAGATATATCTCCCCAAAAAAAAGGTAAAAAGGAGTTTCCCTCGCCTATAAAATTAAACCCCTCAGTAAACCCCTCTCTACAATCCTCAACCCAAAAACACGCACACACACACACACCCTCGCAACGGCGATGGAACCACAAATCTTAGAAAACTCCTGCTCCACGCCGTTCCAACCACCCGAGGATTTCTTCTCCCGGGCGCCGTACCGCTTTCTCCCCGCCGCAAACTATCACCAAACCACCCCTCTGATCACCGATTCCGATCAAACCATCGAATCAGCTTTCTCCAGGCTCAACCTCACCTCCGATGTCCGATTCCGCTCCCAGGAGACGCCGTTCCGCGGCCATCCCGCCGCAGCCTCGTACGGCGGAGGAGCAGCATCGTCTGTCACAGTTCCGCCACCAATGACTTTCGGGGGAAGCCACCAGCAGCAGCAGGCTTTAATTTGGGCTCAGGCTTCCAGCACCAATGGGCCTTTTGGCATTCCTGGGGCCCGCCAGAATATCAATGTGGGCCCCGATTTCTCGGGTAGGGGCCGAGACGCTCATGCAGGTGGTCATAATCATAATCATTTGATAAACTATTACCAAAGACAGGATTTTTATGATGCTAATAACTGCGATGATTTTGACTACCATAATATCTTGCATGGCAAGGAATACCTCCGGAGAAATGCAAGGCACAACGTTCCAGTTGTACCTTTTGCTGGAAAAAGCAATTCTTTTACCAATTCTTTGTATACTGATCAACAGCTGGCGCAACTTCTAACTCTTGAAAATATGATTGGGAACATTGTGTCATTGGCAAAAGACCAAAGTTGGAGCCGTATTTTAATTTTTAAATTGGAGGGGGGATTGCTTGAGAACGAAATCGAGATGATTGTGTTCGAAGTAATGGAATTTTGGGATGATTTGTTGAGAAATCAGTTTGGGAGCCAATTTGTGCAGAAGCTTTTTTCTGTGAGCAATGAAGATCAGAGGACTAGAATCATATTGGCCCTCACCAAATCCCCATTTATGCTCACTTCAATTTGTCTCAACCCTTCTGGGTAAATCGATTTATTTATTTATTTTTGGTGTTTGTGAAGTTGGTGTAATAATTTGCATATTTATTAAGAAAGTTGTGATGATTTGTACGCAGGGCTAAAGCAATACAGAAGTTGTTGGAGCAGCTGAATACGCCTCAGCAGATATCATTGGTTGTGCATTCTTTGATCCCCGGTGCTTTTGTCTTAACCACCGACTGCAACGGCCAACATATCATAAACTACTGTGTTAAACGGTTTCCGGGGGAATATACTATGGTAATAAACAAAGAATATATTTTATTTGAATTATTGATTTCTCATATGCATGGGATTACTTGGTTAACATGTTCAAGTTTTGTGCTTGCCTTGATGATTATGCGTGTTCAAATGCTCCTCAGTTTATAATTTGATTACTAAATGAATACTTGTAAGCTGTAATTGTCTAGTTGTCTCATTTCATGTTAAGATGTAGGATTTTATCCTTTGGTCTGATTACATACTACATATGGTTAATAACTTGCCAATTCTCGGGGTAAATGTGTTATCCTACTACATATGAACTAGTGTTTGTCTAAGCAACCTTTATACAGGTGATAAGTTGCTTGTCCCCATATTTTCTACTTTCCTCTTCTTCTACTTTTTTCCTTTTTCTTTTTAATACTTTTTAGGTTTTATTTTTGCATATTTAATTACTTGTGTTTGATGTTTAGGGGTCGCTATTGATGGTCTTGTATATTAAAAGTTCATGCTTGTATGTGCTAAAGCTTGTGGTAGATGGAGATTTTGTCATGTTAAGCACGAAAACAACCTAAATCTACTTATGTTTTCTAACTCGATTTTAGGGATTGCAAAAATATCATAGAGGCTACACAAGGCATTTGACGCTTGTCTTATTGTATGCAACCATCTGAAGCTTTATCTTAAAACTTGTGAATGTCTAATATATTATAGGGTGCTTTTAGGTCTTATTATAATTTAACAATACAGTAAAAGTGAGGGCCTTCATTTGACACACAAAATATCATACAATGCCATAGTTTAAAAGGCATTTGCCAGGCGCGCCTGGGTGCGAGGCGCCGAGAAAGCGCCTCTGAGGCGGCACCTCACCCCCTGCCAACGAGGCGGACGCCTCAACCGGACGATGCATATGCTGTGTTCTGACCCAAATTTCATATATATTATTTTTTTGTTTTTTGGGCTTTCATTGTTTTTTGTGTGCCATTCATTATTATTTGCTTTAGCTTCTAATGGGCGGTTGAAACAACCCTAATTGAGTGAAACCAGACCTAATCTAGTTCTGCCAGTCTCCCTCTCCTACCCTTTCTCTCTCCCTCTCTCTCTCTCTCCGGCAGCAAGGTATGTTTAATTTTTAATTTTAGTTTCGATCTACGTTTGCATTTTAATTAGACTTGAGTTTAAGATTTTAAAGACTTATAAGTACTTGCGAACTTATGTTTTTTTTTATGTGTTTTCATATATTTGTTGTGTTTTTATTATATCACTTTCAATTTTTATGTGTTTTTATGATTTATGCCTCGGTCTTGCGCCGCGGACCGCCTCGGGGCTTAAAATGTATATTTAAACCTTAATACCTAATTTTCAACTTTTACCATTTCCCAGCTTTCCTCACATTCTGGCCTCTTAGACTCTGAGGTTAATTTTCCTGTAGTCATTCAAATCCATAACTGTCAAACGCAGAAGATGACTGAACTTAGAAGTGGAATGTACTGCCATGTAACTTGGTTGCGTAACTGGATTGAATTTATCTATTTTTTTGAAGAAATTTTCCATCCCTATATGTCCTCATGTGAAACAAGTTGTATCTTCTTTTTTTAATGCTTCTCAACATCCAGTACTGAACCATGCACTGGGAATCGTAGTGCTTATTTTTTAATATAGACCCACACCTACAAGTGATGGATATTTGATTCATCTATTGTCTCTCACTATACGGAACCTTTTGGCATGAACATTTGTTTCAGCTCAATCATTTATCTAACATTTTATTTTAAATGACAGGACCTTTTCAACGAGATTGTTGACAACTGCTTTAGAATTGCAACAAACAAAAGTGGATGTTGTGTCATACAATCATGCGTGGAAAATTCTCATGGAGAAACAAGAAAACGATTGATAAGAAAGATAATAGAAAATGCTGTGCAACTTGCTGAAGATCCTTATGGGTGTGATTTTAAACCTATTTGGTTTCATTTATCGATGCTCAACTAATGTCTGCATCATTGAATCTGTTTATTGTTTGCCCTTTTGACGTACAGAAACTATGTGGTGCAACATCTTCTCGGGATGAATATGCAAACAGTCACGAAATGTCTTCTAAGATGGCTCCAAGGCTGTTTCGTGTCTCTTTCCTGCAACAAGTATGCGAGCAATGTAGTGGAGAAACTTCTACAATCGGGAGAAGAAGCTTCTGCAACTATCATCATGGAGCTGCTGAGAAGCCCAAATGCCCCGATGCTTTTAGTAGACCCCTTCGGAAATTTTGTCATTCAAAATGCATTGTCAGCAGCAAAGGTGAGATATCCCACTTAAGTTGCTCATTCTACTTTGTGTTTTGATGTTTTTGAGCTTTAAGTTGCAATAGGCGTCTCTTTTCTGTAGTTCTAGATCTTCGAACCGTTCGCTCCGCTAGGCCTTAATTTGTGCATGACATTCATTTCCATCCCCAATAAAAGTTATTTGTGTTCTATAGCACTACAAATCACTAGGGCCTCTTGCACGGAGATCAATAGGTTACTCTAAGGGAGTGTTTACTATTTATGATTGAGTCTTTTATTTTAATTATTAGGGTTCTTCCAATCCTATCCTTTTCAATTTGATATGACTCGAGCAAGTTATCTCAAATTGAAAAAATTATCAAGGGCATTAATAAACAACAAATTGGCTTATACTATTTTTTATATCTTCAATAATAAACTCCCGGTATACAAGTATAACTTAAATAGATAAAGTCTTTAAATAAAAAGTAGTGATTGCTGACCCTAGCCAGAATATTTTATAGAAAGATCGTATTAATTTCATTGTGGCTGGATATATAATTAATCTAGTGGAACTTATACTATAGGTGGATAGTCTTTCCAACAACATTTTCGTGATTTAGTGAGGAACCTACTACGAAATTTCATTTGTCATTGCCTAATGACTTGAATTTGTCAACTTGATTTAGATTTGTTAAATTTGAAATCTGAATTAGCATTTCAGCATAAAACGCCGCCCTATATTTGTAATGGATGTGAACTGTTTCGGCGTTGATACACGGGGCTTTTGTTATGATTTTGTATCGTTCGTTCCTAATTCCTTCTCATTGTCTTGTAACAGGGAAAAATCTATGATTCTTTGGTAAAATTGATCCGAGTTAATGCAGCATCAATGCAAAGCAATCTTTATGGGAAAAAGATCCTTGCATGGTTTGACAAGAAGAAGAAGCCTTACAATGCCTAGATTCTTACATATCAAAGATGGTGGTGTACATTTTGTTATTTCTAATTCATATTTATTGCCATTTAACTGCATATTTCTGAGGCAACTCTAGCTTTGGGATTCAACTATATGCTCAGCAATGTAGAGAGTGTTGTACATAAGTTGTTGTACATCTGAAGCAGCTAAACAATTATTAACTTAAGTACTATAGCTAAGTTTGCACATTCATTGTGGTTTTTTGGATCTTTTGTATGTTGAATTATTTCATTCTTGGTCATCACTTACATCGATGATTTCTTTGCTTTGTTGAGAAGTTATTGATATTGTATCATCACTTGCTCTATGAACGAAAAGCTACTTGTTATAAATTATATCTCATTGTTGCATCGAAATTCGTAAGTGTTGATTAATCCGACTTATATTGACTTTTATAAATGAGAAATCTCGAGTAATTGAAAATTGTGATTATTCAAGAATAAAAAAAGTTGAATGTTGAAATTGCATATTGAATTTTCTGGTAGTAGATCCATGATATACAGAAAGGAAAAAAAAGTCTTATGTGATTAAATAATCGTGCTTGTATCATTCCTTTTCTATATCCATTTCATCCTTATGTTTATTTCTTTTTTTCATATTAATTTCTTATTATAAATAGCATACACTGTTCATAAGATTTTGTGATGCCTTCACACACAGTGGCGGAGCTACGTGGAAGCATGGGTAAGCTCAAGTCCATGCTAACTATTTTTTCTTTCTTCAAATATCGACAATCGTCGAACTACTATCGTCAGTCCATACCAACTACAATGAGCAGAAGGAGTAATTGTGGAATAAAATCTCCCATTTGGAAAATCCTGACTACGCCACAATTCACAAAAGTTAAAGATAAATCCAACTAATTTTTGTTTATATCACCATAGAGTTTCTTAATTCCCGATAAAGGTTGGATATACTTCTCGATGATAATCCACATCATATTCCTTTAATATCATGCTCATCGCCATAGCGTTTCTTAGAGGGTGTTTGATTGAATTTATAAGTTATACAAAGTGTTTGGTAAAATAAGCTCCTAAACAATTTATAAATTGTGAAAATAAGCCCCAACAATTTATAAACTCTCCTAAAAATAAGATCGTTAACCTCAACTTATTTTTCATAAGTTTATAAGCAACATTGAATTTACCAAAATAATCTTACTATGGTTCAAAATTTATTACATATACACTATCAACTTCACATCTCGTCAATTTTCTCTTTCTAACTATAATTTTCTTTATCTAACTCATGATTTATAAACTCATTATCCAAACACTTAGGAAATTTACAAACTAACTCATTATCCAAACACTTTGGCAATTTATAATCTCTTGACATATTACATTTTATAAACTCTTGGAACTTGTAAGTTTTCTAATATAAGCTTAATCAAACGCCATCTTAATTAATTGTTAGTTAATAGATGTTAATTATGGCTGGTTTCTTAATTATTATGGTCTATAACGTTTTTAGGTTTTGATTTAAATTAACAAGTTGTATTTATGGTTGATTATTTTAATATTATGCCTTTTTCGTGCAAATTTCAAAAAGGTGTTCAATGTATATAGAATAGTAGAGAGACATTCAAATTTCCTATTACTCTTTTTTCTCATAAAAAATGAACACTCATTAATTTTAAAAATATTTAGTATGAACATATAAAGGAAAAAAGAAATTTAAAACACATTCTATAATTTCAGGACAAACAAATTAAAAAAAAAATATTAATTATCTTTGTGAGAATATGGGAGAATAATTTATATAAGAAATTTAATTATCATTAATAGACACATTATCACATGCTGACAAGTCAGAATAGATGGATGACTTATCTCTTCTAGTTGGAACGAACTTCTTTCAATTGCATGCGCGTACATGCCCCAATTTAGGGCTGACAATTTTCGACACGACACGAGAATACTACGTACGAAATTAACGGGTTAGTGTTCAACCTTATCATATTCGTGTCTTTATCGTGTCGACACGATAATTTCGTATCGTGTTCGTGTCGGATCTGTGTCGTGTTCGTGTAACCCGATAATTTTCGTGTTGCATTCGTGTTCGTATCGTTTCGTGCCGTTTTCATATAATTCGATAATATTTTTATATATTTAATATTAATTTAATTATATTTTTATATTTTTATTTCTTTTATTTATTTATTCTCTAATTTTGATTTAAGTTTATCTTTTCGTGTCGTGTCGTTATAGTGTCGTGTCAACACGAAAAAAATCATGTCATATTCGTGTTCGTGTCGTGTCCGTGTTCGTGTCGTGTTCGTGTTCGTGTTCGTGTTTGGCCTTATCGTCAAGGTCGTTATCGTGTATCGACACGATAACTAATTCGACACGCACTAATTAATGTAAATCTAGTCCAATTAATGAGTGTATCTATTTGGAATTAATAAGGTAATTTATTTTAAGTGGCTCATTGTTTTTAAATACGTAAATTTAAAAACATTGTGATTTGTGTATAAAGTAATATGACTAATAGAATTCGAAATATTTATGTGTAAAAATGATTTTTTTTTTTGGTACGGACCACTAAAAATGAAACTATCCAAAGAGAAATACGAGTCACTAAGAAATAGATAAAAGTAATATATTTCTATGAGCTCTCCCTTAATGTGTGCTCTCATAAGAACTACTCCCTCCCTCCCTCAATTTACTTTTTGAAATTTTTTTACATGAGTTTTAACAAAAATTATTGAACGTATTATGAACGGAATAAGGATCCATACTAGTATAATATCAAATTAATTAATGATAGGTCATAAATGATAAAATATATAAATAGATAGTATTGTTAAGGATGAGAAATAGAAATAATGGTGGAACATATATAATAAAATATATAAATAAAGAATGTTGTTGATGATAATAAATAAAGATTATTTTAAGGGACAGTTTCTATAAATAGAATATGAAGAAATTTGAGAAATGTACTAAGAAAATTGGAAGATGGGAGTATTATTTTATTCATAACAAGTATTATTTTTATTATAATTATTAATTTTATTCCTAACAATTATCATATTTACACTGCTGCAATAAATAATTTGTGCGAGATTCATATTCAACAACATTACATAAGATTGATCTAGAATGGCGGAAATTTCAACCATTACGCGCTATTGAATCGTATTTTCTTCTCTTCCCGAAATACAAAAACCTCGCCCACTAACACCGCCTCCATCTCCAAATTCAATCAAAACAAAAATCAAAATATTTTGCTTCAATGACGACGATTTATTGCTGCAGAGAGTGCGGCGCCAATCTCAATCTCCAGTCCGCCGACCTCTTCCCGCCGGAATTCTACTTCGAGGCCGGCAACAAGAACACCCTCTCCTTCGCCTCCGTCGATTCGTCCATGTTCCGATTCGAGAAGGAGGACAAGATCCGCCCCTTTTTCGAGACGCTTAATTATTGGGGGATTCAAAGGAAGCGCACCAGGATCAAGTGCAATAGCTGCGGGAATCTTGTCGGCTACGTCTACGATGACGGCCCGCCGTTGACTGATGGCATCGGCCAGTTCGGGTTCGGGCCGAGCCAGGCTATTCCTAGAAACCCTAGGTATAGGTTCAAGAACAAAGCTTTGGCCGTTAATTCTCAGACTTGATGAATTTGTGTATTGGCTGCTCTCAGTAAATGCTTTTTTTCGTTTCTTTTTTTGTAGAAATTTTATTTTATAGTATATATGGTCTATTTACACACATATAATTACCTTTACGTGCATATGTAAATTTTAAGAACTGATATTCAGTGACAGAATAGCTTGAGTTTTTTGAGTATATATTCTAAGATCGCATGAAAGAAGTTGATCGATCCCAATTTATTACTTCATAAATTTATAAATAATCATGAATTCAATAAATAATTTTATTATAATTCATTATTTCTTATATACACGTTATCAATTTTATCTTTCGTCAATTTTATCTATCTAATTCACAATTGTTTCTCTAATTTATAAGATCAATTATCCAAACACTTTAACAATTTATAAGCTCTTGAGATATTATCTCTTATAAGCTCTTGAAACATCTTATAAGTTCTTGTAGCTTAAAATCTCTCTAAAATAAGCTTAGCCAAACAGTCCCTAAGCATATTAGATGGAGAGGGTGTCTGGTTAAGTTTATTTAGAGAGATTATAATATGTTTCAATAACTTATAAGATTTAATCTCTCAAGAGTTTATAAGTTGTCAAAGTGTTTGGATAATGAACTTATAATTACAAAAAATAAAATAAAATTATGAATTAGAAAGAGAAAATCATAGTTAGATAGAGACTATTGACGAGATATGAAGGTAATAGTGTGTATATAGGAAATAACGAACCATAATAAAGTTATTTTGATAAATTCATTGTTGTTTATAAACTTATGAAAAAATTAATTGTGATTGAACAATTTATTTTAGGGAAGCTTATAAACTCTTGAGGCTTATTTTTTATTTATAAATTATTGATAAACTTTGCCAACATTTCGCATGAACTTATAAATTCGTAAACAGCTTATCAGTTGTTTTGAAGAGCTTATAAGCTCAGTCAAACACCCTCATAGTCGTAATAGAATTTCATGGATATCGTCCGGCAGGATATCCTTTTCTTCCTCCAGGTTCGCCACAAGGATGGAATGGGTATAGATATGGATTGGAGCAAGGTGGTGTTGAATGGTGAAGATAATAGCCTCGACCACCGCCGCAGACATCACAGTAGAAGACTTAGCCGCTATGATTTCTCCATTGCAAAGTGGTGTACTGCTTTGTTGAAACATCCCAAACAGAACTCCCAATTGTGTGGCAGCCCATCTTCCCCATGAAGGTTCTTACATACGACCATACTTGCCATAGCGTTACTGCCAACACCTCATATAAAAAAAAAAAAAAAAAAAATTATACATTTGAGACGATCTTGTGATAAAGTGAGTTCATGTAGTAAAAAATCATAAATTTGAACCCCACTGACGCTTCTATAGGTCCAAGTTTGTCTCATCTGATTTTTCAAATATGGTTTTATCCGTTATGTGTGGTTTATCTGTCGTTGGTTTATCCATTCTGTATAGTTTTTCGAGTATGGTTTACCCATCGTGTGTAGTTTGTAGGTTATTTAGGGGTGAGCATTCGGGCGGTTCGGTTCAAAATCGAACCGAATCCGAAAAATCGATTTTTTTTAAAAACCCAAACCGAATCGAACTGTTTTATATATCCGAACCGAAATATTCAATTTGGTTCGGTTCGATTCGATTTAACCAAATTTAAATTATAATTAATATAATTATTATAATATTTATAATCTAATCTAATATATATATATATATATATATATATAATTATATATAAATATATAATATTAACCAATTTAAATATTAATAATATAAATAACATATATATATATATATAATATAAAAAATAAAATTAAGGGTTCGGTTTGAAAACCGAATTTTTTCCCCAAATTGAAACGAACCGAATTAATTTCGGTTTCAAAATTTTGAAAACCGAACCGTTTTACTATACAAACCGAATCAAACCGTTAATTTCGGTTCGGTTTGGTTAGGTTTTCGATTCGGTTCGATTTTTGCTCTCCCTTAGGTTATTGCACAGAAACATAGTATTTATCCAGTGCAAAAATCAAAGATATCGAATGAGAATATTCCATTAATTAAAAAAATATTTAATATCAAAGGCGGATGAAAGAAAATCTTTATTATAGTTGGGCAAGCCAGACGTTAAGCCCAACACTGTAGGGGCATAAGTTTTTATTTATTTATTTTATTTGTTGTAAATGCCATTTTGTTAACTAGCTACAACAAATAATACTATGTTATTAGAAAAAAATAGATGGACTTCAAACATATTGTAAAAATTATTTCAACTGTGCTTATAAAACATATGTAAGCACATAAGTAAAACTATTGTTTTCATATTTGACTTTTGAAATGGTATAGACAATAATCATTTATGGATAGTTGTATCAAGATTTACATATTTTAATTAATATGTTGTTTCTCTCAAAAGTATTAATATGTATCCCAAACAATTCTTATTAAGAAACCATATTATTTTAGCCACCTACATAAAAATATACTCCCTCCGTCCACCAAAATCGTTCATTGATTTTGGAGGCACGGGTTTTAATAAATTGTAATGAGGGTAAAGTAAGTGAGATATAAAAGGTATCTGTAGGATAATAAATGAATATATTAATTGATATTGACTGTAAAAATGTGGACTGCATGTGGTTTTTTTGTGAATAAGTAGACATGTTTAGGGTAAAAATATAAAATTGATATTTTCAAAAAAATAAAGTGAACATTTTTCGTGGATGGACCAAAACAGAATTAAATGCACGAATTTAATGGACGGAGGGAATAGTTTTTAGTCGCCTTTCAAATTCAAAATTTGAATAAGCTTTACTTTTAACTTCAGGTCTCGTAGACGTTGTGGAACCAACTCCTCACCTTGTCCTACTTCACCAAGGCATAATGAAAATTTTATTTCCAGTACTAAATCCAAACTGTTATCGTATCAAAAAGACGTACTTCTGTCGTCAATCCAATCCTAAATTCCTAACCCGACATTAATAACTGTACCACCATGACTAATCGAACACCCAAGTCAATTTATTTTTGAAGTCCAAGAATACTAGGCTGGTTTCTATCCCTACTGAATGGTGGCAATCATTTCATTATGCTTATTTACCAACAGCTATGACACGAGTTTAATAAATTATAATGAATATAAAGTAAATTGTAATAAATATAAAATGAGTGAAGATAATAAATGAATATATTAATGGATAATAAAAGTAAAAAGGTCGGTCATGTGTGATTTTTTTTGTAAATAACTAAATAAGTGGTAGATTAAGGGTAGTTGATGTTTTCAAAAATGAAAAATACAAGTTTTTGATGAATGTTCCAAAAAGAAATTAAATGCAAATTTTTGGTGGAAGAAACTAGTACTTTGTTCGTTTTGAAATGAAAAAAAAAAATGAATGAAAATTTACAATTTAATATTCAAACTACTTATATTTACAAAAATATATTTAGAACTATACATAATAACAATCAAATACTTGAGCTATTCCTTTTAAGGAAAATGTCTCAAATTTTAATTTTTCGATCAAATTTTTTTTATATGGTTCTCAGTGAATTTTGGCACAAACATTTTTAAAATGAGCTAACATTGATAAATCTAGTTAAGTGAGTGTGCGAGATTTATGAAAGCAATAAAGAATACGAAGCGCTTTTACGTGGTTCGATCGTTAATGAGATCTACGTCCACGGAGGAGTGTTTCTCAATACTTTCACTATAATGCGGTGTGGTTACAAGCTCTTAGTATTCGATAAGTTGCCAACCCTTCTAATGGCGGTTTCTTCTATTTATACAACTCCGAGTCTCAGAATCAAGGCGCCCCAACCTCTCCATTGGTCGTGACGTGACTCTTCCTCCGCCCGCCTCCATTGGCCGGAGCAGGGACCTTTCGCCTTACGTGCGCCACGTGGAGGGTGGCGCCCGGCCTGGTTGCAGGCGCTTCTCCATCGCCGAGGGTGGCACCTCACTTCGCTCAGGGCCTGCCTTCCATCGCCGAGGGTTGCGGTTCCGGGGCTGGGGTTTGGCACCGATTAGGGCTCGCCTTGGGCTCAACCGCGTGGGCCGCTATCAACGTTAGGCCCAGCTCGTTTGGGCCTGTTAGTGGGCCTAGTCGGTTGGGCCATATCCCATCATAGCCCCCCCCGAATAGCCGAGGGACAGCGAGGCCGAGGTGGAGTGAAGAAAGCGCTTCGCCGAGGTGAGGTGTGGCTCGGCTGAAGTTGTTTGTTGAAGGTGTTGTCTTTTTAATGTGAGGGTTTATTTGGCGATCTGGTGCCGAACTGAGTTGGGTGGTCTGTTGTCCGTCACCGGAAAAGATGTGGCACCGGAAGTCAAGTCCGACTGATATCGCGCTCTGCGTAGGTACGCCGAGGTGCGATCTGGAGTGGTGTTACTCCGTGGTGGGCGCCGATGTCCGACACGAGACCGCCTTTTCGGGATGTCGGGGTGCGGCCGCACCAATCTGGGGCCCGTTAGCCGAGGTCCGATCCGGATGTAGGCTTTCCGTAAAGCGGCGGCTTGGTTGATAGACGCCGAGGTCCGATGTGGATCTCTTGCTATTTGTGGGAAGGACGGGCGCGACTCGAGGCGCCGCCATCTGGAGGACGCCGGGGTCCGTATGATGATTGCTAGGTCAGACTGGCGGTCCATCTTATCCTGGCGTACGTCATACGCGCCAGGCGGTAGTTGGGCACTCGAACCGCGTGCGCGCGTGTACCCCACGTCCAATCACGTGTATGCACGTGTTGAATTTGAAACGGCAATTTGGAGGCGCCCCTAGTCTTATAAATAGGCGCAAAAGAGGCAACTGTTCACTTTCCTCTTCGACGCTTAAAAATTCTGAGAGAGAAAAATTTCTGAGAAATTCTCTGAGTTGATCCTGATCTTCGCTGAAGGAGCCATATACTCGCCTGAAAAGTAAGTATGTTTTCTTCATCTTCTTCTCGCCTGAAAGTTCCCTTTCCGCCGGGTTAGCCGTGAGTTCCCCGGCGTAAAAGATTATATGTGCTACAATGGTTTGGGTAGGTCCATAGGGCTGAGCTCTAGGGTTCCGCCGGTATCCTCGGTATGGGATGGGTTGAGGGTGGGCGTGGCGAGGTCGGGTTTGACCTTGGAGGAACTTTTGAAGTTGTGAGGAATCTGGGATCCGGAGGGCGTGGTGGTGTCTGCCGCATCCGGATGATAGGGCGATGGCCCCTCCGGAGGGGTTTGTTACAGTTTATGTAGATAGTTTGAGGGCGGGTCTTAGGTACCCTCTGCCCCCCGTTTACCTTAGCCTTCAAGAGTATTTCCAGATCCCTATTTGTCAATTGACCTCGAATTCCATTAGGTCGTTGGTGGGGCTGGGGCTCTCTTGTTATGGCATTGCCGAGGAGTTGTCCTTCGAGGTGCTGATGCGCTTTTTTAGCGTGAAGACCATAGGAGGGGTGTACTATTTGTCACCCCGGCTGAAATTTAAGGTAGCCGTCCCCTCCAAGGTGTCCCATTGGCAGAATAGGTATTTCTTTCTGCGGGCTGAGGGGCAGCCGAGGTATGAGTGGGGTATCGGCACGATGGCGGACCCGAAAATCAAGCCCTTGGGCCATATGGAGGAGGTGCTGTGCAGCCTTGGTGAGATCTTATCCATAAGTTACACCGAGGACGACCTGAAGAAGGCCGGGCTGAGTGTTTACGGGTCGGAAGCGTCGGGACCGGGGTCTGGACGGGGTGAGGGCATCCCCATCTTCTTAGTCCTTATACGTTCGATTTTGCTGTGCTAATGTGTCTTTCTCTTGTGATGCAGTGAAGTTGAGGCAAGAGGCGGGCTCACAATCGCCGAGCAGGGAGCCGGCGAAAAAGAAGCAGAAGCGGGCTGGACCTACTAGGGGCCCGAAGAAGGTCGATAGCATGGGCCAGCTGATGAGTGGGCCTCAGTGGGTCCAGCCCATCGAGTCTCGGCCTCGGGGTCATTGAGTACTGGGTACCGCCTCAAGTTTGGTCGCACCTCCCGAGGTACATAGGTTCTTTCATATTTAGATTTATTTGCTTCATGATCCGTTATCGACTTGTACTTCTTTTTCAGGTGGGAGCTCGGTGATGGGGGCCTGCAGGCCGCTGGGAGCCGCAGGTCGCCGTCGGGCTTGCCGAGCGAGCTCGGCCCAGACGAGGCGCTGAACGGAGCTTGCAAGGCTGGCGGGCCGAGACCGCCGTGTCCGCCGCGAGGGCGGAAGCCGAGACCGCCGTGTCCGCCGCGAGGGCGGAAGCCGAAACGCCAGGCTTCGAGGCCGGAGGGCCGCTGCCGAGGCCGCCCGAAGCAGGGCACTGGCACCGGAGGCCGCCCGGGGAGGTCAAGAGCCAAGGAGGAGCCGGCCGGGCGAAGAAGGACCTCGCGGACGAGGAGTGCTGAGCCCGCCACCAGGGGACCCTTGCTGAGGGCCTTTGCCAGCAGGCTCATCGAGTCGGAGAGCTTCTCGGCTTTTATTGCCGATCTTGCCGCCGTGCTGAAGCCGAAGGTGGTGTCAGATCACCTGGGGAAGCTGGCGGTCGCCATGCCTGACTTCGATAAGGTCAAGCATGGGTGGACCGAGGTCGACCTAAGAGAGCTGGACAAAGCTTACGCCCGGGTGATCTCCGGGGCTGGCTCCTTCCCAGTGCTGGAGGCTCTGGCATCCAGCTCTACCCTCCTGACTGCTGAGGTCGTCGCCCAGTGCAAGGAGGACGAAGATCGCGAGCTCGTGAGCTCGCTGCCGAGGTACGGGCCGGGCGGGGAGGGAGGAGGAGGAGGAGCAGGAGGCGGCGGAGAGGAGGCGGGTTGGAGCTCCCGTGGAGGTGGCCACCGCAGGAGCATCGGGAGGTCGCCGAGACCGCCATAGGCCCGAGGTCGGTGGACCGATGTAATAGGTCGAATCGCCGGGTCGATGGGACCGGTCCTTGTAATAATTTCCTCTTTTTTGAGTAATAAACGCAACATTTTAAAATTTGTGTTGTCTTGTTTATTTACAGTACTCCACACCTGAATGGCTCGGACTTGATCATGAATTGTTGACCAAGTTAAAAGAGGTCCGAGGCGCCTTGGCTGAGAAGGACGAAGAGGTGCTTTTCTGGAGGAGCCGGTCTGCCGAGCTGACCCAAGTTTTGGCCACTATGGAAGTCAGCTCGGCTTCGTCTGCCGACCTGAAGAGGAAGTTGGACGAGGCTGATCGGGAAGTGGCCCGCCTCCTGGCTGAGAACGAGGCCCTGAAGTTGAGGGTCACGCAGGACGGAGTCCAGGGGGCGGACTTATCTGCCGACGCTATCCAAGGGCGTTTGATGCAGTGTGAGGAGCGACTTGAACTGACTGCGGAGAGGCTAGCTCGGGTGTCGGAGGAGCATGCGGAGTACGAGAGGGCAGTCCGCCGAGCTGGTGGGACTACCATATCCGTCGACGACCGAGTTCGAACTTCTCATGGAGGGTATGGTCTTTGAGGATGAGGAGGGCCCAACAACAAAAGTTCAAAGCTCGTGTCAACTCCGTCGTGAAGTATATGGAGATGTATGATATCGTCCGCCAAGCGACGCATGCCCCGCCGGCGGCGAGGCCACTGGCGGGCTCACTGACCCGATCATAAAAGAACCCACGAGGAGGGCGGCTACTCGATCATGCCAAGTGCTCGGTTGATGGGTCCTACTGGGGCCGGATCATTCGAGGCGATATTCTGGGAGCGGACGGCACCGAGACCTCAGTCGGCGAGGGAAGAGCGGGTAGGGGCGAGGTCGTACTCCCGCCCGGTGTCCGTCAGGGGGTCGGGTGTGACCTCGGGTGCGCCCCCACTCCCTGAATGCCCAGACTTGGCGCTGCGCCACTCAAAGTGTCCCAGAGGCGGGTGAAGGTGACCACAGTCGATGCTTCGTCCGGGCTGCCCGAGCCCGCCCCGAAGCGCTCGAGCAGAAGCCGTGGTGATTCCGGCCTTTTCGACCGGGTTGAAGGCACGAGTTCGTTCTGCATACACCGTCGGCCCGAGATTTTGTAGAAAATTGGTGCGGCTTGTGTCTCGGCGGGCGGGCCGGAAGCCCGAATGAGGCTATGTATAGTGTAGGACTTTGTATGTAGATATAAATGTATTCGGACTCGTCAAGTGTATATTTCCCTCGAGAGGTATAAACATAGCTTAGGACTTCGCTTTGGTCGAAATGTATCAACACCGTATACAGTATGTGTATTTTCCCAAATAAAGGGGTATAAACGAGCTCGGAAGCCCAGTTGATTTGTATATGGCTTGGTACTTGGTTTATAGTCGTTAATGCATTTAGACTTTGTACCGGAGTGCATATCTTCCCAAATAAAGGGGTATGAGATGGCGAGATCGGTCTGGATGTCGCGTGCATGTAGACGCCCAACTTAATGGGTAATCAGATGCTTCGCATGTAGGCGCCCAACTTAATGGGTATTCTGTATGCTTTGCGTGTAGACGTCCAACTTAATGGGTAATCTGTACGCTTTGCGTGTAGACGTCCAACTTAATGGGTAATCTGTACGCTTTGCATGTAGACGTCCAACTTAATGGGTAATCAGTGTCGCACTCTACTTGGTGGGATTTTCATCTTCGTAAGCCCCTCGTGAAGGTTTAAATGTGGTGTATCCAAATGATGTTCACATATGTATGAGACGAAGTGAAATATTCATTAGAAAACAGATGTTTTATTGAACATGTAATCAACATCGTACTTTGGCAAAACAATTAAGGGACTAACATGATGCCGACCTTAAATCGAAGCTATGTAAAATACCTCCTTAAATGCGTAATGTGCCAAGTTCGGGGGATAAGTGCACCGGATAGGTGAGCCAGCTTGTAAGCCCCTTTGCCGAGGTCCTCGTGAACGCGGTATGGGCCTTCCCATGTCGGATCCAGCTTGTTAAGACGCCACTCATCGGGCTTCATTACTGGGGACGAGGTCGCCCACTTGGAGCCGGAGGCTTTGACCCTTTGTTGTAGTACCGCGCGACCGGGCCTTGTGCTTGCCCGTTTATGAAGGCGAGCTCATGCTTCTCCTCGAGGGCGCCAAGGTTGGCCCGCAGTCTTCCTCGCCCCCGCCCGGTCGAAGTGAAGAGTGCGGGCTTGGCGCGCCGATCTCGGCCGGTATGACGGCCTCGGTACCGTGACCAGGCTAAAGGTGTCTCCCCGCGACGTCTCGAGGTGTGGTCCCAGGACCGAGAGGACTTGAGGAGATTTTCAGCCCGATCGCCTTTAGCTCGGTCCACCTCTTCTTCAATCCTTGTGCGATCGTGCGGTTCGTCACCCTCGGTCCGACCATTCGCCATGGTGTGCGACCGAGGTGAGCGTGATCGATCTGAAGCTCTACGCACCAATCCTTGAAGTTTTTGTCGACGAATTGGGTGCCGTTGTCCGAGACCGAGGATGTGCGGTATGCGGCGGCGGACTATATTTTTTCACACGGTCGAATCATTCGCTCGTGAGGCTCGAAAGTGGCTCGGCCGACCCATTTGTGAAGTAGTCTATAGGCTACGACTAAGCATCGTCGACACGGTGCTCGGTCGAACGGACCAACAATGTCGATCCCCACCGCATGAAAGGCCATGGACTCGTAGTCGCTCAAATCGATGAGGCGCTTCTGACCGTGGAGTGAATCGGCGCCGGGAACTTCGACGAGCTCGGCCGAATCTTGCACGAGGGTGGGCCAGTAATATCCCGACCTCAGCGTCTTCTTTGAGAGAGCTCGCGACCCGATGTGGCTTCCACAAGACCCTCGGTGAATTTCGTTGAGCACGTAGTCGGCTTCTTCTGGCCCGAGGCACCTCAGGAGGGGTTGAAGGTAAGACTTCCGGTAGAGAGCGCCCTCATGCATGAGATACTTCTGGGATTTCGCCATCATCTTTTTGGCTTCGAGCCGATCTTGAGGTAGTGCGCCGTCTTCCAGGTAGGCCTTCAGGGGAGACATCCAATTCGGCTCTATCTCGGTGATGATGCCGACGTGGGACTCGCGATGCTTCGGAATGAACCTCCTCCATGGTGGACTTGTTGACGACGCACTAACTTGTCGAGGATGTCGGCTCATTGCTTTCCCTCGGGATTCGGTGGATGCTGGTACCGAACGAGGTCGGCATCTCCTTTGCCTTCTCGAGGTATTGTTTCATTCGGTCCTCCTGGCCTCAGATTTGCTTAACACCGTTCACCACGACACAGGAATCGCCAAGATTTGGACCTTGTCCACCCTCGGCTCAGTGGCGGGCGGAGTCCGAGATTAGGGCCTCGTACTCCACCTCGTTGTTGGTTGTCGGGAAGGTAAACCGGGGCGAGGGTGACTTCGCTTATCTGGGCCGAGGAGGAGGATGCCCGCCCCGCTGCCCGTTTTGCACGAGGCTCCGTCCACGTACATCTGCCAGCAACCATCTGGTGGTGCTAGGGCGGCTTCCTCCGCCGTGGGGGCGGGGCTGGTGTTACCTCATTGTGAGCCTCACATCCAAGCTTATCAATTTCACAAGCCCAAATCACAAGCTAACATTATGTATCATTTTCACTATCAATTCGTAAACTCAATTCATTTTCACTATCAATTCATGCATCATATAATATTTTCACTATCAATTCAATACATCATATAATAATTTTCACTATCAATTCAATGCATCATACAATATTTTCAATAAAATCAACAAATATATAACAAAATAAAAATTGAAATATAAATAAAAACTCAAACAAACATACGGATGCGGCATCCTGGGATCGGTGGACTGGACGAGAGTCGGTCGTGCCGGATGCATGGCTCTAGCTCGTTGCTAACGGTTCACAGACTGAATCGAGATTGGACTTGTCATGGTCAGTGGGGGCGGGCTAGGCACGAGCTGGTGGTTCGGGAAGGTAAACGGGGCGAGGGACTCGCTACGGCCGAGGGGATGGCGCGGGCGTGGCGGTGGCTGCGTCATGCGGCACATGCGGTGGTGCAGGGTCCTGCGTGGGCGGAGCGGGTGAGCCGGAGGCCGCGTGTGGGCCCACCGGAAGTCGGGAGTTGCTAGGCGGAGGTTTGAGGATCGAATGAAATTGGGAGAAAGCCCGTAAGTAATTAAACTTTTAGCGGATGACTGAGATATCCGTTATATTTAAAACCCTATAACACGGATTAACGGGAATAATGGCTTTAAGACGGAATAACTTTAACGACGGACACATATCCGTGCGTTAATTTACGTTGAGGATATAAAAAATAAAAGATTTTACTTTAACGACGGAATGCATAAATCGTTGAAATTAGCGTCTATTTTACTGACGGACATTCCGTCGCTAAAATTATTGAAATAAATAAAATCGAATTAAAATTAACGAGGATTTTCTCCGTCGTTAAAATAAATTAAAAAATTAAAAATAATCCGATTTTTAACGCGGATTAGCGGCGGAAATGGTTAATTCAATTAAAAAATAACAAAAATTAATTTTAACGACGGATAGTGAATGCGTGCGAGCCTACCTCGGTGAATTTGGCCTCAACCAGAAAGTCGGCGAGAGCTTGCCCTTTTATGGCCGGCCTGGGTGAGTACGAGATGTCGTGCTCGCCGAGCTCCAGTGCCCACTTAGCTATACGTCCGGATGACTCAGGTCTTAACAAGACTTGTCTCAAGGGTAAGTCAGTTAGCACCTGGACGGAGTGAGCTTGGAAGTAGGGTCGGAGGCGTCGCTTGGCGTTCACCAGGGCCAGTGCTACTTTTTCGAGGCCGGTGTACCTTGTCTCCGGTCCTTTGAGAGCTCGGCTGATAAAATAGATGGGGAGTTGTCGTCCCACCTCATCTCGTACCAAGATGCACCACTGATGGCCTCGTCCGAGGCGGCGAGATATAGAGAGGATTCACCTTGCTCGGGCGGGTCGGCAGGTCGGCAAGGTACTCCTTCACCTATGTGAAGGCGGCCTGGTGTTCTTCCTGCCAGGCGAAGTCCGGAGCTCTCCTCAGGATCTTGAAGAAAGGGAGCTGCTTCTCGCGCTCGAGGCAAATTTGCTTGAGGCGGCTAGGCACCGGTGAGTTTGTGGATCTCACGGATGGTCCTTGGCACCTGCATGTCGAGCACTGCCTTTACCTTGGTGGGATTGGCCTTCAGGCCCTCCTGAGAAACCCAGCATCCCAAGAACTTTCCGGTCTTCACCATAAATGTACATTTCTGGGGGTTGAGTTTGAGGTTGGCCGACCTGAGGAGTTGGAGGATAGTCTGAGGGTCATCGGCGCGACTCTCCGTTTCGACTTTGACTACGATGTCGTCGACGTAGACCTCGACGATCTCCCCGATGTGGTCTTTGAATGTTGCATCCACCATCCTCTGGTAAGTAGCCCCGGCGTTCTTGAGGCCGAAAGGCATCTTTCGGTATGCGAGGACGAAGTCGGTGATGAATGCGGTCTTCGGGTCGTCCTCCGGGCTCATCAGGATTTGGTGGTACCCTTTGTATAGATCCAGGAAGCTGAACATCTCGTGGCCCACCAATGCCTCCACCTTCTTGTCGATGTCGGGGAGGAAGCAATCTTTGGGCGATCTTGTTGAGGTCGGTATAATCGACGCACGCGCGCCACCCTCCTCCCAGCTTCGGACCACGATGGATTAGCCATCCAGTCGGTGTTGACCTCGAACAAGATCTTGGCCTTGAAGTTGAGTCACCTCGTCCCTTATGACCGGTTGCGCTCGCCGCGAATATCCTTTTTCTCGCCGGATGGCTTGGTAGCCGAGTCGATGTTGAGGCGTGAGTTATGAGCTCGGGCGACACTCGATCATATCGAGCGGGGACCGTGCAAACACGTCCCTATATTCTCTCGAGTCAGTATGACATGCCGCGGACGTCACCGGGCCCACAGGTGCCGACCTGGATGACCCTCGAGGGATCGTCGTCGTATAGTTGGAGGCCCTCGGTCAGGTCATCCCGGGGTGTCGGTCTCCGAGGGCTCGGTAATTGCTATGCCTGGGGCGAGGCCGCATCTTGGGTTGAGAGTCGTAGGCATTCTTTTGCTGCCGTTTGGTCCCCTTGGATGCTAAGCACTCCCACCGGGGTGGGAATTTTGACGGTGAGGTGGTAGACCGAACAGACGGCCTTGGTGGCGTACAGCCAATCTCTCCCCAGGATGATGTTGTACGGAGAGGGAGCTCGGACCAGGAAGAATCGGATGGCTTTGGTGACCGACCTGGGAGCTCGTCCTACCGTGACCGGAAGGGTAATGACCCCCTCGGGCTGGACTGCCTCTTGAGTGAAGCTCCGCAACTGGGAGGGCGCGGGAAGTACCTGAATACCTCCGACCTCAAGCTTATCCAGACAGCTCTGGAAGATGATGCTGACGGAGGCTCCGATGTCGATATAGACCCGGTGGACGTTTTTGTTGCCCACCACGACCTGTATGGTGATGGCGTCCTGGTGCGGCATGATCTTGGGCACGGATCCTCCTTGGAGAACGTTATGTTCTCACCATCCCGGAGTCGCTTGTTCTTGGCTCTTGAGAGCCGGCCTCGCATCGTTCTTCAGGGACGACCTCGTCGTCCCGAGGGTAGTCCGGTAACAACATAGACCTGCTCCATAGCGTTGGGACCTTCGTCCTCGTCGTCTTCGGGTTGGGTCATCGTTGGGGTCGGCCCGCAGTTGTTGCCGCCTCCATTCCTTCCAGCGCTTCGCTTTCTCGTGACTCGGCCAAGGTATTTCTTGAGGGCTCCACCTTTAACGAGCTCGTCGATCTGCGAGCCCAAGTTTACGCAATCCTCGGTATCATGACCATACCCTTGGTGATAGTCACAATACTGCCCAGTGGACCTCTTCTTGATCCTCCTTTCATGGGGCGGGCTTCGGGAAGAGCTCGGTGTGGAGCTCGAATATTTCCGCCCTTGATTTGAGCAGGGGAGGCGCTCTGCCGACAGGGTTGGGCCGAGGTCCGAGCCTAAACTCCAGTGGTCCTCTTTGATTACAGCGAAGCGCTTGGCGATCAGCGCCTCGACTCCGGTCATCCGGCTTTTTTCTCTCGGACTTCTGCTCGTCCCAGATCTCCCGCTTCTTCCGGTCCGACTCGTCTCCCTTGACGAAGTTGTCCACCAGGTTTCAAAGCTTACTTGCCGTCTTTGGTTTCTCCCTGTAATTTCTTTGTTCGTGTGCCGGTCGGATCCCGCTTTTGAGCAGCGTTGATGATGTAGAGGTCGTTGCTGTCGTCAATTTTGAGCGACTCTTTGATGAACCTCGAGACGAAGTTTGACATCGTCTCGTCCCGCCTTGGCGGATTGTGAGCAGGTCGGAGGAAGGCTGCTGGGGTGGCATCTTCTGATAGAAGCGCCATTTGAACTGATCCATAAGGTCCTGGAAGCAGTGTATACTGTTCTGGCGGAGCGAGGTGAACCAGCGTCGTGCGTTGGAGATCAGCACCTCGGGGAAGATTTTGCACATGTGAAAATCTTCCATTCCTTGATTCGCCATGTTGGTAGTGTAGGCGAAAAGGAAGTCGGAGGGGTCTCCCAGGCCATCGTAGGCCGCTATATTGGGTGCCCGGTACCGCTGGGGCAGGGGCGTGTCTAGAATCTCCCTGGAGAAAGGGGAGATGATTCTCCCGTACCGGTCGAACCCCGGGAGATCGTTGCCATCTCTTTCTGGAGGGGTGGGGGATCGATAGCGACGCCTATCGTCCCTCCGAGGGGGAGTTCGACTCCGCTTTTCTTCCCTCCTGTTTTGCTCGGCTCTCTGGTCGGCATGACGAGGTGGAGAGCGGCTCCGCGAATGGCGAGGGGGCGACTGGTGGCGGCTCGTCCGCGGTGGCGGCTCCACGAATGAGGCGGCGGCTCGGCGCGGTGGCGGCTCCGCACGTCGGGCGTGATGCGCGTTCTCGGCTATCACGTCGAGGTGGCGCCGGCTGTTTCGGAGGAGCGCCCTCGGCGGCCGTGGTGTTCAGTCCGGGGGCCCTTGAGGGGCCCGCTCCTTTGGCCCTCTGGCTGAGGAAGCTTTGGAATTGGCCAAGATTGGCGTTGAGGAACTCGATCACAGCTCGGCCAAGGACCTCGTGGGACGAATGAGCTGTTTGCTCGTCCTCGTTGAGGTCGGCGTCTTCCCCTACGTTGGGGAGGCGGTCCAGATGGTGTATGGAGACATTTTCCATGTTGCCCTCAGGAGTGTGAGCGCTCGTGGCGTCTGCGATCTCCTTCCCGCGACGCTGAGTGACCGCCTGGTCGTCCTCAGCACGGTTGTTGCCAGCGTGGACGGCGGTTGTGCGTGTTCTTGCCATTTAAGTTGTAGAGGGAAACGAAGCTTTCTTGTTCGAACTTCCCACAGACGGCGCCAATGATAAATCTAGTTAAGTGAGTGTGCGAGATTTATGAAAAGCAATAAAGAACACCAAGGCTTTTACGTGGTTCGATCGTTAATGAGATCTCGTCCCACGGAGGAGTGTTTCTCAATACTTTCACTATAATGCGGTGTGGTTACAAGCTCTTAGTATTCGATAAGTTGACAACCCTTCTAATGGCGGTTTTCCTTCTATTTATACAACTCAGAGTGCAATGGCGGCGCCCAACCTCTCCATTGGTCGTGGCGTGACTCTTCCTCCTGCCGCCTCCATTGGCCGGGCGGGGACCTTCGCCTTCGTGCGCCACGTGGAGGTGGCGCGACCTGGTTCTCGCGTCTTTTCCATTGGCCGGTGGCGCCTCACTTTGGCTCTGTGGCACATCTTCCATCGGCCGAGGGTTGCGGTTCGGGGCTGGGGTTTGGCGATTAGGGCTCGCCTTGGGCTCAACCGCGTGGGCCCGCTACCAACGTTAGGCCCAGCTCGTTTGGGCCTGTTAGTGGGCCTAGTCGGTTGGACCATATCCCATCAAACATCAAAGCGAAGCTATTTCGCTATCTAAAATTTAAAGAGTTTTACAATTACTATTAGCACTGCAATCTTTGTGTAACCGAAAATTGAATTTCGCGATAATTTTTTGTTAGTTTTTTGATAGTTTAGATATTTAAATGTAATTATATATAGTTCGGGGCTTTCTTGTTAAAAGAGGGAGGTGCTGACTGCTGAAGGAAGTCGGAGCAAGTGGCAGCTGGAGGAAGCATTCTCGGTAGGACTGCTTATTGGGTAAGTGGATAATATGTATTATCGAACAGAATCGATATCCATAATAACCGATTATTTGGATATTTGGTTCGGTATTGGATAATGAATTGAAGTTAATTTTGTTTATCGGATATACCGATAACCAAATGGGTATACCCGAATAACCGAAATTAAATAATTATTAATTTATTAATTTATTATTATTAAATTAAATACATATGTTAATAGTTAAGAACTTAATATGGTGGGTTTTTTCTGAATTGGATAATTTTGGGTATCCAATAACCGAACCCACTAACCGATCGATTAATCGGTTAACCGATTAACCAATCGATTTCGGTTATTGGATTTGACGGATGTCGGTTTCGTTTAACGAATTTCGGTTTGATTCAAACCAAACTGATTCAATAAGTACCCCTAATTCTCGGCGTCTCGATGATTTATACCCTTATTTCAATCATGCAGACCAATATTATCGTCGTCGGCAGTGATAATCCAGGCCATAAATGGACAAGCAATGTTGAGCATCTTTGACATGATCGATCGTACTAAAGAGGTGTTTGGTCGAGAACATAAGCTCCCAAAACATCTTATAAAACTGTTTTGGGGAGTTTATAAGCTCACCAAACACCATCTAATTAAAGACATCCAAAAAATGATTAATGGAATCTCGTTCGTTTTTTTTTTTATCGGAGAGACCTTAATCAAACAGCACATTATAAGATGTGAGGTCTTGTTGGATTGTTTCTTAATTATGTTCCTTCCCATATTGCATGTTATGTATGAACCTTTTGGGTGAAACGAAATCTTGATTAAAAAGAAGGCCAATAATTCAGGTATCAAACCTTACACCCCCACCCAAAAAAAAAAAGAAAAAAAGATGACAAAATAGGGCTATTGAGGCATAGATCTAGTGAGGAAAACAACAGTGCAAATTATTCCCCCGTCATTCGCGGCAGCAACTATCTCACCGGCCTACATGATTTTCTCACATTTCTATATTCTTATTGATTTTCATTATTTAATGTTACAACAAGTATTTTTGGACTATTATGTATTTATTGTCAAACACGAATTAAGTAGTCGTTATCTGATAAATAAAAACTTATTTTGAAAAAGGTGTGGAGAAACTCTTTCGCTAATCGCTACCTACAACCACCACCAAAGTCAGTTTTGACTGATTTTACGTCAAGATTAGTTAGGTGGTGTGTTTGATTTCAAATATTGGATAATTTTTCTAAATGAGCTTTATAAGATTCAAAATAAAATACAGGATATATACATGTAATTAATCTATAAAAAATATAAGAAGTCAAATTGTCTTACAGATTTTCATCCTCATGATTCAAATCCTATCTCTCGACTCACTAAGTCAAAAAATAAAACAATTGAGGCCTTATAACTTCTAAGCTTTTGTATTAGAAGAAGTATCAAGTAATGCTCCTCTTTTCATATATTCCTTTCAATAATGAAGCCTAATTCATCTTCTTTCAGAACATAAACTGGTAAATATCATATCTTTCAATCAATATATAGCATTACTAAAAAACACATTCATCTTCAAATTCTATTATTAAATTATATATATATATATATATATATATATGGGTGGTTCCTGTGAGAATAGAAATAAGTGTAGGAAATATGAATAGATATATAAGTCTAGCATATATCTTTCATATTTGTGTAATATAATCAGAATTATTATGTTGCACATGTTAGTTTAGCACATATTTCATCTTTTCGTAGCACATATGCTAAATATATTAGTTTAACACATCTTTCATTGTAACATAGCACAAGAAGGGTTCTAATGCTGCACAGTAATCCGCGTAACATACAAAACATAAAACTGTAGCACAATCGAAATTAAATCTCAACCATTGATCCAATAATCAAAGCTCAGATTCAAACTATATATATATATATATATATATATATATATATATATATATATATAGAGTTTGGTTCAAATAAGAACCATTCTTATCCTAAAACTAAGAACCAAATGAATTAGTTATGAAAGTTGATGAATCCGTTGAGAAAGTTAATGAATTCAAAATTGATTTTTCACCCGGTTCGAATCCCATGAGGCGGAAATTCTATTTTTGGATTCAGTAATTTTCCCAAATGGATTCATCAACTTTCACCGTGAATTCATTATTTTTGGTTCTCACGTTCTCAAGATAAAATGGTTCTCACGTTAACCCTCCCTATATATATATATATATATATAACATGTTATATCATTATTATATGCACCGGATATATTGTCTATTCACTCTCAATTATACATATAGTCGTATAGATGAATTTTCGGGAATAATTGGTAAAGATCATAATGATGTATAATTTTTATTTTGTTAGAGGCTAGGAGATCCGACTCACACTGATAATATATCACTCATTAATCACGTTTTACAATTTGATTCAACTCATCCTGATAACATATCATCACCCACTGCGCATGTCTGACAATGAGTCCCTTTAAAAAAATGAGCTTCATCCTCTATACAAATATGTTCCAATAAAAAGAAAATATAATTGTTTTGGAATAGTATAGTGGTAAAGTGGATTCTTGAGGTCAAAAGGGCTCAAGTGTGGTATATCCGTCCTGTGTGATTTTCCAAAATATGATTTACCCGTCCTGTGTGAGATTTTTCAAGTGTGGTGTACCCGTCCTATATGATTTTTGAAGTGTAATTTATCCATTCTGTATGGTTTACAGGCTATTGCACTACAAGTTATTGCACAAAAATATGAGGTTTACTCATTACGTACCAAAAATGGCTGCAGATTCTCCATAATATAAAAGAAATATAACTAAGACGAGTTAATTGTACGTTATCACCTTGCGAGTTCAAAATTCAAATACATTTATGATTGTAAATCGAGTAGTCAAAACCTAAAAACTTGGTAAAATCATTAAAATTTATCTGTTCATTGGATTGCTTATTGTAAATGACTCAATCAATGTAACTAGTAATCCAGTAACGTAAGTCCTCCAATTAAATATCAATTTTGGCCTTTTTTATTCGAAATATAAGGCGCGATATCTTTGCAAAGAGACAATGGAATAATGAGTTGGATATACAAGGTAGCATGTGATCTTGCTCTGTTTTTCCTCTTTGGCATTAACATCTTAGTTGATTCTTTTTTGAGAATCTCAATCGTCATTGGAGTGGTTGACTTTGACTTTTAGTCTTTTTCGTTTATATTTTTTTTTTCTCTCCTTTTTAATTTTAACTCCCATTTGGCAAGTGGTGAGTTTGGACATCAATCTTGGCCTAAATGAAAAATACTTTTGTGACTTATTTACTTTTTTAACATGATGTTTAAATACTGTACTAGTGAAATGTACATAAATATATTATTCAAAAATGCAAACACACGTGTGTGTATAAATGTGTAATATACGTTAGTAAAGGATAAAATTAAGGAATAATTAGTCTATAAATACATTAATTTTGAGTTTTTTTCTATTTTGTGCATGATTTTTTTATGTAAATACACAAATGGTCTATTTGCTTGAAATTTCGCCAAAACTGAGTTGTCCCAAAATCAACTCTGACGTGACTAAATTGAAATCGATGTGGTAATATGAAGGACATCAATTTGATTGATATATCAATTCCAATTTTGACATATTAGATTCAATTTCAAAAAAAGTTAGACAAATTAAAAGTTCATATATATAGATTCAAGAAAATAAAAGAAAAAGATCATGTACAAAAATTGATTGCACCTAATATTCGTGTATTTACAGGCTAAAATCCCTAAAATTAATTTGATGCTATAATCATAACATTTTAAAAGTCATGTGATTATTACGAACTCTATACTATTGTTTTATTTGCGTTAAATTAATCTAATATCAAATTTTAAGTTCTTTTTAGGTAAATAATTTTTTAAAGATTGAAATCAAGTTTGAGATATTTGACCTCAAACATTAACCACTAACATAGACAAGATAAGGATATTATAAATTTTATGAAATGTATATAATAATGTTATAAAAGTCAGTCGAAATAAAGTTATAATATAGTATTAGATAATGAAGCAGTAAATCAAATATATATACAATAAGTACTCTCATTAGATTCTGATTTACAAAAATAGATAAAAATATAATAAAGTAAAAAAATAAATAGAAAAAAGCGACTGATTACTCTCTTTCTCACTCCCAGTCTCCACACTGTATATAAAAGTCGAAACAAAAAGAAAAATGCTCTGCTTCTTCCAGACGTCATTCTCTCTCCTTCCTTTTGTTAACTACACACACACTACCAGCTGCTGCTAAATCCGTTATCTCGCTCTGCAAACTCTACCCGCGGCGGTGTGCTTCGCCTCGCATTGCTGCTGAAATGGAGCGAAAGCAGGGCTTTTTCTCAGCTCTCAAGGAGGAAGTAGTTCGCGGGCTTTCGCCGGCCCGTTCGAGGAGGGGCCGAAGCCAGTCGCCGTCCGCTTCCGGCCTGCTCCGTCGAAGGAGAGGAAGTAGCTTGGGCCCGCCGGATATGTACATGACGAGATCGGGCAGTTTCAGACCCGGGGTTGAGACGCTTTCGCCTTTAAGGGAGGGCCCGGATCCGAACGGGCCTGATTCTGCCGACCCGAAGAGCGAGAGGTGGGCCCATTGGCTTTGTCGCGCTCCTTCCGTTTCAACTGCTGGGCCGGGCTACTCCGGGTCCGATCTAAGGCTGCTTCTCGGCGTATTGGGTGCGCCACTCGGGCCCGTGCACGTTAGCAACAACGAACCTCTGCCTCACCTCTGCATCAAAGATACCCCCATTGTTAGTTTCTCTCTCTCTCTCTCTCTCTGTATGTCTATATATATGTGTGTGTGTGTATATATAATATTGTCCTGTGTTTTTGGATTTTGCTGTTTTCAGATGACAGTAATATTTGTTGGTCAACATGTGTAATTCAACTCGGTATCCATCACACTCATTTTCTTGAATTCTTCATTTGCTGAATTTATTTTGTATTTTGGTGAAGAAAAAGTTTAGATGATTAATGCAGTTGAAGGTTTAGTGATGCTAAAATCTGGTGACTCCGCAAATTCCCACGTATATCTATATTGTCCGAATCTATGGTACATCCAATACTTAGCATCACTAAGTGTAGCATTTACGAGTCTGTAGTCTTATTCGTATGAGTGAATATTCTTGTCCATTAATGAGGGAGGGCTCCTGAGATGAACAACAATAAATGGTGTTTGAGGATTGAGACTTGAGACCATATTTCTTGGATTGGCAGACAGGCAGCGTTGGTTAATGGTATGTAGTAATGTTTATGCAGGAATGTTCGTCGGCGCAGTACATATTACAGCAGTATCTAGCCGCATCTGGGGGTCACAAGGTGCAGAACTCAATTCAGAACGCTTATGCAATGGGGAGTGTCAAGATGCTGACGTCCGATATAGAGACGGCTACAAAGGTTTTGAAGAGCAGGAACTCAGCCAAGTCGGCTGAATCTGGGAGCTTTGTGCTGTGGCAGATGAATCCCGACATGTGGTATGTTGAGCTGGCACTCGGAGGGAGCAAGGTCCACGCTGGCTGCAACGGGAGGCTAGTGTGGCGCCACACTCCCTGGCTTGGCGCCCACGCGGCTAAAGGACCCGTCAGGCCTCTTCGTCGTGCCCTGCAGGTACCAACTTTGTTAGTCTTTTTATTCATTGTGTCCAACTAATTATAGTTTTATAAATTCATAAGAAGAATTTTAAAATTAAAATTGTAAATAAATAATAATTTTAACACAATTATAATACCCGTTTAAATTACATCACAATACCTAAAAAAAATATCTAATAAAATGATATAGTACTTCAATGATTACAAGCATGGAACTCAATTGGGATGAACTGCTTTGGATTATTGTAGGGGCTTGATCCAAGGACGACGGCCAGCATGTTCGTCAACGCGAGGTGCACGGGGGAGAAGAAGATCGACGGTGAGGATTGCTTCATTCTGAAGCTCTGCGCTGACCCCCACACGCTGAAGGCCAGGAGCGAGGGGCCGGCGGAGATCATTAGACACGTCTTGTTCGGCTACTTCAGCCAGAAGACGGGGCTCCTCGTGCACTTGGAGGACTCGCACCTTACTCGGATACAGACCAACGGGGGAGACGCGGTCTACTGGGAGACCACCATTAACTCGTTCCTTGATGACTACAGGCCTGTTGAGGGGATCATGATCGCCCACTCTGGGCGGTCCGTGGTCACCCTTTTTAGGTTCGGTGAGACGGCCATGAGCCACACCAAGACTAGGATGGAGGAGGCATGGACGATCCAGGAAGTGGCGTTCAATGTGCCTGGCCTCTCCATGGACTGCTTCATCCCTCCTGCTGAGCTCAGGTTTAGCTCAATCAGCGAAGCATGTGACCTCCCTCAGGAGGATAGGGTGAAGAGCGCTGTGGCTGCAGCTGCAGCCGTGGCCTATAGAGCCAAGGTGGCCGCGCTGGGGAGGTCGCACGACAGCATTGTGGTGAAGATGAATGTGCAATGAGAGAGGCTGGTTACATTTCAAGAAAACTATTAGCCTAGTTGCAGAATAGAAGACTGTGACCAACTGAGGTAAGTAGTGAAGTTGGGGACTTAGCCAAATTGAGAAGCTTTTTTACCAAAGATTCTGTACTCTCTCTTAATTTGTATATATGTTGGAAATGAGTCTTTGGTTTCCTGTCTAGAGCTCCACAATTAGCAAGTGTATTTTTTTTAAAGAATTAATGACATCTGTAATATTAATTTGAAGTTGCAATTAGAGTTTTGCATGATTGTGAAGACTTTGGGGTGTGTGTGTATGAATTGGAAAACTAGGAGTGGGAGTTATGGATGTGATGATGATTAAGCGTGGTTGGTTGGTTATGATTATGGCAATGGAGCTTCTGCAGAAAGGGGGTTTTGAGATATTGTTTGAATTTGTGAGGAAATGATGGTTCATTATCTCTAATTGCGTATGTGAAGATGGCTCATTATTACTCTAGTGCATGGCCCTTTTTCATTTATATGGACTTGTGCACATTTATTTATTTGTTAAATTTTCAAATTATATTGGGTCTTAGTATGTAAATATATGAATCATAGGCTATTTTCAAAAATTGCATGTAATCTATAAAAGCTAGCGCACATACATGAATTTTCAATTTGTTCGAATTTTATAAGAGACTGAAATCCCCTCAAATTAAAGTTGATATGGATGTCAGATTTTTTTCCCCAAATTACTTCAAAACACCAATAATAATTCAAAAGCATATCAATATTACATAAACTAAGTTCATATAGGCAAATTTGGCATCCATGTCAACTTTAGAATAGGGGGATTTTAAATCAAAACAAATTAAAAGTTTATGTATTGTGTTACAACTTTTAAAAGTTATTTGTAATTTTAAAAATGATATAATTCGTATATTTATATGTCAATAATCTTATTATATGTGTGTTTTACATTACCAATATAATGTACTGTAACTTATCTATGAAAACACATTATGTTTGTTTATACAATTCCGCACGTAGGCATAGCGTGTGAGAATAGAAAATGTTACAAAGGATTTCGTATGGATGCGGCCGCCACAACCTGCTTCAGATTTTTAATGTCGCACTGTTATCTTTTGGGCATTAACAGAAATGAGTGATATGATATGTGTTGGACATTAACAAAAGTGACTAAAAAAACGATATAGATATCACTTTCTGACTCAAAGTGTGTTTAAATATTTAGTATTTTTCACAATGATAAATTACAACATAATAAATCGATTTTGTTTTCAAATTCAGATTGAGTCCACTTTTTCAGTACTGAAAAATTTGATTTAGCAGCATGCAATCTGCTTGGAAATTATATTTGAATTAAAAGTCAACACGATTTTCTAGTATTGAAATAATGAATCTATTTTAAATTTGAAATCGAAATCAATTTATTGGATTTTAATTTATTATTATTGAAAGTGTAAGCCATTATTAAAAAAATAAATGCAATTTGGGATGTCGTGTGGACAAGAATAAAACTGATTAATGAAACATCTTTTGGACATTAATGAAAATGATTAATGAAAGGGCAACTCTAAAGCATGATCCACGATAAATGGTCACCATCAGCTGGAAATATAAATGCCAACAAGAAGGTTTATTTTGGGCTTTAAATAATTTTGTAGGTTAAATTTATTGGAAGAAAGGAGATGGAATATTTTATTTGAAACTTGAGTTTCATTCGTTCTGATTATTTTACATATTGTGGCCCTTACATAGCCATTATACATCATTAGAATACTAAAGTTCATGACTACAAATTTGCTAGCTTGTAGAGAAAATCTTCAATCTAAGATACTTATATTTTCATTTCGCCAAAAGAGATTATAAAAAAATCGGCTATGTGAGCCAGAGTGTGATCACAAAACATGTCATATGGTGAGCCGTCGGACTAAGGAGGTGTTTGACTAAGCTTATTTTAGATAGTTTATAAGCTCTAACATCTTATAAGATGTTTGAAAAGTTTATAATTAAATAGACAAAAACTCATGTGCGCGTGCTTTTTATATGGTAAACCGTACGAGTTTACCGTATAAAACAAGATGACCACTAAACATGTACTAGTTTACTGTGATATGATGGTGGTTTAAACATGCATGCGTGCGCAAGGGGGACCAACCATATAAGATATAATGTGTCAAAAGCTTATAATTTGATATAGTATTTGAATAATTGAGTTCATAAGCTAAGGTGAGAATTGTGAGTAAGAGAGAAAAGTAGTTAGAAAGAGAATATTCAAGAGGGATGAAAAGGAAATGATATATATTGGAAACAACAAAACATAGTATAATTATTTTTGTAACTATCATGAAAATATAAATTGGAGTTAAAAGAGCTTATTTTCTAGAAAGCTTATTTCTATAGCTATTAAGCTGTTTCATACCCTATCTTACAAAGACTGTGCAAGAGTTTATAAACTCATAAACAATTTATAAATTATTTTAAAAAACTTATAAACTTAGCCAAACACCCTCTAAACTCACGCCTAATGTACGAAAATTTGACGTGGTCCATTTGTGCCGCTAATTCCTTGATGTCCTCAATGATCAATGCCTCATACTCGCTTGCGGCCTAGGGCTGACAATTCGTACGTGTCGGGTCGTTATCGTGTCGACACGATAACGACACGACCTGATAAGGCCAAACACGATCCATTAAGGATCTGTCCGATACGAATACGAACACGACACAAAATGTACTGACACGGATACGAATATGATATGATTTTTTTCGTATTGATAGGACACGATAACGACACGACACGACACGAAACGATAAATTTAAATCAAAATTAGAAAATAAATAAATAAAAGAAATAAAAATAAAAAAATATAATTAAATTAATATTAAATATATAGAAATATTATCGAATTATACGAAAATGACATGAACCGACACGAACACGAATGCAATATGAAAATTATCGGGTTACACGAACACGACACGGATCCGACACGAACACGACACGAAATTATCGTGTCGACACGATAAGGACACGAACACGATAAGGCTGAACACTAACCCGTTAATTTCGTGTAATCAAGGAAAACCTTAGAAGGAAAAAAGAAAGTTCAGTATGTAAAGAAAAAAGTTATATCCATATATCATTTTTTTTGTAAGTGAATTTTATCATTGTGGCCAAGTATCTGCATCTTCAAGTTTCAGCTTGATAAATGTCAAAAATGAATAATCTATCTTGATCCGAGTTATAACAAAGAAGAAGAAGAAGAAGTTTTTACTAATTAAACATCTTTCTCAACCCATTATTAATTGCAACCCAAACTTCAATTAATTTCTCAGGCACTTGAACCTGAGCAGACCAAATGGCAAGCACGTCCAAAGCCCAATTTAAAGATTGGCTTTAAACGAGCAAAAGGGCCACGTAACTACAAATTACAACGAAAAGAAGAAAAAGAAGAAGAATATTGTCGAGGCTTTGTGGAAAGGTTTATCTGATTGATTCTTATGTTACTTTTCTTTTCTTTAACATACGCCGTGCGTATATTATAGTATTTAGATATAATTATCGGTGGAAGCGGGTCAGGGAAGTACTACTTTTCAAAAAGAATCTATAATTTGAGAAATTCAATTCTTTTGAAAACTAATAATGTCTTACCAACTCTTCAGTAGTAAGTTTTATAATGTCCTAAGTTAAATAATTTTGTTATTTTAAAGCCACTATTCCTATAATTAGGTAAAAGTGAATTGCGTCAAAACTAAAAATTCTGAAATTCATAGAGGGTTCTTTGGAATTTGTTTACAAAGTCTGATCCCAGATTTAAGAAAATAGTGGAAGTAACAAGGTGGGGTAAATTTCGTGTACAAATTATAGTCACAGACCCAACTAGTCAAACTGAATAGGAAGTCCAATCCAATTTGTCATTAAAAAGTTCAAAACATGGCTTGGGCCGTGTGACTGCTGAAGCTAGTCAAACAGAGTTGAGAAAGAAGCTGAAGAGAAGGAATGAGATTATAGGAGAATGATGATGGACGACTAAACCTTTGAAGCTTTCCAGCTAAATTGATAGCTTAATGGCTAAGGTCACGCGAGCCACACCGATCCACGAGTCCTGCCTGCATCATCGTCCTTGTAAATACACAAATTTGCGACAATAACAAACACATCTTTATTGGATGCATGTGTTTTTCACGTACCCAAGATACTCTATTAATACTTGCTAGTTTTTATATATTTTTATAATTGTGGCCACTTTTTATTATACCAAAATCACTCTTCTTTTTTCTTTCTGTTTTTGTTTTTTTGTTTTAAATACAATTCTTCCTTTTGTCCACTAATTCATTACAAATCAAGAATGATGAATCATAAGTTGTACCATATATAGCCATTACACCTCTTTCTTTCAAGAATATTCTAGCCACATTTTCACATGAGTTGTAGGAAGGAGAATGAAATTATTTATAGGGGTGGTCGCCCGTGCACAGTGAGACTCGCCCTATTAATTAATTAATAAATTAATTAATAAATTAATTAATCTTATTTAATTAATTCTAATTAATTCTAATTAAAATTAGTTTAATAAATTTTAATTGTAAATTAATAAATAATAATTTTGAGTTAATATTTCTTAATTTTAAATTAATAAACTCTAATTGTGAATTAATAAACCCTAACTTTGAATTAATAAACCCTAATTGTGAATTAATAAATCCTAATTATGAATTAATAAACCTCAATTATGAATTAATAAATTATAATTTTGAATTAAAATTATGATTAAAAGTTAATATTTAATTATAAATTAACAAAATCTAATTATCCTTATTTATCATAATTAATATATAATTATTTTAACAAAAATCAAGGGTGAGCTCACGGTGAGGCGGAGCTCACCCAAGTTTTTATCTCATTTATAATACAATCATTATTTGAAGAGCGTTCACTACATGTTACATGCTTTTGATGCAGATTCTCTCTCTCTCTCATTTGTAGTTGTTACTATATAAATACTTGGAAGTTGGAATAACGCCTGTGTTCTCCCCCAATGAATGCATATATATTAGTCAAAAAGTGATGTTTGGTTGAGCTTATAAGTTCTCAAAAACAATTTATATTGAAATGATTAAATATAGGTTTATTAAAAACAACACGACTTCTCACTTCTATGTCATATTCAACATGCTTAAATAGAGCTGATTATTTTTGAGAGCTTATAAGCTCAGCCGAACACCTTCTTAATCATTTCACTTTTCAACTATATATGTTGCTGCAGTTGGAAGTAGATCAAAAGGGGAGGTGCACATACTGCATCATTCATATCGATGAAATAAAATACGAGATGATTGTTCAGGAATACCTAATTAATTTTCGGTTCAAATGCTAAATAATTATTCCTAAATGGCCTTGTGAGCAGCCTAGCTAGTTATATTATACAAAAAAAAAACAGCTGAATTAGGATTGAGTTTTTCACTGTTTTCAAAGATGGAGAAATAAGGGAAGCTTCTTATGCAGGAGGTGAGACATTAGAGTCTATAAACACATTAAAAAAAATGAAGTTTTCCTCAAATAGGCATTAACCTCGAAAACAGGCTTCCCACGTCCTCCTAGGTTTGTTCTTACTAGAACACAATTAATCCTATCATCATCACCATGAACTTGTCATAGTTCCAAGTTCAAACTGAAGGATAAAAATGAATAAATTAGAGGCACTAGTGACAAAATAGATCAACTTTATGCGAAGGATAAGGGACCTTTCTACACAATGCGACAAATTTAGGCATGCCATGATCTATGTGTACACCAAGAAAAAACTACAAAAGGAATAAGTGATTTTTCTAATAAATAAGGATCCATGGATTGGTAAAACTGCTCTTTTTTGTCGTTCACTGCGTAATCTTGAGACCATCCCAATTTGTACTAATTCATAAAATATGCACATGCAACATGTTAATTAGTTGCAGGATTGATAGTAAAATGAAGCTTTGAATGTAAAAGTGACAATGGACCACAACCACACTTCTTAATTACATCAATTAAATTAGTTCAGATGATTTTAATTAAACTTATATATTTTGTTAAACTAGTTTGTTTTGATCAGTACTGCATATATTGTACATTGTATATACCCATGAATTATTCATTTGGAGGTAAATTTACCTTTGCAAGAAATCTGCATGCCTCGTGGTAGGGATGTCGGCGGGCGAAACTTTCTTGGGACAACCAATAAATTAGTATTGGTTCTGGTTGCGAACCGCCCAAGAAACATCGGATCCGGACCGGATCCGGACCATCAAGTTATGGTTCCGGATCGGGTATTACCCATTGCTAACTGGTTACCCGTTGGGCCAAATATTCAACTTTTCGATAAAGTTACGACTTATTTACTGTACTCTGACAAGATACAACTTACATTACATACATGAATTTAAAATATTTTATCGAATTTATAGTCAAAAAATTAATTGTCGAAACAAAAACAATATTACCTTTTATAATTTTGGCACGATTTGTAACCGTATCAGATCTTTTAATTTGTAGTAGTTACAATGTTCTCTAGATTAGTCCAACGTGTACCACTGAAATATTATTATTTTATCATTAAACAAACTGGGGATACTGTACTAATTATTATAGTATATAAAATTATATTGCAATAAAATATTTTAAAAACACATCAAAATAAAAAATAAAACTAATAAATATTGAATTTTTCCCGTCAAGTTAACCCAATAAAAGTAGGAGAATTGACGTACTCGAAAACCTACTTGTCATAAAAGTGCATCCACCGATTGCCTAATACACGATTGACATGTCGAGATATAAATGTGTGACACATACCACGTAACCCCATTTCGAAGCATTTATGATTCCAGCTCATCACACATTAATTAATTTCAAACATTTTTATTATATTACATGTTTTTAATATAAATACAGTCCCTCGCCTTTTTAATTATAAATACTACATCTAACAAAATATATATATTTCAATGTATATAGGCGTATTACATATCTACCATATATCCATATAGTGTGTGCATGTTGATGAAAAAAAAAAAAAAGCGACGGTCGGACCGAACCGGACAAAATGGGCTCTCTGAATCGTCCGGTCCAAGCGGTTCTAGCCTAGGACCGAACCGAACCGAACCGTTGCTTTAAAGTTTAATGGGCTTTGAACAGTTCCGGATCGGTCCGGTAAAGACCGCCCGTTGACATCCCTACCTCGTGGTATTAGCACCCACTCTTAATTACTTGAGATAATCTTCACACACACACACATACATTTTTATGTTCGATTAGCATTCCTCCATCCTTCGAAAAACACCAAATAATCATGAATACTTATCATCTGTTTTCATGGCCAAAATCATTGAGGAATGGTTATTCCCAAGTAATAATGAGAATTTACTATTTCCTAGTTCTTAATGTTACCACTTTCCGTATAAGACAAGGGGGTTTCTATTTAAGGAATAGACTTGAACAAAGATTTTTTTATTTTATCTAGTGAACAATAACAATTAAAGTGTTACTAGATTCATTGTACGTTAAACCTCTCTTAGTCCCATAAAAGAAATCAAGCATAAAGTTTAAGGTGAAAAATTAAGCAGGATTCAACTTCTTGCTATCTGATGTGTGAAAAAACAATGATCACATAACTTTATGTTCATTATTCAAATTTCAAAACTGCACAAAGTCATCTAATGCGCCGGTTAGGCTCACTACTCCGCCTAATCCACTACATTAACTATTTTTTTATTAATTTCTTCATCACTCAATCTCCAAACCCTAAATCAAAACCAATTTAAAACATCAAAACCCTTGACCCATATATAACAATAATACTAAAAAATAACATCTCAAACATTATGTCATCCAAGCAAATGTGCACCAAATCTAGTTGCTTCTTTTGCATAATGAAGGAGAAAGATCCATCAATCAGAAGGGTTACAGTCCAAGGTTACCTAAAAGGGATACCTTTTCTTGATGATGAAGAACTCATTTTGGTAGTTAGTGAGTTGTGGAATCTTGCAATGACTCAACCGGATGACAAGGAGCTTCTCTCTCTAGGCCTCTTCGAATGCATGACAATCTTGATGAACAAAGCCATCCACGACAGATCTTGGCTGCTCAAAAATCAAAACATCTACATACCTTACTATGCAGCTCACATTGTGGGCTCCCACACCATGAACAAAGCTGATTTCGCGGTGAGGGCTGTTGATGCAGGCGCGGTGCAGCCATTGCTGGAGCTCTTGAGAGGGAAGATGAGCAGGGTGGAGCAGAGGGTGGCCATTAGGACACTAGGTCATCTTGCAAGCTATGAAAATACTTTTAGAGCCATTGCAGTTTATGAAGAAGAAGTTGTCAAATTAGCCATGAATTTGGCAGCATCTTGTTTGGAGCAAGTGTATACCAAATTTGTGGGAGTGAAGGATATGAGAGATAGGGTTAGGTATCATCGGATCTTGCTCACTAGAGGCATTGGAGGGCGGAGATCGAGAATTGGAAGGCGGAGGAGTGGGCCAGCCAGGTGCAGTGTTGGAGCATCCATCTCCTAAACTGCTTTGCTTTCAAGGAAAGGTGTTTGCATCTCATGTGCAAGAGGGAATTCCTGGAGGCGTTGTGCCAAGTATGGGGTGGATTAGCTAATCATGCGTCGCCATCTGGCATAGTTCTAATCAGAATCCTGTGCTACAGCAAAGTTGGAAGGGAAAGCATCTCGAGATCCAAGCATGTGATTGAGAGTCTATGCAACATCTCAAGATCTTCAGATGATTGGCAGTATATGGGGATTGATTGTCTTCTCTTGCTTCTCAAGGATCCGGATACGAGGTACAATGTCATCGAGTCTTCAACCTTGTATCTTATAGATTTGATCGAGCTGAGGAATCTTGGAAACAGAAGAAATGTGGGAGATTCCATCACTAGGGCTCTTGTAAATGACTACAAAAACTCGAAAATCAAGAATGGCGACGCCCGAAAATCACTAGAGGAAGTATGGCTATTGAAGGTTGAAAAAAGGAAGAGAGAGAAGTTCATGTCAAGAGAGAAGCTTGAAGAGAGAAGGGTGATAGTGAAATTGATCAAACAACAAGGGAATCATAATTTGTTGCTGGGGAATGTAGTAGAAGCTATGTTGAGATATGGTGAGGCTCTTGAGATTTGCCCATTGAGGCATAGGAATGAGAGGATCATGCTGTATAGCAATAGGGCACACTGCAATATGCTGCTGAGGGATGCAGACGCGGCCATTAGTGATGCAACACGCGCTCTTTGCCTCTCGTCTCCTCCAAACTCCCACGGCAGGAGCCTCTGGATTAGGTCACAGGCTTATGACATGAAAGGGATGGCTAAGGAGAGCTTGATGGACTGCATCACTTTCATCAACGTCTGCATCAAATCGGAGGCCGGTTTTGGCCTTAAAGTCCCTTATTACGCAGTGCGTATGATCAGCAAGCAGATGGAGGCAACATGGCTTTTCAGAGCAGCTCAGATCAAGGCAAAAGAAATTGAAATTCAACTGCAGAATTGCAAGAATTATGGATCAGGTGAGTATTATGATTTAAAATCATATATAGGAAGTGAATAATTGATGTCACATTATATTTGTTCATCATCAATTTTTCAAATGTTTTTTTGTTGCAAGAAAATTTGTAGGCCTATCGACGATTTAGGAAGAGCCTTGTGTTGTGAAAGATGGGATTGGAAGGAAAAAGATGGAGAGAGTTGATAGAAGATCAAACAGAACTGTTTAGAGCTCCATACATAGTAGAGTGATTAATTAGCAAATGTAGCAAGGTTTTGTGGTATGTAACTCCTTTTTATTAAAGATTTTGCCCACTCAAAAAGTTGATATCGCACTGCTTTTAGATGATAAATTGATTCAAGATTATAGTGTTTTTATATGCATACTTTTGTTAGGGAATAAAAGGGTTTTGTAGAGATATTCTATGTATCATGATTAAGGAATATCAATCATCAAGAAGAAATTAAAATCTGACAATCAAAATTTAGCAACAATTAAATTTGATTATCCAGATCATCAAGAATAATAATATGATTATTTGTACACAATTACATAATTTTCTCATTTCAGCTTTCTGCTAGTCGATCATGGTGAGGACCACAAATCCACATTCAATATAAGAAGTTGCCACTATGATTATTTGTCAAATAAAAAATGTACCTTCCATCACTTTTGTGCATGTGTGTGACTCCATACTAGTACTCCTCTCAAAAAATTAATATATGCAGAAATAGGGGAGGGTTCATTGCTAACGTTCTTGATTTTGTTTTTTTATTTTCCAGGTTGTTTTTGGGGTTCTGTACTTTTGGGACATTTTTTAATACTATTTACGACTAGGAAATATAGATTATGGTTTTATTTATTGAAATTTTATCGTATCTTGTCACAACTCATACTTCTCTTACAATTGCTAGTTGCAATCTTGGTGGAAGGAATAAGAAACAATCATAATTTCATTTGCAGCAAGAAAAAGAAATTCGTAGCTATGTGTAGATCTTCAATTTTTAGTTTCCTTGGGTTCGTTATATTAAGTCTGAAAATTCCACATATGAAATCAGGACTCGGTAATCTCGAGTGTCATGCTTGAACATGGAAATGATGCCCATACTTTTATATATACGTATTTATTGTTATAGAAAAAGGGGTAAGATGCAAATATGCTCTTGATGTTTATAATAGAGTATAAAAATATTCCTAAAATAAGTTTGAAGGGAAATAGATTAAGAACTAGATTAATTCGTAGCTTGTGTTTCGCGTATATACCTTGAAAAATTTATATTCATAAACAAAAAAAAAAGAAAAACATGTTAATTATGTCCAATTTTGGGACGCCAAAAGTTTTAGTTCATCATGGGTAGAGACATTGTTGCTAAGATAACAACCTCTATACGAGATGCTGATATGGATAGAAAAAGAGTTGTTAGCATAGCATCGACTAATATTACTGAAAATATTGTTAAAATACTTTTCCGAGAAGGTTTTATCGAAAACATTGAGAAAAAACCAAAAAATTTTAAGTGTAAAAATATCCTTAATGTTAAAAAAAATAGTGCAAACGGGTTGAGAATATTAAATTGTGTTTAATTTTTAAAATTTAAAATAACACTCTTCATGAAAATAATGTATTCTTCATGAAAAGTTATACATATATACTATACATATATCAAATGCATATTTATCTAATTACATATAATTAATTTGCCTTGTTACATGAATTCAAGTTTTTTTTTTCAAACTATATGTATCTAAGTAATACATGTTCATATATATATTCTTCATGAAAATAATGTATTCTTCATAAAAAGTTATTGTAAAAACCTTTGTTATCCTACAAATGTGAGGATAATGTATTCTTCATGAAAAGTTATTGTACTAAAAAAATTGAATTTTCACTCATCATGAGATTCAAACCCGGATAGAGCATAATGCACTCATCTAACAAAGTGATGCATCACCGTAGATCTTCGCGATCTAATAGCTGAAAATGGTTCTCATGTTCTCACTTTAAATAATGGATCTATATATGAGGGATCAAATAGTACCGAGTGCGAGGTAATATGTAGTACTCAATCTCATCCATTCATCTCATAGATCCTATGATGGAGATTTTTTTCGGACTTTTAAGCTTAATTATTTGATTTTGCTATAGTAAGGGTAGATTAGTAATTTGATTTGTTATGTGATTATGAAAACAAACCATGCATTTAGTTGAACTAACTTATGCATTTATATGAACAAATCATGCATTCAGTTGAACACAATGCATGTAGGTTGGAAGGACGCGCGCTAGTGCTCGTGCTCGCGCGTCGTCCCGACACGCGTTTGCACATCCCTTAGCGCTCGTTGGCCAACAATGCATTTTTACGTTTTGTTAAATGCATGAACATATTTTATTAAATGAATGAACGTGTTTTGTTAAATGTATGTTTGTGTTTCATGCCAACATGTAATTTTATGTTTTGTTAATGCAGTTTTATGGTTTTCGACAACGCAAATCTCTCATTCATCATTCTCCATCAATTCCGTCGTCTCTTTCCCGTGAACCACCGCCATGGCCAACATCTCTCTCGATTCTTCAATCCTCTATCAAATTCATATTCTATTTTTTCTCAAAGTCCATCAATTTTATTCTCAATTTTTCTTCTTCTTTTTCTTTCTTTCAAAATATGTTGTCGGTTGTTGTTTGTGTATGTTGATGTTGCCGTCCGCCTGTGCCGCAGTCGTCGCTGCCGTCGCCGTTCTCCGTCGCTCACTGCCGCCAAGGAGAAGAAGAAGACTGATTTGTTTTCTTCCCATTTTGCTCTGTGTGAAAAAAGAGAGTTGTCATATGTCAGCTTGTGGTGCGGCTACATGTTCAAAATGTGTGGTCTAGATTAGGTACTACATACTATATGAGGACCGAGTACTACGGAAACTCAACCATATATATTTATGAAGTTGATCAAATAAGAACTCCAAATTTTTTTAGAACAAAGAACTAATGTGATCCATCCATTTTTTATAGTCTTATAATCAAAATTAATTATAAATCGTTTATTATCCTGAGATTTTAATGGTAACGGTTCCACCTTATAATCAAGGGATTTTATATATTCATTTATGTAAAGGATCTCACATGCACAATCACTATGATTACACGAACAACAATATGAATTACACTAACAATGAAGAATGTGATGTGAAAGATTTTTGGGATGAGGATCTTCAAATGGAATGTGAGAGATTTTTGAAATTTGGATCTCCAAATAATGAAACATTAGGGATTTGACTATTTTTATATGAATCGTCCAATCTTATTCAATTTAAGAGTGATTATTAGTTCTTAATTCTTATCTAAGAGGTAGTTTCATATATGACCAATATGTGTGTGTGTGTGTGTGTAAGTATGTGATATTTTTAATTTAAAAGATCAAATACATAATAAAGAATATTTAAAATATATATAATAAAATTATGATGATGTAAATATATTTGAGGGGTATTTTTGAATCAATGTAAACATTAAGACCATATGCTACTTTATCCCATTTCAAAATAGCAAACTGAGTAGATGTGGGACCCATCAAAGAAAATGGTAAAAATTATTAGTTTTTTTATGGTCGTTTAGTCTCCATCAAACAAAAGATAAATTTACACAAATATTTTTATACCTAAACTTTAAGAATGTTTTTGTACTTCACTATAAACTGGTCCATTTGCACCTAATCCCTAGAAAAAATTAAATCAAATTCAACATTTTATATCCCTTCAAAATTAAATTTACATAATCAATACCATGTCAATGAGAAAAGCAACAGTTAGATATAATGTGGAAAGAATTTTATTGTCTTTGACTTAATTTATGAAGATTGCAAGACAAGTTCCATAAGATAAGAATTTATTTTCCGCAGTGTGATTTTGATTTTTATAGAATCTAAGTTATGATCCAAAATTGAAGTGTTATTAACTTATTATATTGAACCAAATTTAGAGAACATTATTACTGTGAAGAGTGCGAAAGAAAAAAGCAACCTTTGAGTACAGGTAATTCTGTACACAACCTCCATTTACTCACTGTAGTCTTTTATTTAAAAAATTAAAAAAAAATATTAGTAGACCCCTACAACTCCAATTTAATTATTTTAATAATTAATCACTATAGACAAAAGTATTGTGCGTATTCAATAAAAATGCATAGCCCTCAAATGTGAGGATTGCAAAAATGGCTACTTTAGAAATGTTCACATATATTTAGAATGTTGTTGGAGCTTTGATGCAGCACAAGTTGCGGATGATTTTATAAAACGCACGGATCATCCGAAGAATTGTCGCAATTCTGGGAAGTTTCAGATTTCGAGGAAAACCTAGTGTTTTTCCGGTGTAATCGACGTTGATGGTGGATTTCGGGTAAATTCCATCGTTTAGAGGGTCAAATTCGTAGTTTAGTGTTTTTCGGGATTATTTTACAATTTTGGATTTTTGTTTACGCCTTTTTGGCATTTCTTGTATTTTTTGAGATTAGGGTTAGTATTTAATCTTCGTTTGTTTCATTTCGTTGGCAGCTTTTGAAATTTTTATGAAATCGAGATTTATCTCTTATCGTCAATTCTCGGTATTCCTTTGAATCAACGAGTTTTGATCTTGTTCTTTCTGTTCCACGCACGCACGCTTCATTAGAGTGGTATCAGATTCCAGCCGTCCTGCGACGTGCCGTCCCGCCGGATCCCTGTTGCCACTGAAGTTGCCGATCTGCATCGCAATAATGTCGAGTTACGGCAGCAGGTCGAATTGCTGACGCAACGATTGGATGAAGCCGCACAGTTCCATCGCCAAGAGGAGGACGATGTGACTGTCTCGGATGAGAATCCTTTCGGAGCCCTCCGCCGCCCTAACCCTAATCAGCGATGGGAGTAGGGTTTCAAAGTGGAGATTCCCTCTCAAGAACGATAGCACCAAACCGGAAGAGTCGATCGATTGACTTTCCCAAGTCGACGAAACTCGGACTTCAAGGAGGTTCCGGATGATCGCCGTGTTTCTCACGGTGACGATGCGCCACCGGTCGTGCCCAGCGTGGTGGCGAAGAATCGAAACTCACCCGCACGCGATGAGCAAACCCAAAATCAACCATTGGGATAAGTTCGCAAGCATCTCGTGTTTGCATTCTTGCCCTTTAACTTTGAGCGAGTTATACCAGCGTTTCGGAATCTACGCCGTGGTCCTCGCTCGTGGATGATTACTCCAATGAATTCTATGAGTTCCTCGCCGTGTTGACGTTAACGAGTCTCCTACTCAACTCGTTTCTCAAGATATTGGTGGCTGCGCGAATCCAGTTGCGGGATGTTCTCAACATGTTCGACCCATCGATCGTGGGTCAAGCGCATCATCGCGCTCGATCGCTATTTTCTAACACGAAAGGTGTAAGTATAGGGTGGCAAGCATCGTATCCACGGGGATTGTAATGCGAAACACGTAAGCTAACTCAACAAAGATTCATCATTATCCAAGCAACAAATATGGTTTGGTGAGATTTTAGGCTTCGAATTCAATCCAAAGCAAAGGTAACAAAAGTAAAGTAAATTAAAGCAATAAACACTCGATGTTTAAAAGCAGATAAAGACGACTAACCCTAGGGCTGCATTAATCCTATCCACAACGATGATTATCCTGTCCTATTAACCAATTTTAATCCGCATAAGATGGAAGATCACATATATAACCGATAATTTACATTACGACAAAAACGGTCAGATTACTAGTTTCCTATTATCATTACGCCTCTAGGTGAAAACAAGCAACTCCAAATGGATCACAAAGAATATGCTTCCTCGAATATCCTATCTCGCCCACGACTCAAGGCTCATTCGTATCATGCATTCGATATCGATCGACAATTAACACAATTACGTAATTAACCGACAACTAAATATGCATCGAGATTGATCGAAAACAACACATATAAATAAGCACAATCGAATCATGAATCAATGCATGGACGGTGGCAATGATAACAGAATCACAACATATAGGATCGAATCATGCAAACCCTGGATTAGAACGGAAAATTACCTAGACATAATAAACGGAATAAAATACGAATAAATCATGAAAGCGGAAAATAAATATATAAAACCCGTGATGAAGCGTTGATGAACAATCGTTGGGCTTGAATCCCAACCTCGCGAAAACGGAAACTTGCAAAGATTGTCCGGACGAAACGTTCGGATCGTGACAAAACGAAACTAACGAAGAACAATGCGTAAAACAACTCTAGAATGAAAGTATATGGAACCTAAAGCTAAAACTATGAAAACTTATGAAAAACCGAGAAAAGAGGCTCGAACCGTATGGGAAGTTAGGCGCGAGGGTGTTGCCGTATATATAGCACACCCCAAACCCTAGTTTTTCCTTCGCCATGCCGTCTGCGACCACCCTTCGCGATCGCTAGGTGCGGTCGCGAGGTAAGTCTCGCGCCTCTCGCTTCGCGGGTCGCCTCTTGCGCTCGCTTGGTACTCATGACCGACTAGCGGTCGCTAGCCATTCTGAAGAGGTCGCGAGAAATCGTCCAATAGCTTTCTCAGCGCTGGGCTTCGCTCGCGGGCATGTTATCGCGGTCGCGGTGCGCTGGGTTCTCGCGCGTGTTTCCTAGCGGCCAACCTAGCGACCGCTAGGTTGGTCGCTAAAACAGCCGAGTGTATAATTGGCTCGTCGTCGCTCCTTGCTTCGATTTTCAACATATGGACCTACACAACACCAAAAGAACACCCAAGAGCAGTATCTTCTAGAAATAGATAAAACATTAAGAATCGATACGTAAACGCACATTAAACTAGCTAAATTCATCTTCAAATATCAACTATAAACGTGTAAAATGCGCGTTTATCGCCTTCCTGTAGAAAACAGTGCCCGACGTGCCAGTCCTGGGTTTCGCCCACCTCAGGGTCCCGCAGTCGGTTCGAGTTCGTCGGCACCAGGCCCTAAGGGTCCTGCCTCTACGTACCATACCACCTCGGCCCCTCCCCGTGGGTATTCCACCCATGCCCAAGGCCGTCCCGGACCCCGATGATGTTTCAATTGTGGGGATCTTGGCCACCGACGGCGGATCGCCTTGCCACTTCCGTAATCGTGGCCTTTTATCGTTCTTTGTTGATTATGAGTCTGGTCCCGTGTTTGATAATCTTATTTATGATGGTGATGATGTTGCTGACGTGATTGAAGAATATGTTTCGGTGATGTTAGTCCTCTATTGTTATTAAGGGGACCTTTTATCTCCGCGTACACCTGACACTGAGTGGTTGCGTAATAAACTATTCCAATCTACTTGCACTGTTGGTGGGAAGATTTGCACTTTTATCATTGATGCAGGTAGTTGCGAGAACGTCATTTCTGAGGTGGCTGTCTCCAAGTTGAACCTTGAATCAACCACATCCCAAACCGTATCGATCGTCCCCGGCTCGATCCAAGGCACGAATGTGATGGTCTCTAAACGTGTTTGGTGTCTCTCTATGGGCACCACGTGCTGTGACTCTATATACCGTGATGTGGTTCCCATGGATGCATGTCACTTTCTTGGGCGTCCATGGCAATATGACAATACTTGTTCGGCATGATGGGCGTGGCAACACCTATTCTTTCATTTTCGTGGCAAGAAGATTGTGTTGGTCCCTACAGAGCCCAAGGCCACTTTGCTTGAGGCTGCCCAACCCGCCCGACAACCCTCATCTCCGTGTGCCGCTCTGCATCGCCATGGAGGAATCGCCTCGTCTTCGTCTGTTGCTGGCCCACAGGTGACACCGCCCTACACTCCACCTGCTGAGGTACAACCTTTATTGCAGGAGTTTGTTGATGTGTTTCCCGAGTCTTTTCCCTCTGCATTACCACCTCTGCGGGATATTTAGCACCACATTGATTTGGTGCCTGGTGCTGCGCTACCAAACCGACCCCACTATCGGATGAGTTCGAAAGAGCATGAGGAGTTACGTGAGCGGGTTGAGGAGCTCGCCCGAGGCCACATCCGGAGAGCCTCGATCCTTGTGCCGTACCGCCTCCTCATCCCCAAAAGGATGGCACGTGGCATATGTGTGTGGACAGCCGCACCATCAACAAGATCACTGTTCGCTATCGCTTTTCCATTCCCCGTTTGGATGATTTGCTAGATCAGTTGGGTGGTGCTCGTGTCTTCAACAAACTGGATTTGAAGAGTGGCTATCATCAGATTCGCATTCGTATGGGCGATGAGTGGAAGACAACATTTAAAACATGCGAGGGCCTCTATGAGTGGTTGGTCATGCCATTCGGCCTCTCTAACGCTCCCATCACCTTCATGCGAGTTATGAATCAAGTGCTCTGCCCTTTTATTAGCAAGTTTGTTGTCGTTTATTTCGATGACATTTTGGTCTATAGCTCTGACCCCGCCATGCATCTCCAGCATCTTCGAGAGGAACTCCTTATCCACCGGCGTGACCAGTTTTATGCTGCCCCTGCGAAGTGTGCCTTTCTGACGACATCTACCCAGTTTTTGGGTTATCTGGTTTCGTGTGACGGTCTCATGGTTGACCCCGGCAAGGTAATCATTGTTTCTAATCGGTCAAGCCCTCATCCATCATCGTTCGTAGCTTCCATGGTTTGGCCTCTTTTTACCGACGCTTTATACCTCACTTTAGTGGTATTATGGCCCTCACAGATTGCATGAAAAGTGAGTAAGTTTCGTGGACGCGGAGGTGATGCCGCTTTCTTGAGGTCAAGCGGCGCATTTCACCCCCATCTTGGTTCTCGCCGACTTCTCTCTTCCGTTTGAACGCACTGCGATGCCTCAAGACCGGTATTGGTATTGTTCTCGGCCGGATGGACGGCCTGTCGTTTATTTCATCGAGAAGATTTCTGGTGCCAAGCTTCGTTTCAGTACTTATGATGTTGAATTCTATGCTATTGTGCAGGCAATCAAACACTGGCGCCATTATCTCTTTCAGCGGGAATTCGTTCTCTACACGGACCATGACTCCCTCAAACATCTTGGCAACCAAGATAAGATTTCTCACCGGCATGCATCGTGGATCTCTTATCTTCAGCAGTTCACGTTTGTCATTAAGCACAAGGTTGGGGTTTCTAACCGTGTCGCTGATGCCCTTAGCCGCCGCCATAGCCTTCTGGCGGAAATACGTGTCCATGTCCCTGGTTTTGACTCATTCTTGGATTTGTATGTGGATGACCCGTATTTCTCTCTTGTCCTTGTTCAGATTCAGCAGGGCGAACCGACTGAGTTTCTTTTGGAGGTGGGTATTCTTTTTCGGGGAACTCAGCTGTGTATCCATGCTTGCAGCCTCCGGTTGAAGATTATTCAGGAGCTGCACAATGAGGGCCACGTGGGTCGTGATTGGACCCTCCAGCTGCTTGCTACTTCCTACTTACGCCTTCTATGCGTAGGGAAGTTGGCAAGTTTGTGGCCCGCTGTCGTGTTTGTCACCGCTGGCTAAGGGTGTGTCTATCAATGCTGGTTTATACATGCCTCTCCTATTCCTACCCACCGTCCGATGTCGGTATGGACTTTGTTCTTGGTCTCCTCGCACCCAACGTGGGAATGATTATATCTATGTGGTGGTTGATCGGTTTTCAAGACGGCTCACTTCGTCCCTTGCGAAGAAGACCTCTGATGATGTCTCCGTGGCTCAGCTCTACTTTCGTGATGTCTATCGCATTCATGGTGTCATATCCCGTCTTTCTTAATAAGATTAGAAGGACTTTCGAACTTAGAATTTAAATGATTCGTGCCCGATGAAAGAAATTTTTTTAAATTCCAACAAAAGAATTTATTTCATTAAAGCGATTACGAGAATTATTATATATAATATAATAATTGAATATGATTTATACATATATTTATAAATCATTGTATAAGTAATATATGTCAAGGTTTAATTAATTTATAATCTATAAGATCGGACTTGAGCCGTACGAATAATAATTTAATGGGCTTTAATTTACAAAGCCCAAAAGTAAAGCCCAAACACAAACCAAACCCTACTATATAAACTCATCATCTCCTCATTCTTGAACCCCAGCCCCATTTTCGATTTTCACTCATTCTTGCAAGAGGATCTACAAAGGTTGAATTCTTCTCTCAATTCTTTAAGTGTTTATATGCAAAATGTATATGTTTCATGTGTGTGTACATCGCGTGAGTGTGTGTGTGTTGTTGTTGTGGTGTGTGTGTGTGCGTGTGTGTCGAGTTGGTGGTTTGTGCGTGTATGTGTGTTATGAGAGAGAGAGGTGACGGCGGACCGCGACGTGGCGGCCAAGCTGACGACGACGCAAATGCGGTCTTGGCAACACTGCGTCGTGTGTGTGTGTTGTCTCCGCGTGTGTGTGTGTGTTGTGAGTGCCGAGCGAGCACAAGAAAGAGAGGGAGGAGGTCGACGTCGCGGCGATGGCGTGACCGCCGACCGGCGACGACTAGCCGGAGACGGCGACAGCTCGCGTGTGTGCTTGCGTGTCCGTATGCATGTGTGGTGTGTGTATCCGAGAGAGAGACGAGAAGAGGGAGAAGAGAGGGTGAAAGGAAAAAAAAAATATAAAAATGTGTCGCCGGAATCTGGACGCCGACGACGGCGGCTGGCCGGAAAGCGGCGCCGGAAAAGTGGGGGAGGCAGATTTTAGGTTTAGGGTTTTTGTGAGTAAATGGGCTGGGCTTGTGTTATTAAATTAAATGGGCTTGATTTTTCTAAAATTTAATGAGTTGGGCTTGGGCTCATTTTATTTAAGTGTGGGCTCTTCATTTAAATAAGTTAATGATTTTATTAAATGGTTTGGGCTTCTTGTTTTGGCGAGAATTAAGAGAAAATGGGTTTGACTTTGGTAGAAATTTAAATCAAGTTGGGCCCTTGTTTTAATTAATAAATAAATCGTTCCTATTTATTTAAATAATTAATTTGTTTTATTAAATTAAATGGGTGAGCCCATTTTAATTAAAGTGTGGTTTTAGTTAATTAATGTATTGGGCTGATTCAATTTTAATTTATAATGTTGGACCTTAATTAATTTAAAATCTTTGGGCTCAATTAATTAAATAAATAAGGTTTAACTTTAAGACTTAATTAATTAAATTATATTAAGTCTTATTAATTAAATAATTAACTTAAACTTAAATATAAGTTTAAATTATTTAATTATGGTAAGTTAATTAATTAATTAATTAATTACTATTAAGTTTAATTAATTAATTGATTAAGTTAAGGTTAAGTTCAAGTTTAAATTATCTTTAATTTATGATTATGACTTACTTAATTAATGTAATTAATTTCTTTTAATGAAATTAATTAAGTTATGATGATTAAATAAATTAAATTATGTTAGACAAGTGCATAATTTGATAATTATATTATGTGTTATATTAAGCGAGATTCCTTAATATATACGAACTTAGTATGTATTTCAAGTATGTTATACTTTTGTAAAAGTATTTATCATAAGAAGATTATGAAATTTAATTGCTTTTAAACGAAAAGTCGAAAGCAAGGTATTGTTGGTGCCTTAGTCGATATAAATTAGTTTTCAAATTTAATTTATATTTTGAAAACTCGGGCTTAACGAATCATAAGCTAGTATCCTCCTTTACTTGAATTTAAGGCTAGCTTTTCGAGACCTATTAAGATTAGTGCTTCTTGTAGGTTTTATCGATCAAGGGAATTAGCGCTGCTTTCCCGAGACGCATATCATTGTGATTTCTTCAGGCTTTGTCCTATCAAGGTGGGCTTACTTTACAAAAGTATATTTGAGTTATATGCTCTGATATTTCATGAAATGCAAACTGTTTATCCAATAAAATGTTTTTGTGCGCCTACTGCTTTTAAGGCTCGTATAAGAATCGATCGAGATTCTCTTTAATCTAATACATTAATTGAGAATTGTGTACACCGTTAGTTGTTTCGTGGGTTGATCTCCATCGGGCACTAACCAAGTAATGAGGCGTTATAAGGGTGCTTGTCTCGACGTGTTCCGAGTACGTCATGTTATTATGGTGCTTGTCCGGATACGTTCAGGCACATCATGGATTGTCCGGTTACGCCCCGATGACAATAATGGGAGAATGTGATCCGACGGTGGCTAGAGGTCCGGGATCAAAGCGAGTAATGTAAGAGTCGTGACAATGGGCCCAAATGAATGAAATATTTTGCATGCTTAGAAGTGGTTTCTTTTTAAAACCTTCTAAGTCATGTTATCATGATTGGATAAACCGCTTACGGATTTATGAAATGTTTATGAAAATGCATGCCCACCGAGTACATTAGTACTTAGCCCAAATATTTTCCAAATGTTTTCGGTTGATCAATGGGCTACCGACGGGCAGAGCCGAGATTTGAGTTCACTCCGTATTTTGACGGATTATTTCGCATTTAGACTTCACCGATGAATTAACTCTAATTTTATTTTCCTTCTTGTCTATGACTTGAATTTTACCTTTGATGAGCTTAGACTCGAATCCTTGATGTTTAGCATTTTGACGTATTTTGGCTATTAGAAGACGAAACTAAACTTGTGATCCCGAGGATAAATATTGTTTTGATTGGATTACATCCTTCGATGTCTTCCATTTTCATTTAGGAAGTTATTCCCAAATTCTAAGGGTTTATTGCCTCGATCAATTGAGTCAACTCATTTATTTTATATTTTCCATTATTTTTATTCGTCGCGCCTCGATTTACGAGCTTCCGTCATTTCTAGAAAACGGGGCGTGACAGAGTGGTATCAGAGCATAAGTTTTCTTTCGTGTCTCTGACTGCCAAAACCTTTTCATGTCGAGTCTATAATAGTATCCATAGACTTCTTGAAATCTCGATGACTCTCAACACCACACGCCTAACCGATCAACAAAGGTATGATTTAAATGTTTCAAAGTTTTGACTATGAAATCATGTATGCCATTGATGAAAGTTGTCATGTGAATTATCAAGTTATTTTCATATGTTGTTTTGTGAATTGTTTAAATTGTTTTCACAATATCATTGTGAGTCATTGTACTCGATAAGCTAAGTTCATTGTCGTGTTAGGACAACCCAACCCTTAACGGCAAATGAAATTGATTGTCGAATTAGATTTTCAAATCTTTTCGATCATGCATGAGACTGTTATCTAAGTTCATTGTCGTGTTAGGGACAACCCGAACCCTTAACGACACAAAAGAAATTGATTTTCGAATTAGATGTTCAAATCTTTTCGATCATATGTGAGACTGTTGGAACCTACTAATTGCTCTCACAATATCATTGAAGTCATCAGACTCAGATAGCTAAGTTCATTGTCGTGTTAGGGACAACCCGAACCCTTAACGAACCAAAGGAAATTGATTTTCGAATTAGATTTTCAAATCTTTTCGATCATGTATAAGACTGTTGGAACCTACATGATAATAGCTTCCACAAAAACGAAAATGATTGATGACGATATTTTGGATTCATATCCTGAAATGATCGAAATAAGGTATGGGTTCTATCACAAACTGTGTGTACCCAAGGACTGTTTTGAAATGTAAGTCATGATAGCTTCGCTATAACAACGTAGAAAGAACTAGTTCACTGTTTCACATAGAAGCGTTTGAACATAGAAGTCACATGAAAAGGATTGAGGATTCACTGAGTTACACCATTATGGTTATGATTAGTTCTCATGTAGGTGTTAACTTATCAAGAATGAAAGACGCATCGATAGAAAATGTTGGGGGCGAGGACGAGGACGATGGCGATGACGTGGTCGTGAACAAGGAAGAGGTTTTGTCCATCAAGAACATAACTCACGAGTTACACCGGACCGCATGAATGAATGAAGGTTCCGCAAAGAGAAACCTCCGTTTTTCAATGGACCGGGTGATCCGATGGATGCTGAGAAATGGATACGAGTTGTGGAACGAATTTTTAACTATATTTGATTTGAAGACAAGAAAAAAAAAAAAAGTGAAGTGCGTCACCTACTAGTTGGTGAAAGAAGCTGACTTCTGGTGGGAGTCAGTGAAACGCACCATGACTGAGGAAGAACTCGAGAACCTCACATGGGAAGAATTCATGGTTGAATTGTATGAGAAATATATACCAGAATGTTACCGTCAGAAGAAACAGAACGAGTTCTGGGATCTGAAGCAGAGAACTCACATGCTTCTTATAAGGCATTAGACTTAACTCCTGAACCATCGAGGGAAGCTTTAATGATTAGCACACCTGATGGAAAAGGAATGTCTGCTGAATACATTGTCTTGAACTTAGAATTGAACATAGGTGCTGAAAAACTTAGGGCAGACTTATATGTCATCTCTATAATAGAATTTGACCTCATCATAGGAATGGATTGGCCCACCAAAGTCAATGCCACAATTTTGTATAACGAGAGAAAGATCTCCTTCCAGACCCTTGGAAAGGAGGGGACGAATTTTCATGGGATAAGAATGGGAAAAGGAGTATCAGTGATATCTGCCATGAAAGCCACCAAGATTATGAAGAAAGGAGGTTGCTATGCAATTCTCGTCAGCTTGACAACAAAACCAGAGGTGGAGAAAACAATTGGAGAAGTTCCAGTGGTTCGAGAGTACGAAGATGTTTTCGGAAGAATTGCGGGTATGCCACCGGATCGGCAATTAGAATTCAATCGACTTAGAACCCGGAGCAGCTCCAGATCAAAAGCACCGTATAGGATGGCCCCACCAATTACAAGAATTAAAGATTCATTCGGGAACTGTTGGACCTAGGTTTCATACAACCTAGTGTGTCTCCATGGGAGCACCATCCTGCTCGTCAAGAAGAAAGACGGAACATTAAGGATGTGTATCGATTACGAGAGAATTGAACAAGCTCACTATCAAGAATAGATATCCTCTCCCGTGATAGACGACTTGTTCGACCAACCGAAAGGAGCCGGAGTATTTTCCAAGATAGACCTAAGGTCCGGATACCATCACTCAAATGAGAATGGATGATATTCCTAAGACAATATTAGAACACGTTACGGACATTACGAGTTCACAGTAATGCCGTTTGGGTTGACAAATGCCCCAGCTGTTTTTATGGATCTGATGAATAGAGTATTCCATCAATATCTTGATAGTTTCGTCTTAGTGTTTATCGATGATATTCTCATCTACTCTAAGACCGAGGAACAACACGAAGAGCATTTGCGTGTTGTACTCAAGAATTTGCGAAACGAGAAATTATACGCCAAATTCAGCAAGTGTGAATTTTGGTTAAAGGAAGTGATGTTCCTCGGACACATCGTGTCAGCCGAGGGAATCAAAGTAGATCCTGCTAAGGTGGAAGCCGTCAAAGGATGGAGGACACCATCAAACGCCAATGAGATCAGAAGTTTTCTCGGTTTGGCAGGATACTACAGACGATTCATTGAAGGATTCTCAAAATTGGCTAGGCCAATGACACAGCTTTTAAGAAAAGGGACCAAGTACATTTGGACCGAAGACTGTGAAAAGAGTTTTTAAGAGCTCAAGACAAAGCTAACCATCGCCCAAAGTGTTAGCAATCCTGAAGGAGAATGAAGGATTCAGTAGTTTACACGGATGCCTCAAAGTTGGGACTAGGTTGTGTACTAATGCAAAACCGAAAGGTGATAGCATATGCATCTCGTCAATTGAAGCCCCATGAGTTGAACTATCCGACTCATGACTTAGAGTTAGCTGCAGTCGTGCATGCTTTGAAGATCTGGAGACACCACCTCTATGGAGTCAGGTGTGAAATCTTCACAGATAATAAGAAGTTTAAAGTACTTTTTCGAGCAGAATGATCTGAATATGAGTTTTCAAATTTTATTTATTGCCCAAGTTCTGTCATTGAGTTTAACTCTATGATCTAGTTTCAACTGAGAAATCACTTGAGTTTTCACTTTTCGTGAAAGAAGTTAACAAACAGAAAATTTCATAAAAGAGTCATTTTGAAACCAAGCCTTCATGTGACTGAGAAGTATTTGTGACGGGTCTGGCCAGCCCATATGACCAAAGACATCTCAGTAGTCGTCATTCTGATCTTCGGATCCTATATCCCAATTATTAAATTCAAGGAAAATATTGGTTCAAACTCTCAAAAGTACGATCACCTCGAATTTCAAACTCTTACCCTTGTAAGTCGTTTTGATAAGTTTTCTTCAATCCCCGAAACTAATAAGTACGATGTAGGTTGACTTATCTTGTCACCTAAGTTTTCAGAAATTGTAAGTGATAGACATCAAGTTATGATGTAGAGAAGTTCTCGATGAGACAAGATATATATTCTTTCCCTATGATACACCTAAGTACGATGACCCTTGATGGGCTTTGCAGATACTGATGACAGTAAAGTTATACCCCCATGTGAGTGTTATGATAAGGAAGTTATGAACGAAATACTCTTTAGCATTGAGTGCAAGAGTAGAAGTAAAGGAATATATATGATATTCTTGGGAAATAATCTCATATTAATATTTTATAAAGAGAGAGATTACAACTTATCTTCAAGATAGTTGATTGTCCTTAAGACCTCGTTAGTAGGTTGGACATGTTTAAAGTTGGTGATGCACGACTCTTTTCAATGGACATATAAGGAATATTAGCATCTTTGTTAACAAATCTCTCGCTTTATACCTCAACCCTTAGAATTATGCTTGAGCATAATTGATTTCAAATATACGAGACCTTGATGGTCGAAAATATTGATCATCACTTTGTTGGGATGAAATGAGTGAAAGAAAGTTACTAGGTCCGGATCGAGTACAACAATATTGGAAAGGTCGATCACATCAAGCAAAGAATCAAAGAAGCTCAGGACAGACAAAAGTCTTACGCCGACAAACGCCGATCGACTTAGAATTCAATTTTGGGATCGAGTTTTTCTTAAGGTTTCTCCTTCAAAGGGAGTTATACGTTTTGGCAAGAGATGAAAATTACGACCCCACTATATAGGACTCTTCGAGATCCTAGACAGAATAGGCCTTGTAGCCTATAGTTGGCTTTGCCACTAAGCATTGGAGACGTGCACAATGTGTTTCATGTCTCGCATTATTAAGAAATACGTGTTTGATCCAAACACGTAATTAAACACGATGAAGTGGTCTTAGCTCGGACTTAAGTTATGAAGAAAGACCGTCCAAATTTTGGATAGAAAAGTTCAAGTTTTATGAACAAACAAATTGTTCTCGTTAAGTGAAGTGGAACCATCACGGAATGGAGGAGGCCACATGGGAACTTGAGGACAAAATGAAATCTAAGTATCCCAACTAGATTATCAAGGTATGGAATTTCGAGGACGAAATTTTTATAAGGATGGAGTGATGTCATATCCGTCCTTTCTTAATAAGATTAGAAGGACTTTCGAACTTAGAATTTAAATGATTCGTGCCGATGAAAGAATTTTTTTTTAAATTCCAACAAAGAATTTATTTCATTAAAGCGATTACGAGAATTATTATATATAATATAATAATTGAATATGATTTATACATATATTTATAAATCATTGTATAAGTAATATATGTCAAGGTTTAATTAATTTATAATCTATAAGATCGGACTTGAGCCGTCTTTAATAATAATTTAATGGGCTTTAATTTACAAAGCCCAAAAGTAAAGCCCAAACACAAACCAAACCCTACTATATAAACTCATCATCTCCTCATTCTTGAACCCTAGCCCCCATTTTCAGATTTTCACTCATTCTTGCAAGAGGGATCTACAAAGGTTGAATTCTTCTCTCAATTCTTTAAGTGTTTATATGCAAAAATGTATATGTTTCATGTGTGTGTGTACATCGCGTGAGTGTGTGTGTGTTGTTGTTGTGGTGTGTGTGTCGCGTGTGTGTGTCGAGTTGGTGGTTTGTGCGTGTATGTGTGTTATGAGAGAGAGAGTCGACGGCGGTGACCGCGACGTGGCCGCTGTTGCGACGACGGCAATGCGGCGGTCTTGGCTTGCGTGCGTGCGTGTGTGTGTTGTCTCCGCGTGTGTGTGTGTGTGTGAGTGCGAGCGAGCACAAGAAAGAGAGGAGGAGGTCGACGTCGCGGCGATGGCGTGATCACGACCGGCGACGACTAGTCGGGAGACGACGACACGTGTGTGTGCGTGTCCGTATGCATGTGGTGTGTGTATCCGAGAGAGACGAGAGGAGAAGAGAGGTGAAAGGAAAAAAAAAATATAAAATGTGTCGCCGGAATCTGGACGCCGACGACGGCGGCTGGCCGGAAAGCGGCGCCGGAAAAGTGGGGGAGGCAGATTTTAGGTTTAGGGTTTTTGTGAGTAAATGGGCTGGGCTTGTGTTATTAAATTAAATGGGCTTGATTTTTCTAAAATTTAATGAGTTGGGCTTGGGCTCATTTTATTTAAGTGTGGGCTCTTCATTTAAATAAGTTGGGCTGATTTTTATTAAATGGTTTGGGCTTGCTGTTTTGGGCAGAGAATTAAGAGAAAATGGGTTTGACTTTGGGCCGAGAAATTTAAATCGAAGTTGGGCCCTTGTTTTAATTAATAAATAGGTTGTTCCTATTTATTTAAATAATTAATTGTTTTATTAAATTAAATGGGCTGAGCCCATTTTAATTAAAGTGTGGGTTTTAGTTAATTAATGTATTGGGCTGATTCAATTTTAATTTATAATGTTGGACCTTAATTAATTTAAAATCTTTGGGCTCAATTAATTAAATAAATAAGGTTTAACTTTAAGACTTAATTAATTAAATTATATTAAGTCTTATTAATTAAATAATTAACTTAAACTTAAATATAAGTTTAAATTATTTAATTATGGTAAGTTAATTAATTAATTAATTAATTACTATTAAGTTTAATTAATTAATTGATTAAGTTAAGGTTAAGTTCAAGTTTAAATTATCTTTAATTTATGATTATGACTTACTTAATTAATGTAATTAATTTCTTTTAATGAAATTAATTAAGTTATGATGATTAAATAAATTAAATTATGTTAGACAAGTGCATAATTTGATAATTATATTATGTGTTATATTAAGCGAGATTCCTTAATATATACGAACTTAGTATGTATTTCAAGTATGTTATACTTTTTGTAAAAAGTATTTATCATAAGAAGATTATGAAATTAAATTCGTTTTAAACGAAAAGTCGAGCAAGGTATTGTTGGTGCCTTAGCCGATATAAATTAGTTTTCAAATTTAATTTATATTTTGAAAACTCGGGCTTAACGAATCATAAGCTAGTATCCTCCTTTACTTGAATTTAAGGCTAGCTTTTCGAGACCTATTAAGATTAGTGCTTCTTGTAGGTTTTATCGATCAAGGAATTAGCCGCTTTCAGAGACGCATATCATTGTGATTTCTTCGAGCTTTGTCCTATCAAGGTGGGCTTACTTTACAAAAGTATATTTGAGTTATATGCTCTGATATTTCATGAAATGCAAACTGTTTATCCAATAAAATGTTTTTGTGCGCCTACTGCTTTTAAGGCTCGTATAAGAATCGATCGAGATTCTCTTTAATCTAATACATTAATTGAGAATTGTGTACACCGTTAGTTGTTTCGGTGGGTTGATCTCCATCGGCACTAACCAAGTAATGAGGCGTTATAAGGGTGCTTATCGGATGTGTTCCGAGTACGCCATGTTATTATGGTGCTTGTCCGATACGCCCGGCACATCATGGATTGTCCGGTTACGTCCCCGATGACAATAATGGGAGAATGTGATCCACGGTGGCTAGAGTCCCGGATCAAAGCGAGTAATGTAAGAGTCGTGACAATGGGCCCAAATGAATGAAATATTTTGCATGCTTAGAAGTGGTTTCTCTTTTAAAACCTTCTAAGTCATGTTATCATGATTGGATAAACCGCTTACGGATTTATGAAATGTTTATGAAAATGCATGCCCACCGAGTACATTAGTACTTAGCCCAAATATTTTCCAAATGTTTTCGGGTTGATCAATGGGCGGCGACGGGAGGTGAGATTTGAGTTCACCAGTATTTTGTGGATTATTTACGCATTTAGACTTCACGATGAATTAACTCTAATTTTATTTTCCTTCTTGTCATGACTTGAATTTTACCTTTGATGAGCTTAGACTCGAATCCTTGATGTTTAGCATTTTGACGATTTTTGGCTATTAGAAGCACGAAACTAAACTTGTGATCCCGAGGATAAATATTGTTTTGATTGGATTACATCCTTCGATGTCTTCCATTTTCATTTAGGAAGTTATTCCCAAATTCTAAGGGTTTATTGCCTCGATCAATTGAGTCAACTCATTTATTTTATATTTTCCATTATTTTTATTCGTCGCGCCTCGATTTACGAGCTTCCGTCATTTCTAGAAAACGGGGCGTGACACATGGTCTCCCTACTTCTATTATGTCGGATCGCGACACTCGCTTTGTGAGCCATTTTTGGAGGAGTCTGTGGCGCGCGGTCAACACTCACCGAACTTCAAGGTGCTTACCATCCTCGACGGACGGCCGACGGAGGTTGTCAACCGGTCTCGGTAACCTACTCGATGTTTAGTTGGCGATCATCCCAAGGCGTGGGACCTCAAGCTTCCTCAGGCTGAGTTCGCCCATAATCACGCTGTGAACCGCTCCACTGGTTTTAGCCCGTTTCACGTGATCTATGGTCTGTCACACCGGGTCCCTCGATCTCCTTGCTCGCCCACAAGGTTCGCCAACACACTACCGCCGATGATCTTATTGCCCACCGCACTGATTCACCAATGACGCATGCTCGGTTGGTGGCCTCGACGGAAAAATATAAAGCCCATGCCGACCTCAAGCGCCGACCTGTTGAGTTCCAGGTTGGTGATTTTGTTTGGGCTATTCTGACCAAAGATCGTTTTCCTGCCCGTGAGTACTCCAAGCTTGCCTCCAAGAAGATTGGTCCTGTTGAGATTGTGGAGAAGATCAACCCCAATGCCTATCGTCTGCTGCTGCCGAGCCACGTCCACACTTCTGACGTGTTCAATGTCAAGCATCTTGTGCCTTTTGTTGGGGATTCTTCTGATGATGATGACGCCGCGCCAGATTCGAGGTCGAATCTTCTCTGCCCCGGCGAGTATGATGCGGCGCAAATTGTGGATGATTTTATGAAACGCGCGGATCATCCGAAGAATTGCCGCAATTCTGGGAAGTTTCATATTTCGAGGAAAACCTAGTGTTTTTCGGGTGTAATCGACGTTCCAAAAAATAGTCATTGCTTCGCAACGTCTGATGGCGGATTTCAGGCAAATTCCATCGTTTAGATGATCAAATTCGCAGTTAGTGTTTTTCGGGGTTATTTCACAATTTCGGATTTTTGTTTGGGCCTTTTTGGCATTCTTGTATTTTCGGAGATTAGGGTTAGTATTTAATCTTCGTTTGTTTCATTTCGTTGGCAGCTTTTGACATTTTTATGAAATCGAGATTTATCTCTTATCGTCAATTCTCAGTATTCCTTTGAATCAACGAGTTTTGATCTTGTTCTTTCTGTTCCACGCACGCACGCTGCATCAAGCTTCGAAGACAAAACCGATGCCACTAGTGAGGAGGGCAAAGGTCTGATTCTCATGCTAAGAATTGTGTCGTTGTATAAAAATTCCTAATTGATTTGAGAATGCTGATGAGCAGTGCGATTTTGAGGGAGCAAATGAAGTTGTTGGGTAAAAGATGCAGAGTGAGATCTTAATTGGTTTTCTTGACTCCCCATCAATTAATTTGTTTGTTGACTAGCTTGTGTATTCAGAAATATATATATATATATATATATAAGAAAATTATATAATTATATCTTGAATAATTGTATCAATACCCAGGCCTCAATTTTGAGATTACGCAAATTCTTTTGGAAGAAGATTCAGCCATCTGCGTCTCTTTTTCTTTTTTCTTCAGATTTTTAAGTGTGGTTTGATTTTGATCATTCCTCAAATACTGGGGTTGCGTCTTTTTATTTCATCAGATTTCTGGGTTTAATTTGGTGGTTATAGCATATAGGGGTGAAATAGTAAATTTACTAATATCTTTATTATTTTTAAAAATAATAGGTTGTATTGAGTGAAGTAGAGGCTATGAATAAAATCGTCTGATTTGAGAAAGAGAAACATTTGTTTCTAGATATTTAATTATGTGCGAAAATTTTGAAATGAAATGATAATGATACTTTTTTTCAGTATAAATGATACTTTCGAATTATAGTGTAAAAAAATAAATGATATTTTTCTTCAATGTAAATGATACTTTTATTAAGAACAAATGATACGTTTGTCCATCTGACTGACGGATGTACATGAGTTTTTATGTCGACAAATTAACAAAAATTAGAACATTTGATGCCTATGAACACACATAGAGCAAAATAAATCTCTCATTTTAATATTGAAATGTGCCCCATAAATTTTCATTTAGCGTAATGAATATTTATAAATTTTCATTTAGCGTAATGAATATTTCAATGTTGCCTCGAGACTATATTTTTCCCACAAAGCAATAACAAAACCAATTGATTATCGTCTTCAAAACCCTAACAAATCAATATCAAAACCAATTGATCAACGTCTTCAAAACCATAACACGTACGCTATATCAAGAATATTCTGAAGCCTTTAATAATTTATACGATTTAAACTGATTTATTTGATTCATATCTTAATTAAAGGGATAAAATTTAAGATATTTTAATGATAAAAATACAAATACTTAATTATAAATATGATCAAGAAAACACTTTTAAGAGGCAAAAGTCAACCATTAACACGCACATTACAGCAAGAATATGCATGTGTGTGTGTGATTTACTATTTTTGCCTTAGCCAATCTAATAAATTATGAAGCAAAAACCAATTATGCTAATCAAGAATGTGTGTGTGTGTGATTTATCTTGTTTAGCCTTCCCATGAAAATTATTCATCTTGAAACGCATGAAAATAAAGGGTTTATTTATTAATGTGTTTGTTTATTTATTTATAATGTGTTAAAGAAGTTTGTTTCGGTGAGGCCAAAGTCATGGATTACTTTGAAGAAAAGCCCATAAAAAGTTTAACGACACACAATAATCTCGGAGCCCGAAAATCTGCAGAATAGCAATCTTGGCCTGTTTTGGAATCACGAAAAGAAACGGTAGTGGGATTGACAGTCGGCTTCGGAAAGGGGGAAATGACGCTAACAAATTTCAGTGGAGGTGGTGTCGGTTTTGGTGAGCTCTTATTTCATTCTATAAACAAATTTTATGCAATTTGTTCATGATTTTTGCTTAGCTGAATCTCTCCTCCTTTTTCTGGATAACTGGATTTTGAACTGGGTTCAGGTTTCGGAGTTGGCTGTGGTTTTGGAGTTGGTTGGGGATTCGGAGGTCAGTTACTCTATTTTCTCTGATAATCTAACTTCGCTTTTCAACAGATAAAAAGTTGAGCAGAGAAAAATGGGGAAGGACAGGATTCTGGATTCATATAAACTTGATTATTTTGGTCGAATGATGCTAATGGTTTTTGATTTGTTTCAAGTGCTTTTTTTTTTGTTATCCAGCTGCATTCTCCTATGTTGATTTAGCAGCAAATGTGAATTTTGGTGGAGTTATCTTGTTTGGACTGGAGGATGAACCATACAAAATTGTATTATGATTTTCTTCTCGAGTTCTTTGTTAGACAAACCAATAAAATGGATGAGTATATGAATTGCTGAATGGAGAAAATAATGTTGTCTATCTATCTATATATGTCTCTGTATTATTCAATGCCAAAGTGTGGGTTAATTGCAATATACGAAAATGTGTAGTACTTGAGTTGAGAAGATATAGGTTACGAAATTTATGGAATATATGAAGGTCATCTTGATTTCAGCATGCTTTCAACTTGTTATGATGCTAGCATTCATCAGTGGCTCGGGAGCCTGTCAAGTTTATATTTTTCGTGCATTAAAATTGCTGAAGTACAGCTATTTTTTGTAGTTAGTTCTACTTCATGAATTGTACACTTCCTTCCACATTCAGCATAGTGAAAAAGATGCAGTATTACTTCCATGTGACCATTCTATTCAAGCATGTATCGTAGTATTAAGAAGTGGAAGACTTTGAATTGCTGCACATTAAGGTAGTAATTGAATGTGGTCCTTTGCTTTGCCAACTTACTACTTACTAGGGATTTAGTGTTGTTATTTGGATAACGAATTAGGACAAACCTCTCATAGAATTTAATAGGTTGTACTCCAGTAGAATGTTTAGATCAATGTTTGTTATTTACTCGACCTGCTTGATGAGATGATTGTGAATATGGTCACTTTTGTTGCTTGTCTCTCCATCTTTATTGAAACTTGATTAATAGCATCTGTATCACTCATGGTGATCTCAAACTACTGTATAGTAATCAAATTACATGAAACAAATATTTGACTATGACTTCTAGAAACCATTACCATGCTTTATTAATCCGAATGCTTGTCTGGGCAGTGCTATATATTTCCCGAAAAAAACAATGTAGAGGATAGTTTTATGAATTTCAACCTCAAGTTTCTGCGGACACCGTGACCTCACTATTACATTGTCGTGGAATGGCTTATTATCATATAGCTTAAACTATGAAAGCCAAAATTTGATGCTGTGATGTCTTCATTGATAGTTCGTAAAAACATAGGCAGTCATTTCCTACTTTGCCATGTACTATTTAGAAGACTTGGTTATGCTTCCATTTCTGCATCATTGAACTTATGTCGCCTTTTATTTCAGGTGCACCCTTGAACATCTTCGGACTTGGTGCAGGTAAAACCGTGCAAGAACATGGTTCTACTCTGTCATTGTTTCATCTATTTCTACCCTAATGCATTTATTCATTGACCTGAAGGTGGTGGCTGTGGCGTTGGGTTGGGGCTTGGATGGGGATTTGGTGCAGCTTATGGCAGTCGGTACTATAGTCCTGGATTAACTTTCCAAGGCGTCGAATTTGACAGTAAACGAAGTGAAGAAAAAGATGCCAAAAACTTGTTAAAGAACAAGTAGAAAAAGTACGCTTGTCACTGAATTCTCCTTTTCTGTCTCTCAATGAAGTGCCGAAAGCGTCTATTGTTTGGAAATTTAATGATTAGTTTATTTCTCTATGTCGTGAAATCCAGTCTCACAGATTGCTTATCATGTTGTATTTCACTTGTAATCTTGATTATTGACATAAGGAGGTTCAAGGTTATGTAGATGTTGATTTCTAATAAAATATATTAAACACGGTATTTATCAAATATACGTACACGAGTGCGTATATGCACGTGCGGACATATTTAATATGATTGATAAATTCTTTTGATATATACAATATACAGTAAAACCTCTATAAATTAATACTCGATAAATTAATAATCTCTCTAAAATAATAAAATCTTCCGGTTCCGACTTGGGCCTTTGTAAAAAATCATCAATTTCGATAAGATAATAAAATAATAAGTTTTCGGAAAATCCTTTATAAATATTAGGTCCCATCAAAACTCTAAATTAATAATTCATAAATATTACAAAATTATAAATATTATGGTAATTTGCTAAAATATGAATCAATTGTTACTTGATTTTCTTAAAATTTAAATCTAATTGGATTTCATCCCTAATTTTTTAATGGTCGCCAAGAGTTCCTGTGTCGAGTTCTCTAGTCGCAACAAAAATTATGAAGAGTTGTTGTCGCTACTAAAGCCTCCTTTCTCGTGACTAGTTCCAGCGGTACTGAGTCATCTTCAGCCTCGTCATTAGTAGGATCTTCAATAATATCAGCAACAATTTCCTCTAAATTTTGAACCATTGCACATTCATCATTTTCGCCCGGATAGTCCGCCAGTTTGTTGACGTCCATTTTATTGCGATAACCAACATCCTTGATCATATTCTCAAGTTCATGTAGACTTTCTTCAAAATTTGTCTCACTTGAGTCGCGTGAGATTTCTTCATTTGAACGGATTTTGCAATGCCTAAAGCAATTTGCTATTGACACTTGAGAAACATTGGTTGTCCAAGCGGAGACTGCAAAATTGATGGCATCTAAAACATTAGTCTTTTCGTGATTAGGTAGCCCCAACTCATGACCTTCCAATAGATTTTGTAGAATCTCCTACGATAGTGCATCTTGAAAGCTCTAATTATTCCTGCATCACATGGTTGAATCTTTGATGTCATGTTAGGTGGCAAAAAGAATAGCTCAACATTCTGTAACCCTTCAATGTTTTTTTGATGGGCTGGACAATTGTCAACCATCAACAAGATTCTTCTACCATTCATTTTGTGATCAAACCACCGAACATATTCTTCAAAAAAAACACTAGTCATCCATGCCCTCTTGTTGGCACGATAATGACAATTGATGTTGCTCATGTTGATGTTTTTGAAGCAACGAGGCTTTGTATTTTCAATAATCCACAAATGAATTTTTTCGAACCATCCTCGTTGCAACAAATAACAATTGTAAGCATCTCTTTATCTTGCTTTCTTCCTCAAGTTGTTTGGTTGCAAGAGAGTGATCACCAGAACTCAGAAATGACCTATTTCATCCAAATTAAAAACATCCTTCATGGAAAATTGGTTTATTTTCTCCCTTATGGCCTCCAATTTCATTTCCACGTCCTGCATGTCAACCGAACCACTTTCTCCAAAACGACGGAATGATTTAATATCATGTCTGACCTTTAATTTTTCAAGCCAACCTTGAGAAAATTGATGTTTAGGAGGGTGTTGAGGATACAAAAGCTTCATTGTCTCCTTTGCTTTCTCCAAAATAAACTCTCCGGTCATGTTGACTCGATCTTGGTACTAAAGAAACCATTCATAAAGAATCTTCTCCATATCTGGATAATTCGCCGATTTGTGTCGCTTAATATCCCCACCCTTCTCAAAGTTGGTGAAAGGTACTACGATGATCTCTTGAGGTGTTTGATATTGTACATCGTTACTAACTTTCAAAGATATTTTCTTCAACCCACTCTTGTAAATCTTTTTGAGTGCATGTGGATGATCTCTTATACTCACATAATGCTTTACGCATTTGATCATTCATGGATGATTTTGTGATGCCTTTTAGATGAGAAGATATAATTGGGACTTGGGTGTTATGAATTATTTTATTTCCATATCGAGATTTATATAGTATATGTTTCCTTTATGATGCATGAATATATTTAATTGACAATGAATTGATATATATATATGTAATTGTTAATTGTATATAATAAATTTATATTATACATGAATATATTAAAGTAGATACACAATGAATTGGTTGTTGATACATGAATATAATTAATTGAAACATAATAAATTCATTTATTTTCAATACATGTACCAAATTTGCTGAATTTAAAAGTCTCTCTTTTAATTAATAAATTATGAATTTACCGATATACTAATATCTCTCTAAATTAATAAAATTTCATAGTCCCAAGGATATTAATTTATAGAGGTTTTATTGTACTCTCCAAATCTAAGTTTTTCATTGAAAGAAACACGAGTTACTATCAGATAGTCATGAGCGAGCTTACTTCACTGACTCGAAATAGCAACTCAAAATTGTAATCCAAGTTTTCTACATAAGCCATGAGATGACTATACAAGTTCAAACATATGCATAATGATTAATGAGATGCCCAGAACTGCAAAACAATATGCAGAAGTCACAAAAGTTTATATACAGCTCGTCTTTCAATACATGAAACCATTAGACAACAGAGGCGACGATGACAATAAGTTTCTGAAGTGGAAAAGGCCTCAAAGATAGTTACTACAAGAGATTGGTACAACAGCAGCTCCAAAAATACATCGGTACAACCAGCCTTATCGTCTACAGCACCCAGAAGAAACAAAACCGGCTAGTGGGGCTGCTTGAGGTATTTCTAAAGCAGCTCAAGCGTAATCATGAATGCTAAATTACTGTTCTGATCAATATAGTTCAATGAATGCAGTATGTCATCAGTTTAGGGCAGGTGAAGCCATCGCCAACTCTCTGTCTCTTCCGCAGATGAATCCTGAATTAGAATGGAGAAACGAAGCTCCTCCTCAGATTGTGTGGATAGCCAATAAAACTGCAGGCGAAATAATATATAGTGTATTAAGAACTATTGAAGCTTCAACTCATATAATATCTAATACCATAGATACTACCATCGCAGAGTTACAAACAGAATGGACCAAATAAGCAACTACTGTGGGAATCTCATGGAGAAATAGGAAGCAACATCAAGATGTTAAGTATAACATTTCAAGATAAGAAAGCAAATGGTCAGTAAGTACTTTTTCCAAGTTTGTCAATCTTTGAAGCAAACGCTGCCACTGCCTCCAGGGAGGGATCCCTAGGCAGAGTAATTTACCAAGCACAAATACTGTAACTAGTGAAGACAAATATAGATTTCATTTCTTTGATTTCTTTGGTGCATAATGCCTGTACTCCTTTCACTATTTACTTTTGATATACGCAAAACAACAGTTGAAATCAAATTTGTAGCACCAAAAAAATAAGACCTAAAAATGAGTCCCAATATGGCGGAAGCCTATGGGCTTATAACAAAAAAAAAATCTTTTGATTCCCCCTAACTGTTAACTAGCATGCATGACATTTGCCTCTAGGCCACAAACATGCTCTAAGAAAGGTACCACGTTCTTAGTTTGAGAACCTAACATACCGCCAACTATCTATAATACAATTTCATTTCTCCTTACGTTAGTAGATTACTTGGGCCCTCAACATAATCCATTAATCTTGACTTACAAGTACAGCCTAAGAAACCTTGAAAACTATTTGTGTCAGGGCTTCATAAAGATAATATAAACAGAAAGTTTTCCACAAACAGTTGTTAACAGTTTCAACATTCAAAGATGCAATATTCTAGCTGAAGGAAAAGGACATGTCACATGAGTATAAGAGCAAAAAGACACACACACCAAATAACTAAATTTCATCCCTCCGGTGCCAAACATTACAGATATTGTAAAATGTCAGACATCCTCAAAAAATTGTGTTTACCAATAAAATCAATTGAACAATACATGGAAAATTTATGGTCTAGAAAACAGTCAGGAGGACAAAAGAAGTACTCAATTAAACTGGAAAATGTGTCAGATTACAGCTCCAAACTCATGGAAAGATCTATATAATATATGATGTGTCATAACACGGTTATGAAAAGATGATTATTGTTGGGGTGTATTTGCCAGGTTGAAGGTGGGAGAGAAAGGTAATCATTTAACTCCTTTAGGAAAACACTATCTTAGCTTGTTAAAATTGTCACATAAATATTCCACTATATTCTTTTTGAAAATGAGGAAAGCAGCTTTACAATGTGTCTCCCTTCAAATGTTTTTTGTTGAACTTTCTACGGCATTTACGTGTTGAGTTGATTGTGTAATGCTGCAGAATGAAACATTTCCTGTACATGGCCATTTGTCAGTCTAATAGAAGACCAGATATAAAAGCTTTGACATTGAAACTTAGCATCCAGAACACTGTTTCTGCAATTATGTTATAAAGCTGCTATAGAGGACAATACAGATAGCTCATTATTGGGCTACCGGTGAATTTCTATTTTTATCGAAATCGGGCAAAAGGATAAAGCTACACCACCTAGAGCTGACTCCTAGGCACAGTTTTAGGTTGGACAAGTTAGATTAAATCATTAGACAAATGTAGGAGCAAAAATTGATTCAGACACAGGCCAAAGGATGCCACACGTACCAGGACAGAAACATTTTGCTGACCCAAAGAAGAGATTCACCAAAACAAATTGAAAATGTTTTAATTTTGATTACTTCTAGACATTTTCACAATATCTAGAGTAACTCCAATCATTTGCATGAAGCATGTCAATAACAAAAAAAGTGAAAAAATGTGATATGAAATTACACAAGTTCGTATGCTGTAGGAAAATGGATGCAATTATAAATGGGGTTATACATGAAAGTAAAACCATTTAAATATTTGATACTGTAGTTCATATCATATATTTTTATCATTTAATCAGGGACTATGACATGTGTAAGATCAGGACAAACTTTGACAAAGTTATATTGAACTTGTAAAACAACTAGTACGAATAACCTCACACCTCATACAGGAAGGTGGAGGGAAAACTAATCTAGAGTGGTACTATAATGTACGTAACCTATAACTCAAGGAGAAGGGCTGATTGTAACAATAAGAGGTCTGGAAAACCATTATCAAATTGCAAACACGGTCCAATCTCAAGTTTCCCACTAAATCACTACCAGAAATAAAACAGTTACCATATAGCAAATAGAAAAAAAGGAAAAGAAAAAAAGGTTAATCAGCAGGCTCACCAAGTAGGCAGAGTATGAGAAAGAAGGAGAAAACAAGTTGGACAGGCCGACTATATTGCACATGATATTGGGATCTCTGAAGCTGTCTCTGGATACTCCCACACCAACCATACCATTGTTTCTCATAATCATCGCAGCCATCAAGGCAACTTTTACTCTTCTCATAGCACGTATTAATGCCCTTCATATTCAATGAAAATTATGATCAAATTAGCACCAACTCAACTATATAGAAATATAACAAGCTTATAATATAATAGTAGAATAATGAAGGAAAATAAGTTACTAACTCTAGTCAAATTCTGGGCTCTAGGTAATGTAGCACCAGCATCTTGAGGCCCATCTGTAAGCTTTAGTTTCTTGTAACCATTCTTTGACCACTTCAATTGCGACATAGATGATTCCATTGTATCTAAAAAACCTGAAAAACTAGGTATCTTTCGTGGGGGAAGATCAGGCTTTGCACTGGATGAATCGTGTAGAACATCATCAGCTACAACGATCTTCCATGAGCCAATGTCTGCACTTGCACTAGCTGCCCTCCGATGACCTGAAAACTTATCCCCCTTACCCTCGACTTGAACCAATTCAACCAAATGAGATGAACTCCTCGAACATTCATTATTCCCTTGTTGATCACCCTCTCCTGGATTTTCCTGGCCCTGCTCCCTAGCATGATGCTTTCCAAATAGTTTATTTGGGGAAGATAATGATTGTCCTGAGAGAAATAGTGCAAGCTCATTTCGTTCTCCTTCATCCAACCGCACCCAAGGTAATGGTGGCTTGCCTTGTCGTACTGTCGATTCATTCAAAGATATTTGAACTTTTTTTATTTGATTCTCTATTGCAACAATGAAATCCCGATGCCTATCCTTTGCATCATCGGCCGAGCTACTGCTTTGGTAACTCGACCTTACAGCACGTCCAAATTCTTCCAACTGCAATCCGTCGTACCCACAACCTTTTGATTAAGCACGGCAGCGCAAACAATTTCACAATACAATAGCTCACACCATGACAAAGTGATACTTCCATAAAATCTGCTAGGCATTATAAGTTTACACAGATTAATCATTACATGAGTATAAGATCAGCAAATAACCTGCCACTTGGTTGTGCCAAGGGTTGTTTGAAGATCTCTCCGAAGCTCATCCAAATTCCAAGAACCGGAGGGCTCCTTGATCGCATGAATCCATGTCCTATATGTTGATTCCATCCTTCAGAATGAATCAGATGTATTAGTTAAACCAAATAACAAATCTCCCACTACAAAACAACAGGAAAATCCACAGAGCAAATCATTTAATCAATAGCTGGGTGAAAAATGGGGAAGATTTTGAAAGCACCTGTCGGAAGATTCCTGAACGTCCTCTGCAGCAGAGAAAAACGGATCTTTTTCCCATCTATCAAATGTTGATGTCATTTTCCCCAAAAATACGGGCCCTTAGATTAAATTTACCAATTGGAGGCAAAAATCAAAATGGCGAACTCAAAAATTTTCCCAGAAAATAATAACAGCAAAACCCCAGCTGGCGCTGATCAATCTGTATGCCTAGAAACAAAAATTGGAGAAATAATCGAAAGAGAAAACGAAATCGTGACAAAACGATGGTCTTTTTTTCTGGATTTGGTTGATTAGTTATGGAATCGTGGAGCTGGAACTGCCGGGAAAAGACGATCTTTCTTTTGCAATTATCTGAAGGCAATGTTGTCGTTTTCGGTTCTTGGTGGCTGGCTTAGATTTTGGTAAGCGGTCAAAATAATTGTGCATTCGCTTTTTTTTATTGAAGCGCACCCGCTAGTAAACAGCTATACCAACATTTTCATATTTCATTCCGCCATTATAAGAAAAAATATATTGTAGGGTCATTTTGTATTTTTTGTTGCTGTGATAATCAAGAGGAGTTTCCCTTCAAAATAATTGTGCATTTTTTTTGTAGAATTGCAGTTAAGCTCTTGCCCATTTCTATTAATACTCTCCTCAAAAATCAGAAACCACTCTTCAGGTCCAGTATTTTAATTCATAGTAGACGATAATAACTTTATTATTAATTTTGACATATAATATCCTCGCTAATTAATTTACAAACTGCAACAATAACTTCTACATTTTTTTGCAAAAGACTTATTATTTCAGTTGGAAAGTTTCATTTATTTGTTAGCCTGATTTGCTCCAATTAATTCCTCTATTTATTACCCAAAAAACGATTTTGCTCATTTATTTTAGGATAATTGTCGGTAGGCTAACTGAAGTCGATAAGCATATAAAACAACAGGGTTCTGTAGCGGTCCGGCGCGAATCTGTATATGGTTTTTTTTCAGCAGTTGAATCACTAAAACAATTAATATATAGAAATACAATTTGCAGCCATTATTGTTTGCGTTGTTTTTCAATGGCTATGGACAGGGAAGGACGAAGGGAGAGGGGCCCCATTAGGCCCCACTGAGAAATTCTTTTCAAGAAAATAGTGGATATTAAAGATGATTTTTCTGTACTATATTTTTCTCTTTATAGTATACTTTATTTGAAAAAATAATAACAAATTTATTATTTTATTTTTGTACCTTTAAATTAAATTCTTAATTATATAATATTTTCATCAGTATAACCCCAAAATCTAATAAAAAGGCTCAAGTGAGGCTATCTTCTCATAAGGGTTCGTGAAAACTGTACTTAATAAAATAAATTATGATTGAATACGATCACTATATTTCCTAATTGAATGATCTCATTACTTAATTAAATATGGTTTTATATATCATCACGTGAGTTCTCACTTCTCAACCAAAAGCCATGTCCTAGCATATTAGTAAGGCATATGGGACAAAAGCCATTTCTCCAAATTCAGATTGGTCCATTTTTTGAAATCCTTCTCCCGTTTTGTGTCTTTATACTGATGAAGAATTGAAGATGGTGTATAGGCTAACGCCGTATAATTATAAAGGCAAAACAAATTTATGAGGTATTTAATTTGGGGCTGTTGGGATAAAACAATAAACTTATTAGTATTTTATTATCTTTTAAAATCGGAGTTTATAGAAAGTAAAATGTGGATTGTGAATAGGATCAGACCTATGATAATTATGCCTTTAATATTTTTCAAAAACAATCCTACAATTTCCTTATTGGTGTTAATAATATGATTAAACGAACCATAGTTATATTAAATGGTAACTTATAACATCAACAGTTAATACTTTTTATTGAATTAAATTGATTTTATTTTGGTTAGATATGCGCTTCAATTTATTGTAATACTATTAAATTATTAAAGTGCATTAATTCTTAAAATGTGAATATTAAGGCGTATTAGCGAAGCTAATCCAGTTATGAACAATTAATTATTATGTATATTGATAGTTTATTGTAAAAAAATTATATCTTCCATATATTTTGACATATATTTTTCATTATTTAATAATATTATTAATTTTTAATGAATTGCTCTTTTATAACAAAATGACTTATGCAGCTTTCTTATTGTTGTGAACCTAATAAAAAATAATTATATTTGCATTAAAAATATTACTAACTTTTAACTTTACTATATTGCCTGAAACATTTAATTGGACTCCTTGACAATTTTTTATGACTCTTCCGCTATTCATGGAACAGTTTTCTTTCTTTTCTTCAAATGAGATTGATTGAAAAAAATCGCATCAACCCATATATGTTCTGTCATCAAATCCAGAAAGACTCCCTCAGTTCAGTACGGTTCTTCTCAATAACAATTAACAATGATTTTTTAATCTCTCACCAATGCGTCCCCATCCAAATTGCCAATGAGTGGCGGACTATAGGGAGGATGTTTGAGCATATTCTCGATATATATATATATATATAGGGAAGGGTTAACGTGAGAACCATTTTTATTATGAGATGATGAAAATGAATATCTTATGAAAGAAATGAATACGTTACGAAAGTTAATGAATAAAAAATAGAATTTTAGCCTCTCACGATTCGAACCCGGTGAAAATTCGAATTTTGATTCATTAACTTTCAACAGTATTCATTAACTTTCATAGATATTCATTTTGTTTTCGTAGCTCTTACCACGTTAAAATTGATTCTTATTCAACTCTCTCTCTCTCTCTATATATATATATATATATATTGACGGTGACTTTCTAAAAATTTCATTAATTTTCATCAAACTAGCCACCATTGAGATCAACCGTTGTTGTGCGCACGATAGCTAACCTCGTCAGCAGCTAGTTTGACGGTGGCTAATTAAATTTTTAGAAAATAGAAAGCCACCGTCAAATTATGCTTAATATGATTTTTGTTTTGAATATATGATTTTTAGTCATTAGCGTCGTTGTTAGACACCGTCGTGTATTCTCGTCGGAAAGGAGATGCATGGGTTTGAGAATAAGAGGAGAGATGCATATAGGGCTTGAAAAAGAATATTAGAGAGAGACGTTTTGTGTGTGTTTGAGCTTGAGGGCAATAGAAATGTTGGGTGTGTGGTGTGTTAGCCACTTAGCTTTTAAAATCAAAAGGCAAAGTCAAACGGAATATCAATTATTAAGAAAAATCGGTCAAAAAATTAGTAGAATATCATTCTTTAGTTTTGAATTTACACTGAAAATTAGATAAAATATGTAAGAAGATGTTTGATATGTGAAAAGAACTAGACAATAATTAAGAATTGTGGTTATTTTGTAACTTTTAAAAGAATTAAGAGTAATAATAAATTAATAGTGTTGTTAAAAATAGTATACGAGTTATTATAGTAGTTATATTAAATTTTCTCCATCGAAAATTTGTGGCGCAAACATTAGTATAGCCAAACACGGCGCAGGTATCAAAACCCTCTTCCTGAAACCTGCCGCCAGACAAGAGGGTTTAAGGCGGAAGGAAGTGGTGCTGTAATGGCGGAGAACCAAGAAGAATCCCTCTGCGAGGCCGCGAGAAACGGTGAACTCGAGCGAGTAAATTCTCTGATTGCAGCCGGAGCTGATGTCACCTACTTCGACGATGAAGGCCTTACGCCGCTGATGCACGCCGCCCGAAATGGCTGCTCGGAGGTGGTCAAAGCGCTCCTCGACGGTGGTGCGCCGTGGAACGCTCTCTCCCCCTCAAATCTCTCCGCCGGAGACTTTGCCATGGAAAATGGCCATCAATCCGCCTTCGACGTCCTCCTTAATGCCGGTCCGCCTTTTGCACTTAATTTTCCAACTTTCTACTGCCTGTTTAATTTTCTCTCGTTACTGTGTAGATTTGGTTTGCCATAGAAGGAAATTGGTAGTAATGGCTGGGTTGCCGGGTGTTCGGTGATTGGAATAAGTAAAGAGCACTTCTAATAATAGCAGTAGCGTACATCATTTTCCTTTTGATTTTCCAGTTATCAGTTGCAATTAGAAGACAGAAGAAAGTGCTTCTTCTTCTTTTTTGGGGGGAAGGGGTTTCTATCTGTTAATAAGTTTGCAAATTTGTATGATCATGTTATGCAAACTGGTGACTAAATGTCATATCCCTAGGATTTTGAGGTGTTGATTCTGGGCACTCTAAAAAGGTTTACTAGCTGTACCGGAAAGTTGAGCTATATTTTAGTAAACCTGAGTCTGGGATGTTTTATGTTCTCTCTGTAAAAGCTGCTATTTTTATCATAAATATAATATAACCTGCAATACATTGAATTACTATGTTGTCATAGAAATATCATACAATGTGCTTCTACTTTAATCTTGCTTTTATATTGGATAAAGGGCTAGTGATTCTGCAGTTCTGCTTAATGGCTTAGAACATATAATTAAATTCCGGGTAGCTAATTCATAGCCAACTAGGAACACACTACATAGATGCTTATGTGCTTGTATTTTCACTTGGATTTATTGTTTTCTATCTGCAACACAACCCATCACCTGAGGTATGCATCATGAAGCAAAATGAGAAATTTGCTTTTGAAAGAGAAACAGAGTTCATTATGCAATAAACATGTTTGATTGCTCCTTGCCCCATAGAGTCGTAGTTTCTTCCAGGTTATTGGTTCACCATCACAATTCTCATCTTCAACAGTAGCTTTAATACCATACCTCGTCTATTATTTTACTCTCTAGCCATTTTATACATATTTACTATCTGATGTCTTTACCTGTAACCTTTTCTTTTAGTTAGAAGAATTCCATTGTTCTTTGTGTTTAACTTTGTTAAATTGATGACAACATATTGATTATTAATAGGCATTCAAGCCGAATTGGTTCTTGGAACTATAGCAAGGAAAAACAATACAAAGGGAAATCCTAATGGGGATTATTTGGATGAGAGGGTCACATTTAGTGAGAATAAAGTAATGGATGCCGAAAGCAAGGCTATTATGATGGCCTGGGAGAAGCCACTAATGGAAGCTCATGCTAAAGCTATTTGCTCGGGAGGTGGGCATGTATTGAACATTGGGTTTGGCATGGGTATTGTGGATAGTGCCATACAGCAATATTCACCTGTGTCACACACCATTGTTGAAGCTCACCCAGAGGTATACGCTCGTATGCTTCAGACTGGGTGGGGTGAGAAGGAGAATGTGAAGATAGTCTTTGGCCGCTGGCAAGATGTCCTTTCTCAACTGGAGTCTTATGATGGTAATATATGCGATTAAAGTCTTATCTTTTAGATAGTTTAATGATAAAACCAACGTAATAAAATGTTCTATTTTTTATTTTTATTTATCTGCCTTTTCTAGGGATATTCTTTGACACTTATGGGGAATATTATGAAGATATGAGAGAGTTTCACCAACATCTTCCGCAGTTATTGAAGCCTGGGGGAATATATTCATTCTTCAATGGACTTTGTGGTAGTAATCCCTTCTTTCATGTTGTTTACTGTCAGTTAGTTTCGCTGGAACTCGAGATGTTGGGTTACTCGACACAGTTCATACGCTTACCAGTGAAGGATTGTTTAGGAGAAGAAACCTGGGAGGGTGTGAAACACAAATACTGGCAATTAGATACTTATTCCCTTCCTGTTTGTCAGTCTCTAGATGATTCTGATTGTTAAATTTTCACATTTCTCTTCCACCTATTGGGTTATGAATATTGTACTTTGCTTGAATGTAGACTATTCTTCACTCGTTTCAGAATATAGTGTGAGCATCTGGCTTTTGATAATGAAGTTCCCTCTTGTTTCTTTTGGTGCTTTGTATTTGACTGATTTTGATTTGTAGTGCATATGCTTGTTGCTTTATTTTTCTCGATGTAAGATATACAATTTGTTTTCTGAGGCTGCTGATCATTATTTGTGGTTTAACAATTGGGTTAAGAAATGTAAAACCACTTATCATGTCAAACCTTTGAACATACACCTAATTTGTTAAAAGGAGTGACATGCCTGCAGTGGATGTTGATTTCTTCATATTCCAGTACCATTCTGCATTACATGAAGTGTTGATGAAAAACAGATATAAGATATAATATAAAGAATCAAGGTGTAAATATATGTTTTAAGCACTAAGAAGTTTTCCAATAGCCTCATGAGGCGTAGGCCTTGAGTCGGTCCAAGGCGTAAGAACTGAGGTGTAAATCATAAAAACACATAAAACTTATAACTAATATAATAAAAACACATAAAACATAACAAATATATAAAATTACATAAAAAACATAAGTTCATAATTAAGTTTCAAAAGCATCACTATTTATTGCAACATATTTGAAAGCTACATAAAATAAATTGCAATAGACAATAGTAAAAGAAAAAGTATGCATAAAATGTAGGAAATAGAACTTATGGACTAAACTTGATACAACTAGAAGAAGTGAGGAACTGCTACTGCCGGACGGCGCCTCCGAGTCGCCGGAGAGGGGGGAGAGGTAGAGCGAGGGAGAGGCAAGGGAGGAGAGAGTGAGGAGCGAGGATTAGGTTAGGTTCTTTCAATTTGAGCTGTTTTATGACAGCCCATTCCCAACTAAAGCAGAGGATAATGAAAGCCCATAATGGAATCTATACAATCTTGTGGATTTTTTGCACTGTTTGTGGTCTAAAAATGTTCAGGACTTGTATTATGAAGCACCAATATGCCTTTTAGGACAGAGTATTCTGCCAAATATATATTTAATACGAATACGATAGAAATATGTGTAAATACATATTTAATACGTTTTTTAATTATTATTAGTATTTATTTTTTTGACAAAATTCAATACGTATTAAATACAGTCAAAATACCTTTTTTTTAATAAGGTCAAATACGTTTTTAGGGTTTCTATACATTTATTACATGTAAAATTCAAAATCAGAAATATAGAGTATATCACTGCCGCCGCCTGCTCCTCATCGCCGCTCAGACCGCTGTCGCTGCATGCCTCGCCACCGCTCAGACTACCGGTGACAGCGCTAGATCAGTACTTGAATCTGTTTTGTGTCTTTTTCAGTTTTTTTTTGTTTTTCTTTTCTATTTTCTTTTGTTTCATTAATTACTTATTGATTAATAATTAATATTGTTTCGTTTCTATTTTTCTTTTTCATTGATTATTGTTTCATTCATTCTTTCCTATTTTCTTTTTTCATATGAATTTAATAATATTACTATTAATAAAATATAAAAATATAAACGTATTCGTATTTGGATTTTTTGAAAATTGACATATTTTCATATCATATTCGTATTCTAATTGGTGCTTCTTAGTTATTAACTTCAGGAATGTTATCCACCAAATCCTGTTTGAGACTTTGGGACAGAAGTGTTAAAGAATGAGCAAACAAAAGAAAGTAATCAAAACGTGTAGGAGGAATCCTGGGCTAGTGAACGTTGGTAGTAATTGGGTTACATTTAATCACATTAAGTTTTCTTACGAACTTCTCATAGTTCAAACACAGAATCTTTAGACCCAGTTAGTGAAGATGGCTTCTGGAGGAGATCTAGTGGCAAGATGTTTACAACGAAATAATATATGCATATTTTTGGGGGGTGGGGGTGGGGGTGGGGGTGGGGGGTTTCTTACAATTATTATTGCTTGATACTACTATGTCCAACTAAACACAATTGGGCTACCAACAGCGTGTTTACCATCTGACCATTCCAAATGAGCAAAGCTGCTTGTGCCTGAGGGCATAGACGTTGCAGCGAATGTGACCGTGTAAGTTTTCTTCTCGTTTGGAGTGCTGAAACTGAGCACAGCTGGCTGAACCTGGATCTTGACTGCATTTGTCTCCTCAGAGACGGACACCTTATAAGTTGCTGGATCACCCACATTTGTGAGGGTCCTCGTATATTTGACAACTGTTGGTGCGCTACTACCACCATGTGGGCCTGAGGCAGTCTCAAGTGGTACAGCAAAAGATGGGTAATTAAGATCTGCTACCTTGTACTTCACATCTGCCTTGCATTCATACTCCTGCTTTGAGAAGAGCTTTATCATACTCGAACTGTATCCTATGGCACAAAGAAAATCTATATAGTTGTTGGTCATGGTATCATATACTAGACCAGGATCCAGCGCTGATAAAGGGTCCACATGCCCAGCACCATAATCAAATGGCGTGGATGGCTTTCCAGTTGCAATATCTTTAATTATTTCTCCATTCTTGTAGCTATTATAAGCTGTTGTCATCAGTGCAGACCTTATAGCTGCAGGGCTCCATTCTGGATGGGAAGCCTTAACAAGCGCCGCTAGTCCACTTATGTGAGGGCAGGACATGGAAGTGCCAGAAACTATGTTGAAGTCCACGTGCCGGGTGTCTTCAGGCAATCCGGTAGGACCGGCCTTTCCCGTCCAACCAGCAAGTATGTTCACACCTGGTGCTATCAAATCAGGCTTGAGTATATCAGGTGTGATTAGATTTGGACCTCTTGAACTGAATGCAGCTACGACAGGTGATGGTTGGACTCCGAGCTGGGTGCGTCCAGATGCAACCATGGCACTTGGATTAGGGTCTGAGAAGGTGTACTTCTTTATCTCCTCGCCAGAAGCTTGACCTACAGCTGCCGTTGGTATAAAATGGGCATCAGCAACCAGCTCTTCTCCGAAGGTATCAGTGTTTGCTAGTATCATCCCGACCCCGCCTGCCTCTCTGACTGCCAGGCCTTTTTGAGCCCTTGGATTCAGCCCTCTGTCGCACACCACAATCTTCCCCTTGGCTTTTTCTGGGACTAAGCCTCCTTTCATGCACAGATTACCGTTGGATGCTCTACTGATATTGCCAGCATAAACCAATGGGATTAAGGAGCCAGGTAAGGATTTCCCACTGTAGAGTGATTCGCCAGTTAGTTTTTTACCATTTCCAAGGGTAATATATGATGGGAATTGGCGATCCATCGTACCAGCCCCCACTGTAGTTATCCATGGCGCTACATTAGACAAGCTACCTGGACTTGGCCCTCCGTTCCCGGCTGAGCATGAAACAAGAATTCCTTTAGACGTTGCTGCAAATGCTCCGATTGCAACAGCGTCTTGGTAGTAATCGCTGACTGATCCACCCAGTGACAACGATAGAACGTGCACTCCATCTTCAATTGCCTTCTCCATTCCCATTAGTATGTCGCTGCTGAGACATCCTCCCAGCCAGCATACTTTGTATGCTGCCACTCTGGCGTGTCTGGCCATCCCGCGTGCTGTGCCTGCAGCATAGCCAAAGAGACTTGCTCCAACCACAGTCGATCCAGCTGCTGTGGTTGATGTGTGTGTTCCGTGGCCATCGTCATCCCTTGGGGACCTGGATTCTACAGTCTCATCCACTCGCCCATATGCTGCTTCATAACCTTGTGAGAAGAACCTTGCGCCAATCAGTTTGCGATTGCAGCTCAACGAGCTGAAGGTCTTGCTTACTTCACACGCTCCCTTCCAGCCGGGAGGGAGTGGGCCGACTTCCTTATCATCATAGCTACTTGATTCAGGCCAAACCCCCGTGTCTAACACACCGATGATCACGTCACTTGGTGTGCCAGACTCAGGTGAGGATGCATCACTGTTGAGGATTCCAAGGAATTCCGGTGATCTGGTGGTGTGGATTTCATATTTATTATCCTCTTGAATCAAGAGAACTCCTGGTTGCTGTTCAAGCAACCGAGCTTCCTCGACTGTTAGGCGCGCCGAATATCCATGGACAACGTTGTTGTAGGTGTAGAGCTTGTTGGCAGTTTGTGATACTGACTTCAGAGAAGAGTCATACCACTGCAGGTGATCGTCAAAGCTTTCTGGCATGTTCGACTTGTCCATGTGAACTATGAACGTCTTCTTCATTTGCTGATGCAAAATCTCTGCATCAACAAATGAGTGGCAGAGATACAGGAGCGGAAGAAGACTAAGCACAGACATCATTTTGGCCATGCGAAGCTGAAGAATCTCAGAAGCTCTCTCACTGGATGGAATTATTATAGTAAGTTCTCACCCTCTAAAAACTTTGGTACTGGCAAAGATTTTGAGATATGTGTTTTGAGTCCTACTAAAAGCACTTTCATACATACAATATAATGGTCTGGCTTAAGGTCTTAAAGCATAATATGGTCCCACATTAGGTTATAAATTGGAGAGAGATGATTCCTGTTATAAGATTCAATTATTCACCTAAATCAAGTATTAGATTGTGAAGAATCTTTTTGCGTCATTGTTAAGTTGATGTATGCTTTTGCAAAATTAGTCCCAGCTACCACTTTTGGTGTCTCTCTCCCTCATTTGTAATAAGATTCTTTTCTCGGTATTTTTACTTGTTAAGTTTGTCTTAATTATTTGCCCTGTTTTGGTGATTTAGATGGTTTGATGATGTTTCATGTTATTGCAAACTTGGATTAGTTTTATCAGAACAACTGGCTGATGTGATGTCTTTTGTATTCTAGAATTTTGAGTGGCCTAAATCTTATGAGTGGTCGTTTATCAATTGATGCTTGAATGAACATGTTCAAGAATCCCCAAATCTTGTTTACACTGCCCTGCCATTGTTACTCATTTAAGTTTAGCCCCAAGTTGAGAATCTCTCTCATGGGAGATGTGATTGGACTGTTTGTGGGAGATGGGCTGTCAGCCTTTGAGATGAATGGCATTCATTTTTCCTTTAGGGAGTTGTATCATGATGTTACATGTGGGCATATCATTTTGGTTGTTTACTTGTTTAAAGTGAATTATTAGCAGATAACAGGGGAAAGATTAGGATAGTGCAAATTTTGTACATTTGCGATAAGATTCTCCATGAGTGGAATTCTGATGATATTATTTCAACATCGTTGAATTTCTCGACTCATGAAATTTTGTACGTATCCATAAAATATAATTTTGCACTTGATTATAAATTATTCAGTTGGGTTACGTGGAGTCTTTTTTTGGGTTGAATAAATGAGTGATGCTGTTGCTGTGCGGGAAGATGTTTTAGAATTTTGATTTTTTTTATAAGACCTTTTCAATTATTTAGGTGATTTCTTTCTCAGCTGTTTCATGCATTATTTGTAATTTTTATACAAATAACTCAAACATCTTATATAGCTCTAGTTTTTCAATAATAATAATTAATGTTTTATGGTTCAAGAGTTATTATCTAGGTAGCTATCAATGTTACTAAAGCCAAAACATCTTGTAAGAAAAAAACAAGAGAGTATTTTTTAATCCACCGCCTAAATCTTTCAACGTAGAGAAATATTCAGCCGAGAGAAATTATAACAAAATAAAATAAATGAAAATAAATAAGTGTTGTCGCCATGAATATTTCTGCCCAAACATGAAAATAATCTCACTCAAACTGGAAAATCGCGAATTCCTAATCGTGTCGTAAGCTGACGCGATTCCCAACAAGAACAATTAATAGAGGAGTTATGATATGATGCTTAATTTGCCCACTAATAACTAATGGGTCGAGCACTAACCATCCTACTATAATTTGGATAGGGCTATCTAATTTATTCTAAACCACCATTTTTGGACAATTTTACTCGTAACTGATCAAGATCGAGTTTGGTGTCTATTTCATCCATTCCAAATAAGTATTTTATTTGAATATGAAGTTTGTTTTCGAATAGGTGTTTGATTTCAAAATTTTATACCGACTATCGATGATGCAAAATTTTCCATTTTACTTTTTCGATTTTGCATGTAATAAGTAGAGATAAATGAGTAAAATCGCTCAATTTTTGGTATATATATTTTAAGAACTAGTAACACTTATCCAAGAATGAAGGAACTAGTTTCAAATATCAATTTTTATATTAAATCTCTCAGAATAAATAGAGAGAAAAACTTCTAAACTGGAATGGAATTTTAAAGAAAATCTCAATCCTATGATTGTCTTTCAGTTCAACTTAAAAGAAAAGACAATAATCTAGAGTAGTTCACTCTAAAGTATGTAGTCCACTGGAAGTTAGCTAATTAGAATGTCGATACATATTTTGCAACATATGTTGATGATTTTTTTCACACAATATCGTGTGTTTATTTCAACGAGAACTTGATATTAGGTATTAACCACTTAATTTCAATAAGTAGAATGATTAAATATGTGGTGAATAATATGAATAATTTTATTGGACTCCATACTGATGGTGATAATGTAATGTCATACTATGTGCGTACCATCTTTTTTTCTTTTTCTTTTTCTTTTTTGAAAATCTAAAAATAAAATTATATTTCTTTTGGCATAATGTGGTTTGGGTACCTTAATCATATATTATTTTCGGATTGGGTCCCTATACTTCACTTGGCCAAAATGAGGTTCCTAATTATTGTCTTGGTTAAAATGTAATCCTTATGTCACATCACTCACCAATTAATGTAGACTAATTAGCGGGTTGATACGGTAGCTTAATAACCGTTAAAAAGGTAATTTTAAAAAATGGATATGAAGGAATATCTAAACCTTGAGCACTTGTGTTTGAATTCATTTCTAATTATTTATTGACAAACAAAAATAAACATACATTAACTCTTCACTAAAAAGTGTAAAAGAGTTTCAAACAATTTAAGAAGTCATTTAATATCGGATATTTTGTGTCTCCAGAATTTGGTGGCTGTGGGTGCACGGTGCACCCCTTTCACACGGTCCGGAGCTATTGGCCCCACTTTTATTGCGTTGTTATTTTTAGGACGAGGAATATCCCATGGTAATATTTAATGCATGTACTAAGTAACACCAGTTGTATATATAATTCCATTGAAGTTTCATATTATTTTACCATTACATATCTCTATACAATATGGTGGTTAATTGGTATGCAGGATTAGGAATATAATGGTGATTTCTGTGTTAATTCTTAATCATATAACTGATACGATTTTTACAGCAGAATCATCATTCTCGAAAAAATGTTCATTCTCACGAACATGAGATTAGTCACTCATTCCCTCCCCCTTGGTATTGTTTATTCCCATGAATATGAGATTAATCGAATTTATTTATTTTTTTCTAACAAAATTATCCTTATTTTTTTTTTATCTTTTTAAATAATAATAACAACAATAATAATAAGTATAATGATAAGAAATAATAATAATAATAATAATAATAATAATAATAATAAAAATAATAAGAATAATAATAATAATAATATTATTAATAATTATAATATTATTATTATTATTATTATTATTATTATTATTATTATTATTATTATTATAACATAAATTATGAGAATAATGATTATTCCGTTTATTTCATTTCATTCATATTCGTTCATTCCTTATAAATACCAATCATATGAATCTCATATTTTTTTCTATTTCATTCCATTCCTATCTCCATTTTATTCAAAAGTTCATTTCATTATTATCCAATTTCATTAATGCATATCATGTCACCTTATGTTAAGTACATAATATGTATAGGTAAGATAATGTATGAAGATTGCAATAAAGATAGTTCGAAGACATACATACATGTATATACACACACATGGACATAGGTGAAGTGTCGTATCGTTTTCTTTTTTTGGGTCAATTAATACAGAAATTTAAAGGTCGCGTCACGGTGGACTCGAACCCGAGACCTTTGGCCTCGGACATTAACCACTCTACCACTAGGCCAACACACACGTCGTATCGTTTTCATGATGTAATATTGTCATGACCATGCACCAATTAACTTAACCACGTATAACGTATTCGCTTAATTGATAAATAATTTTCTTTTAAATAATTTTCTTTGGGGTGGTTATGATAGGATGGGATATCAATCATAATTTGATATAGTGTCAAATCTACTTTATGTGTGGTACTAAAAACTCATCTTTTTCTTATTTTACAAATAGTAATTTATATACAATTGCCCATGTGACGTGTGTGAACAAAATAAATAAAGTTAAAGAATTACAAAATTGTATAGACTGATTGAAAATTAACTAGTTTTTCTCGACAAAACAACTGATTAACCGTAATAAACTAATTAAGATACATCTAAAAATACCTTAACAATGCCCAAGAAATAAATCATTAAACAAATTGGAGGAAACATAACATTCCTCCCCTAAGATAGTATTAGTCATTCCTCCTCTACCCCATAATATTAGTTATTCTCATGTACATATGAGATTAGTCAAATTTCTTTATTTTCTCTAAGAAAACTATTCTTATTTATTTTTATCTTATAAAATTAATAAAACTATTTTTATTTTTTTATCTTATAAAATTATTATTATTATTATTATTATTATTATTAATTAATTAAATTAATTAATTAATTATTATAGTAATAATAACATATATTATAAAAATAATGATTATTTTATTTATTTTATTTCATTCTTATTCATTCATTTATTGTATATATCAATCATATGAATCAAATATTTTATTCCATTCCATTCCATTCATCATTATATTCCAAAATCTATTTTATTCCTATCTAATTTCATTCATGACACCGTCATCACCTAAGTAAAGAAGATCCACTCAGAAATGGAAGACACCTATTTCCCCCAAAACACTGCTTGAATTTACAAAAGCAACGAAATATAGCTATCTTAAGAAGCTTTGAACTATTCATAAATATGTTAATTTAGGGAGTAAAAAGAAAGGAAAAGAAAAGGTTATGTAAAAACTTTTATACATGCTGGATTCCACCTTAAATATAGCTTCTTCTTTTTTTTGTCTCTTTAAGCAACATTTGAGATTTTAGAGGAAAAAAGATAATCAAAATATTGGAAAGTTCTATGGAATTGGGTTGTCTAAATTTATGGAATGATGTTCAAGAAGATGTTGAGTTGTTGGGATGACTTAGAGGGTGTTTGGCTGAGCTTATAAGCTCTTTAAAACAGCTTATAAACTGTTTAAGAACTTATAAGTTGTTGCAGAGTGTTTGGCAAAATAAGTTTTAAATGAACATAATTTGTGAAAATAAACTCAACAAATTATAAGCTCCCTAAAATAAGTTGTTCAAACCCAACTTATTTTTTTATAAGCTTATAAGTAACCATGAATTTACCAAAATAATCTTATTATAGTTCGTTATTTCTTACATATACACTATCAACTTCATTTTTCGTCAATTTTATCTCTTAACTCACGATTCTTTCTCTAGCTTATAAGATCAATTATCCAAACACGTTAATAACTTATAAGTTCTTGAAACATCACATCTTATAAGCTCTTGAAACATCTTATAAACTCTTGGAGCTTATAAGCTCTTTAAAATAAGCTTAGCCAAACACCCCCTTAGGTGATTTGAACTAAAGTAGGTTTTGATGTTAAATTTTAACTTTACTTTCTAGTATGCTTGCTTTAGTTTTGGGATTGGATTTGTAACCATCACTTTGTCTTAAGTTGCTATGATTTTGGTGCTGATTTTTTTTTTTATGATATTATAGTCTCATTTTATAAATTATACTGCCCTCGCACGTGATTGAACACAATTTTATTTACCTAAAAAAACTATTAGAGGATTACATAGTTCTACAATTTAATATGGTCTATATGAATTAGTTAATAACAGCTTCATGATATGGATATGGATATTGATTGCGCTTGCTTTTTTCATTTTTACACCAAAAGCCAAAGTCACATATATAATCAATTAATTAATTAAAAGTAAAAGTTGCAAGCAGTAGTATACACAATTAATGGAGTCTATTCAAGTTGTATCAATGATTCAATAAACATAACATGAGGACTTTTTTATCAAAAAATCAAAAAGAGAAAAGTTAAAAGTGAATGTTACAATAATATGTTTTTTAATAATTGCAATTATAAATACAAATGAGGAAAAAGCCGAAATCCTTAAGATAGCGCGGTGGGTACGACTAAGAGGATGTTTGGCTGAGCTTATAAGCTCTTTAAAACAGTTTATAAGTTGTTTAAGAGCTTATAAGCTGTTGCAAAATGTTTGGCAAAATAAGCTCCTAAACAGCTTATAAGCTGTGAAAATAAGCTCCAACAACTTATAAGTTCCTCTAAAATAAGTTGATCGATCCTAATTTATTTTTTCATAAACTTATAAGCAATCATGAATTTACCAAAATAATTTTATATAGTTCGTTATTTCCTACACATACACTATAAACTTCACATCTAGTCAATTTTATCTCTCTAACTATGATTTTCTCTTTCTAACTCACGATTCTTTCTCTAACTTATAAGATCAATTATCCAAATACTTTAACAACTTATAATCACTTGAGACATTACCTCTTATAAGCTCTTGAAACATCTTATAAGCTCTTGAAGCTTATAAGCTCTTTAAAATCAGCTTAGCCAAACACCCCTAAGTCAAGAATTACACCCTCAAAGTGTAGTTACAATGTCTAATTATAAATTAATTAATCTTCTAAAAAGATTATTTTAACTGGTCCAAACAGTAAATTGTCGTAAAGTACGTCTGAATTCATTAGATTAAATTTGGAAATTGTGGAACTGCACCAGGGTTTAATTTATCTTATTTCAGTAATTCAAAATGCTGTATGTTGACAAAGTGAAAAACTTTATAAAAGCCTGTTACTTTCATTACAAGTTGTGTCGACTGTCGACATACATTAATAAATATGCGGAACCAGTTTGCATTTCACACGCGATTGTATATATATTTGGACTGATTTTGACTTAAATTCAAATATGAAGACGTCATATATATTCATGAAAAACAAAATGCTTAGTTGAGGCCTAGAGGTGGAGCCCAAGGAGTCAATAATTGAAAGAAAATTAATGATACGAAATAGACTGTTTGATTAGCTATTTTCAATTTTTATAGTTAGTGCATGATGTTGCTTTCGGTCCGTTTACATATCTTTCCAATTGATGGACTATTTTAATTTTAAGGAATATAACCATTTTTATCCTAAAAGTTAAAAATCAAATGAATTTATTATGAAAGTTGATGAATCCGTTGGAAAAAATACTGAATTTAAAAATTCAGAAATTTTCACCCCGTTCGAATTCCACGAGGGATGAAAATTTCATTTTTTTGGATTCAACAACTTTTCCCAACGGATTCATCAACTTTCACAGTCAATTTATCATTTTTTGTTATCACGTTCTCGTGATAAAAATGATTCTCACGTTAACCCTTATATATATATATATATATATAACTATTTGATGGTGGCTAAGCTATACTTGGCACATATGTCGGCAACCCAAAAATATAATAACTAAATTATATTAGGCCATCTCAACTTTAGAGAGTACTATAGTGTCAAAATCACATAGTCTAGCATGTTTAAGCCATGGTTAAGGTTTTAATAGAGTATTAGGGAACGAAGGTTCTTATGCAACAAAGCAATAAAAAGGAAGTTGCCTAATACATTTGTCAATATTATAAAATCTTTAATAATTAAAGACAAAGTTTTATATCAGAAAGTCTTTAAGTAAGGGCGTACGAAAATTACATCTAGTTGAGATTCTGCTAGAGGATCATATGAGGATGTCCTCGCAGGAGATCACATCCTAATTAGATAAGCCAATCAACTGACGAATTAAAATATATTTTCTTATTTTGTCTGATTAATTTAGGAATTGAAATCTACGTTGGGGATGGTTTCCAGGTTTTGAATGCCATTTCCGCCGTGGCGTGGCGGCGACGGTGGTCGTGGAGGAAAAGATGTGAGAAGTGATATTGATTAATTAGTTTTCTTGGTCTAGTTCTTGAGCTTCATGACTATAACTCTCAGTCAAAAGCAATTTTGCACCTGTAACTATTGAGTTAACAACTATTTATAGAGGACCAAAAATTTAGTTTAAAAATATTAATGGTGTGATTTTACTCTTTAAAAAAAATACTTTTTTTTCACCGAAAAGCAAAAAGCACGGTGTAGAGCTTTCTCTTAAATGGTTGTGATTTTCGATTACGTTTTAATGATTATAATCCATGAAATTTTAACAAAATAATTTAGATATTGATAAAATTGGAACATGACCGTATCGTCGTTGTGATTTTCGATTATGTTTTAATGATTAATCCATGAAATTTAAAAAAAAAAACAATTTAGATATTGACAAAATTGGAAAATGACCATATCGTTGGAATTCCCAAATTTGAATTTTGCTGATGGGAGAGATTTAGACCCAGAAATATTATCGTCCTATCTTTCAACATAATGTTTTGCCATGAAAAGAAACACAATGGAAATCGAGTTTTCATTTAACCAATAAAATATTACAATCTAAAAACAATGATAGTTGAAATATAACATTTTAGTATCAGATCAGAGTATATATATAATTTGCGAATTTAGTTCAGTTTATTAAAAACTAGTAGATTTAGAATAATGAACAATAATATATAATAAAGAAACTAGTAAATAACAACATAATTTTTAGTCTTTTAAATAACTAAGTGTACTATAATAGCAAAAACTAATTTAATCAATTTATCTTATCATTAAAGATAAATATCTCCTTAGTGATTTAACGTGCCTCAGCTAGGGGCCACATGTTGTTCTTATCCAAGAAAAGATAGGGAATACTCTTTTTGGTTTTATAAGTCCTTCACTCGTCAAATTATTCATGTCAAAGAAATAAATAAATTTTACATTTGTAATCTCATTAAATAACATAATAAATACACCCATATAATTAATTATCAAATTTTAAAAGTATTAAATAAGCATAAGATAAAGACTGACACAATTTTTCTATCAAATTACAAACTATAATATTTATTAAAAAATAAGTAAGAATATGATACTTATAAAAACCGAGGAAATATGATTTATTTTATTTGAGTTAGAAAAGATTGGGCCTATTTCAAATTAAACATATTGTCCAACCCATTTATGCGTGCTAATTAATTAAATCAACCCCATGCTCGATTCTGCAACAAGTTGCACGCCCAATTTTTTAAAGAATGATTCTAAATATAACCTCAAATTTTTTTATTATAGCCTCTTTCTTTAAAATAACAATATATATACTATTATATACTTATAACCTCAAATTTAAATTTTAATAAAATAATATCAATTTGAATCTTAAAGATATAACTATCGGTATAGCTCTAGAAAATTCGTTAGATATGAATGGGATTGTTTAAAGGAAGTGACATATTTTTCTCCGTGCTTCAGCCATATTTGGCAGCCTTTAATCGCAATTTTTTATAGGGTAAATTGCATATTAAATCATAAACTATGGGCTGTATACCAAAAATATCCTGAATTATACATAATTACAAAAAAATGCTCAAATTATAATAAAATTACCAAAAATGTCCTAAAAATAAATTTACTGTATTGGAAAACTGACGTGACTCGTCATTGCCGACAAGAAATTTTAGCTAAATTTATTAAAAAATAAAATAAAAATCAACATATTTCTCATCCGCCTCGCATTTTTCTTTCTCATTTAAGCCGCAAACTTCTTCGGCAAAAGCATGCAAGTGTTGAATACTGGTGGGTCACACTATCAATGGTGTACCAAAGAGCGTTTCCTACTCTAATATCGTAGGATTTCCTCTAGGTCTCGAAGAATTGGCCCAAACCTTCGTTCTTGGATTTAGAGAATGACTTGGTATGATGCAGCTTAGGAAGAAGGAGGAGGGCTTCGAAAGTTTTGGAGGCAACAACGAAGGGGAAAGCTGTTGGGTTTTGCGGCAGAGGAGGAGAAGAGGGATTTTATGGCCGCCGCCGGGCTGCTCGAAAAAGGAAGTGCGGCGGGAGGATGGGGGTGTTGAAGGAGGAATTGTCTAGGGTGTTAAGGCGCTCACAGAGGTAGAAGGGGCAAGCAGGTGAACTGTTCGGCGGGATGGCGATCACAGGTGAAGGAGGATCACGGTGGTTGTGGCGGTGACGGAGGCGGCGCTGTTACTCTATGGAAGAAGTAGGATGATTCTAACCATCATATCCCCTGCTCTTCCCCCGATCCCTTATTCATATTATTACTGCAATATGATTGTGTGAGAAGAGGGAGAGTGTGAGAGTAGGAGGAGACAAGAACTAAAGAAGAAAAAAATGAATAAAATATTTTTTACTTCTCTCTATCAAATTTCAATATTGTCATCGGCGAGCCACGTCAGTTTTTCAACATAGAAAATTAAGTTTCAGGACATTTTTTATTAGTTTTTTAACATTTTGGATATTTGATTATGATTAGCAATAATTTAGAATATTTTTGGTACAAGACCAATAATTTAGGATGTAAACTATAATTTGCCCCTTTGTATAATTATCTTTGTGATTTAAAACAATTCCCCACCAAAAAGCTTGAAGTTTTCTCCGTTGAGGAAAACAGCTTGAATATCAGCGTGGAGCTTTTTGTGTGTCACAAATGAGTATTTCCACTAGCAGTAGTATGTATTTATAAACAATAAAATGAGCTCACACCTATTGTGTTAACACGGAATTCTTGAGTAGGCAGTTGTAGATTGTACAACGCTTCAAACATCAGTCGCTCCAAACTGGAGGCAACACAGATTTACCGATCACCTAAAGGAATTGATCTTCAAATAAACTTATCAGATTTTTAAAGCAAAATTGAGGTCGGTTTGGAACTAATGGCGACCGAGAGCGATTATGGGCCAATATATAGATAGGAAGAGGATCAAGTCGAAATATTTTCAATGCTAATAACTATAAATTTATATATATATATATATATATAGTGGTTATCGTGTGGATACTCCTTATATTATAAATATTAGGAAAAATATTAATCCTGATAAATCAATATAGATGCTTCAAATTCAATGCACAAATTATGATGCATACACAATTATATACAAAAATATACATGTAATCAATTTAGATGCACATTTAAAAATAACTATGTGATTACCTAATTTAATATATATGATTTGTTTTCATTTATGTATATTAAGAATTGTATATACATAAACCAATTCTTATATATTGGATCAAATGAGAACTCAACTTTTTTGAGAACTAAGAACTAATATGGTTCATCTTTTTTTTAATCTAACGATCAAGATTAATTATAAATCGTTTATTATCCTCAAATTTTAGGTAACCATTTAACTGTATAATTAAGGGATTCTATATATTCATTTACAGTAATTATTCATGCATGCACAATCAGTACGATTACATGTACAACAACATACATTACATGAACATAATAATTAATTAAAATGTGATGGCATTCACAATAACTATGATTCTATGAACAACGACATAAATTACACGAACAACAAAGAATAGAATATGAAAGATCCAAATAGCGAAAATTTAGAGATTTGATAATTTTTATCATTAAATAATTCCGAGTCGTCCGATTTTATTCAATCTAACAGTGATTATTGGTTCTTAGTTCTTATCTAAAAGGCAGTTCAATATGTAACCAAAACACACACACACACACACACACACACACACATATATATATATAAGGTTGGGTTCGCGTAGTACCCGGTCCCTAGATAGTATGTAGTATTGATAAACGCACTTTTTACTAGTTAATTTAATAATGATATATTATGATGAATTTAGATCAGTTTAAGTGCGTTTATATAGTTGATATTATGTTTTTAGCTATTTTGAGAAAATACTGCTCTTGAGGTTCCTTTTTGGTGTTTTGTAGGCTTTTCAAGTGATAATCGATGCACAAGGTAAAGAAGTAACCAAAGATGAAAAGGAATAGGGGGCTAGCGACCGCTAGGTAGCGAGCTCGCTCTAAGAAGTCTCTGTATCACAGCTAGCGACCACCCTAGCGGTCACTAACCTGGCCGCGAGGATCTCCCAAAAGTCTTTGTACCACAGCTAGCGATTGCTAGGCCGACCGCTAGGCGCCACGGCCTGAAGAGAATTAGGCTTCGGCCCATCATCTATAAATATCCCGGATCATCCATTGGCGTCTCTCATCTCGTTTTTAGCCGATTTTTCACTCATATTCTTCAGTTTTTGTTCTAGCTTTAGATTTTATTCTCCAAGACTTTAGATTCTATCAATTCTATTTTTCGTTTAACGCATTGTAATCGATATTGGAGCAATTCATCCGAAGGATTTCAGATTTTTAGCTTTCTACTTGGGTTTGGATTCAAACCCCACAATTGTTCTTCAGACACTCCATTACGGGTTTTATCAATACAATTCCTATTTTTATTTTAATTTCGTCTTTTATTTCAATTTCTATGTCTAGCTAATTTCCTGTTCTAATCCTAGGGTTTGTATGATTTTATCCTAAGTGTGGTAATTCCTGCTATTTGCTATTTACATTCCAGTCATCGATTTGTGATTCATGGAGCCTAATTTTATGTGTTAATTTCTGATCAACTTTAATGCATATCTAGTTGCCAATTGAATACTTAACAGTTTTAATTGTCAATCGATCTTGAATGCACAATACCAGTAAGCCTTGAATCGTAGTTGAGATAGGAACATCCGTAGGAAGCATATTCTTTGTGATCTATTTGGAGTTACTAATTTTCACCTTGAGACATAACAGTAATAGATAAATTAGTAATCCACAACCATAATTGTCGTAACTGAAATTGATGGTTACTTATGTGATCTTTCATCTTTAACTGGATTAAAAATTGGTTAAAAGAGAGCACGATAAACACACGCTTGAGTAGAATTATTACATCCCTAGGGTTAGTCTATTTGATTTTTATTATTATTTTTATTCGTCCTGATTCACTTGACTTTGAATTATAAATTTAAAGTCTCAAAACTCTTGTCAATCAAATCGTTTGCTTGGATAATATTAACGAATTATTTAGTTAGCTTCTATATTTTCGCGTTACAATCCCTGTGGATACGATACTCGACTTACCTATCTACTAGCATGTTTTCGTGTTAGAAAATAGGCTGATCAAGTACACAATCTAGACCACACATTTTGAACACGTGACCGCATCACAAGCTGACACGTTGCAGCTCTTTTTTTTTTTCTTTTTTTTTCGAAAGGGGCAAAATGGTAAGAAATCAAATCAGCCTTCTTCTTCTCCTACTTGGTAGCAACGGACAGCGTCGGAGACGACGACGGTGGCAACGGCAGTGGACGACGCCGACGACGATGGCGGCATCACCGACGAACAGCAGCAATATAAACAAACAACAACAAACAACAAATTTTGAAAGAAATAAAAAGAAGAAAAAAATTTGAGAACAAAATTGATGGATTTTGAGAAAAAATAGAAGATAAATTTGATAGATGGTTGAAGAATCGAGAAATATGGTGGCTATGGCGATGGTTCACGGAGAATTCATCGGTAATCAGGGAAAGAGAAGACGGAATTGACATAGAATGATGGATGAGAGATTTGCTATCGAAAACCATAAAAATGCATTGAACAAAACATGAAACTGCATTAAACAAAACATGACAATGCATTGAACAAAACATAAAACTGCATGTTGTCACAAAACCCAAACATGCATGGAACAAAGCAAGTTCATGCATTGAACAAAGCACGTCCATGCATTGATCAAAACATAAAACTGCATGTTACAACTAAACACAAACATGCATTTAACAAAGCACGTTCATGCATTGAATAAAGCATGTCCATGCATTGATCAAAACATGTCAATGCATTTAACAAAACGTAAAAATACATTGTTGAGTGATGCGCGAGCACAAGCGCACACTCGGCGTGCCCGCGCGCTGGGCGCGAGCTTCTAACCGCATGCATTTTTGTGTTCAACTAAATGCATTTTTTGTTTATTTGAATGCATTATTCAGTTCAACTAAATACATTTTTTGTTTATTTGAATGCATTATTCAGTTCAACTAAATGTATAGTTTTTTTTCGCAATCACACAACAAATCAAATTACTAATCTACCCTTACTATAGCGAAAATCAACGAAATTAAGCTTAAAAAGTCTGAAAAAATCTCAACCATATGATTCATGAGATGGATGGATGAGATTGAGTACTACATACTATCTTTGGTTCGGATACTATTTGATCTCTCATCTCTCTCTCTATATATATAGGGGACAACCAAAAAATGATGAATTCATTATGAAAATTGATGAATTCGCTGTGAAAGTTACTAAATCCAAAAAAATAGAATTTTCGCCCCTCATGGGATTCGAACCCGGGTGAAAAAATTTTGAATTTTGGAATTCAGTAACTTTCTTAACGAATTCATCAATATCAAATTCATTTAGTTCTTAGTTTTTAGGATAAAAGTGGTTCTCATTTGAACCTATATATATATATATATATATATATATAAAGAACACATTTATGGTGAGAATGTGCGACTGTTGTACTGGACATATAAAGTTGTTGAACTGTATAACTTTAATGCACTAGGTTCAATGCAACAACTTTATATTCGGCATCATATTAGTGTTGTGCAACGATTTTATATTTTCTATGTTGCATTGACAACACATTTGCATTCCTACATTATCCAAATCCTATATATATTATAGATTTTTGGAGGCTACATCGATGGAGTTATATTAATTGATTAAGGTTATAAGAGTAAAATAGTATAATCATTAATATTTTATCATTATTTTAATTAAGAGGTTATAGTAAGAAACTTTTTATAAAAAAAAATCTTATAGCCCAATGGCAATAAGAGCATACTTAATATGAATATTCAAATAAAAAGGCTCACTGCATAATACATAATGTAAATATATTAATATTTTTTGTCTATAAAAGATTTATTGGAAGAATATTTTATCTATATTAGTTTCTAAGTAAAGTACAATTTTAAAGAGGTTGTTTCTAAAGTCTAATTTGGCCATTGACAGCAAGTCTTTGAACGACGGCGACAAGATGATGAATGAGGATGGAGATCGTTTCGCGGAGGCGGATGAGCGGCGTGAGCAGGGATAGGGAAGGAGATAAATTTCACATAGGTTTTTCATTTATAAGACGGGTCGAATTTGAGCGGAGTCCATCCGCAGATCAGGTTGACGGATATCAGTTTTTGCGAATGAGGAATTGGTTTATCCACATTCCATTTAATTATTGAAAAAAAAAGTTAATGAAATGTAATAAAGATTGACTATATGTGGGAAAAATATTACCTCTCAGTCTTGGTAAATATGACTCATTTCTATTCGACACAATTTTTTAGGAGAATAGTATAATATAATGTGATTAAACGAATAAAAAATAGGTAGGTTTCCATATATTTTGAAAAGATAATTATTTTTTAAAAATGAAATGAGCCAAGTTGGGTGAGACAACTCAAAAAAGAATACGGGTCAAGTTCGATGGGACGAAAGGAGTACATTTTTTCATACTGTATGATTTTTTTTCAATAATATCATACTTTTAATCTTTTATAAATTGAAATATAATGTTTCAATTTATTTTTTCTAATTTCCCAAGGCTCGAATTCTGGCATCAGAAATTCAACGTGGCATGCTGGATAGGTTGCAGCAACACCCCGACAATGTCATATGCGTATCCAACATGTCACCTCAATTTTTTGATGCCATAATTTGGCTCTCATGACATTATTCATAAATTATTGAAATGTTATATACCAATTTATCAAAAAAATTAAAAAAAGTGGTATCACTAAAAAAATTGGTATTTTCCGCATGTATCTGTCATATAGAAGAAGATAAAACTTGTTAGTAGTAAGGTCCATCAAATATTGAGAAAAATAAAAAATGAAGCCTCCATGTATTTCCAAGAAGTGGTAGTAGCTCTCTGGTTTTGTATCTTCTGCAAATGAAGGCGCGGAATGCGTTCACTACCAAACCCATCGAGCATGCTTCACACCTTCCACTCCATCGCCATGATTCATCATAGAGAAAGCAGCCCTATAAAATGGCGGCGCGCCACCGCCAGCCACCACCACCACCTCTCTAATATTTTACGATTTGCATATCATGGAAGGGCGTAATGTGGTTTCTTGGTGGCTTGTTTGTCTGGTTGTGATCCTGTCTTGTGGTCATGGAGGTGTTGAAGCAGCTATGCCAGAGGGGAGATTTTCGCCTTCCGTCGCCGGAAAAGTAGCGGAAATGTCTGAAAATGTTGGTGTTGATGTGGGATTGACAGCCGGTGGATATGATAAAGGTCGAGGTTTTGGGCCTGGAAAGGGTTGGGGTGGCGGTAGTCATGGAGGCGGCGGTGGGTTTGGTGGCGGCGGTGGTCATGGAGGCGGTGGTGGTGGAAGTGGCTATGATTTTGGGGGAGGTAATGGTGGAGGGTGGGGTGGTGGTGGTGGAGGTTCTGGCATGGACCAAGGTGGTGCTGGATATGGTCCGGGCAACGGCGGAGGCGGGGGTGGTTCTGGTTCTGATTCGGGATGGGAGGTTATGGTGGTGGCAGTGGCGGTGGCGGTGGCGGTGGGAGTGGGTCGGGGTTTGGCTCTGGGTATGGTGACAATGGTGGCGGTGGTGGTGGTGGCGGAGGCAGCCGCGGAGGGTACGGGCGAGGAAATGGTGATTTCTTTGGGGGTCCGGGCAAGAAGTTTTGAATTTGCCAAATGATATGACAATTTTAATTAGCTATAAATTTAGTTAATTAATACTCCTACATTTCCCTGGAAAGTAAAAATTTTATATATATTTAAATCAAGATGTTAGTATCCCAAATAATATAGTTCTGCTTCATACATTAACTTGTAGCAATTAAGACAATATGATCTTGCAGGTTTTGTTGTTGTTTAGATTTGCAGCCATAACAAATGCTACAGTGCTTTCAGACTTGAAATAACTGAAAAATACTGCAATATTGCATATACTGAAATTGGTATGCGACATATTTATAGAGATCTCATACATGCTATATTTGGAGAATTATGTTAAGCGTGGACTATTTATTTAAACAATAATATATATTCGTATAATAAGTTAATATTCTATATCTGTACAAAGATTATGTGCAATTCCAATCAATTTGGATCATCTATTGTCTTCTACTGTTACATCTCCTATTACATTCGTGGATGATAAATATATGATAATAATACTAATGGTTTTGGATTTAAATTAATATAAGAAAAATATACACTCTAATATTTGGCAACTATAAAACCTTAAAATTATCATATGTCGATCATCCACGAATCTAATAAAAGATATCACACTATAAGACATACTATGATTTTAATAGAATCCAATGGAGATGTCAAAACATGAGTTACAATTGAGTTTTGGAAGTGAAAGTAAAAGCCAGGTCTTGGACATAAAGAGGAGCCAAAACAGAAGACATCAGCGGACAAGGTTTGCACATGCCTTGTCTGCATAATACTGTGTTAAAGTCCTGCCTGATTTAATATTTTATTTTAAATTGGTGGACCTTCAATATTTATCCAAGGCCCTAATATTCACCCAATTACATCTGATTATTTGGAAGGATATTAGGAGGAAAATAAGTCCTAAGTAAAGAGGAAACTTACCTGTTGGAAGACAAATGAGATTTACCCTATTTCTATATATTTCCTAATCCTATTAAAAGATATCTAGATTTTTTAATTTTTCCAGCTTTCCATAGAGGATGAGATGTCGTTCTTCATCTTCTTTTCTGTATTTTTATATTTTTCCTCGTATTTCTTTTATAAGTATGAGTTTCTAGTTTTATTTGTAGTGAAGGGATAATCAAAAAGTAGTTTATACACAGATTGTGAGATCTCTAATCGAATTTTATTTATTTTATCTTCTCTTTTTGTTCATATTACTTTTGTATGTTATGTCATTACCATTTGATGATTATGCAAAGTGTACGTTGTATTAATTGTTGAATCAGTATATTGTTAGTTGGAGAATCTGAATCCATAATTATGTGAATAATCTGACATTAAACGGTAGCATCACTGAGGTTAAACAACAATTCTTGTTATATTTTTTTTGTATGAATCCGTCTTTATTTATTTGTCTGCATTGTGAGTCTATTTATATTTTTGTCGTAGTTTAGTTTGTTTATTTAGTTGTTAATTTGATATTCGAACCTCCCCTTTTTATTTTTAGTTTAATTAGATAGAAGGAACATTTTCTAGTTAACCAATCTCTGTGGATCAACCTTACTCGCCGCTATTGCAATTTATTTTCTTTGAAGTTGTCTATTTTTGGTGGTCTCAACACCCATCAATATTTATCCAATCCACAATATCCTCCCAAACAATTAGTATTAATTGGGTGAATATTAGGGCCTTAAATAAATATATGAATATTAAGTAATAATAGCATGACACTTCAAATTCGATATGAATTTTTTTTTTTTTTTTTTCAAAAAATTGGATTATGTATCGAGAGAGTAATATGAGATAAAAGATATTTCCGACTTTCTCTTATCTATCGGAACTTCAATTCAGCGTCACAAACTTGTTTGTTTTCACACCGATGGGTTCTTAATAATATTTAAGTTATAAAATGAAAAAAAAAAGTGCGAAAAAACCAAATTTTCTTTTTTTGGTTGGCTCAAAAAGAAACTTTTGGATTGCTGAATCAAAGACAAAAAAGAAAAGAAAAACAATCCATTTCGACGGTGTATCAATTTGTAATAATACATTTAAATTCCGCAGGGCTTCAACACGATAACCGGCAGAGAAGGCATATGCATGCCTTATTAGCTACTATCTTCTTGTTATCTCCAATACTTGGCTTCAACTTCCAAGTCTCAATTATAACTCATGTTTTGATTTTTTTCATCAATCTTCATAAATCACCCAGCAAAACACAATCACAATCAAGTTCCACAATTTAATTGTTCTAAACTTAAGAAAATGAGGGATATCAAGATAAATGAATATGCATAAACGCAACTTATCACATGTGCAAAGTAATACGTGAATTCTTAAAAAATAAGGTAACATAAGCACTCCGATATATATTTATATATAGGAAGAAGATCAAATACTTTTTTATATTTTTTTGAGGGTTGAGGGTTTAGGGTTTAGGTGAGAGATAAATATAATCAAGAGCACTCATTGTATAGTCTAATAATAAACACTATCTGTTGCTGTAGCAGTATCATCAAGATCCACTAAGCCCCAAACTAAACACTTGTGTTACAATTAAGGAGAGGAATGTATTGTACAATCTTTTGATAAGGTAAGAGAAATTTAGGATGACAACATACATGATACGAAACCGATGTGAGAACTCGACCTACTGCAACTGCATCCGCGTCCTGCTAGTTTCAGCAGCCCTCACTTGGTTGAAGTATGGATGGACCTGAAACAGAATGAAAGAGTGTTTTACGACAGTGCTAATAGCAGAGCCTAAAAACTTCTATCATTACAAAATGTGATCCAGCCCTAAAGGGAAACTAAGACAGGAATCAACTCATGCATGTCAATTTCTCTTTTATAATGACAACGTCATTAATTAGGATTCTGAAGAATCAGGGGTCGTGCTTTTGTGGAGATTAAATGAATCATAGACAGTGCGTGAGGTACGACTAGAAGAATTCTGGTACTACAGACTTCAGAAACAAGGTATACTGGAAAGATGAATCCCACGTTAAGCAGACTTTCAGCTGCTAACATAGAAGGGTCAAAGACAGATGAGATTTTTTTATGCCCAAAAGGACCCTTACAAAAATGGGAAGACGACAAAGTGTTGTTAGGTCAAAACTTCTGATGGATATATATCTATAAAAGAGCTCAGTGACTGCACAATACCACATAAAAAACTTCCACATAATGTGTCGAACTACATTCTCAACCCACAGCTTCTGCACACATGAGCATAGAAAAGATAAACACCCCGCACTATAACGCCACCAGAAGAATAAAGGTAATAAGAGACAAGTAATAGAAAATATAAGAAAGGAGCTACAAAACTCTACCATTGCTTCTTTGGCTGTAAGTCTGTCTTGGTGATCATAGCAGAGAAGCTTATCCAAAAATCAATAGCCTGCTTGTCAAATTGTCGAACACAAAGAAGTCAACAGAAATGTTAGTCCAATAACTTATAAGAGAAATAATAAGAAATCTCAGTGCTGGAGGCTAAATAACCTCTGGTGAGATGAGATGTTGATTGTCTGAATTAACAAACCTCGACCAGGGTTTCCTACTGTGCCTGAGGATAAATAACAGCAATAAATTATCTTAACTCAAGCCACTATGCATTGACTGCAATTGGTTACCCCTTATCAATTCATGAGTACATGACACCACCCAGAGAAGGCATATGAGTAGAATCAACAAGTAAAATATTACTTTCTCAATTTCTGTTCGTGATTTATGCTTTGGAAGGGTAATGGAGAAGAAACATTGTTTTTTACTACCTTCCAACAAGAGCATCAAGTTGAGGATCCAGCTCAAGATGGTACCGGTTTAAATATGCATTCAGCTCATCTGTACCAAGGACCTGTGACGTCAAAGGTTATATAAATGCCTTTATTTCCGAGATAATTTTTTTTTTTCATACATGAATTTCATATTGACAGCATAAAAGAGTCCTAGATGGATATCTCGGACTAAAAATGGTATACAAGCATAGTTTCTAGAATTATATGATTAAAAAATTTAACATTGGAGTCCTTAACCACATACAGAAACACTTCCCTGCAAAGTGCAATCTCTGAAATCTAATCGAGAAGCAAAAAAATCACAAAGAAAATCCAATATTTACTTGATAGACTACTAATAAATATGCACTTCTCAATCATCAACCTATGAACCTTTGAATGCCATGCCATGTGCTACAAGAGAAATAGAAGAGAGAGAAAAGTTTCCAGCAAATACTTCAAAGCAAGACAGGGTTGAGAATGTTTTTCATCCCCAACTTTCAGCATTTTTTAGAAAATGGCCCTAACTAATGTTTTCTCCTAAAAAAACCCTCAACTTTGGAAAAAAATTGATTTATGTCCTGTTTTATATAAGTCGTGACGGAATGATGAGTCACCTCACTAGATTCTTAGGTAGACTTTTTATTTCCACATAAGCATCAAAACAATGTTGTTTTGATGTTTTGTGTCCCAACTTCTAGAGTTTCCAAGATGTTTTCTCTTTAAAAACACCCAACTTTAAAAAAATCTGATTTATACCATGTAGTACAAAATCTAGTAACAGATAATGAATCACCTTGCCAGATTCTTAGGTGGAATTTTTTTTCCACCTAAGCATCAAAACGAGGGGTTGACATAGACAGGGATTGTATGACATCCAATACAAACTGGAGAAATCAGTAGAACTTACGACCCAGATAAGAACTATGCGAACCAGATGCTACATTGATCTGTTTATGTGCAACAGCATAACACCAAAAGTTAAATAACAGCAAAGATATATAAACTTTTGAGCCTCAATTTTGCTAGAACATATTTCTTGTATAGAATGTGGAAGTTTAGGCTGCATATGTAAAATTCAGGTCACCATACTATAGTTCACTAATTCAACAATGAAATGATTTGCCAAAAGGATAAACTGGTCCATGCAGAACTACTAGTATGACGAATGGAGATTTATAAACATGCCATTTTGGAATATTTAAAATTCACTGCAGGCTAGATTAATAATATTATGATATCAAGATATCAAAATTCACTGAAACCAAGACAATATATGGGTATAACATTCTTTGGGTAGTCAAGTATATCAATGAATAAGAAACAAGCAATAACAATAAAAATCTTTGGACAAATAGATCAGCACATGATTAAACAAAGTATCAAGCTTGAAAAATAACTGTTCAGAAAGATAGCTAATTCTAGAAAGTAAATATACCTTGGCAATTTTGACAAGCTGATCTTGATTGTCATGACCATAAAAGAATGGTTCTTTACGAAAAATCTGCAAGTAGGAAGAATATTATTGTCCAAAAAATCATAACTTGCAAATACAGATTATGTTAACAAAACTAATTCTCACCATCCCAGCAAACATACAACCAAGACTCCACATATCTAGAGAGTAGTCATAGTCTTGCAAGTCCACAAGTAGTTCAGGCCCCTTAAAGTATCTGAACGATAGTTCCAAAGACAAAATGCCACAGGTTAGTAACACAGTTCAACACAGGCTTGAAGAGCAGCATGAGAAGATTATATATATTATTTTCTGAATCAGCCAAAAGTCAGGCAGGACTTGGAGAAAAAGAACAACTCAAGTGGCATCCCTAGGGTTGTTGGCATGACCTTATTCGATATTCCAGCTACCCCTGACCCCAACCCAAAGTGAAAAGGATTGAAAATTTAAAATTGAAGACCTTGAAGCCACTCTGACATTGTATTCTTTGCCAGGGTGATAGAATTCAGCAAGCCCCCAATCAATCAGCCTAAGTTTCCGCAACTCATGATCAATCATCACATTATGAGGCTTCACGTCTCTATGCATTATGCCTTGTGAATGGCAATAATCGAGTGCCTGCAATTTTTTGATATAGAACAATCTCTTAAACCAGGCCGCCAACAACAGGAAATACCTACCCAGTTGAAAAAATGAACTTTGATATAACAATTGTCCCATAATACTTTGAGAGTATCACCCATCACATCAACCTTAAGAGCAAATCTCAACTTGGTAGCTGACGAAGATTAATCCAAATCACCATAAAATTCCCAAAGAAAAGCTTAAACAGTACAATAAATACATGAACCACAATTCAAGTTCAATAAAATTACAATTATCGTCTAATAAGCATAACATAAATTCAGTGCAAGAAACTGGTGCTTTTGGCATTGCAGTCATATCCTGGAAGTAGATTATGCAACTCTTGCTCAAAAGTGATAATTAAATGCCAAAACTTCCTAAATAGGCATATATTAGCAAGTTATAAGAGGAGATAAGATACTAGAAAAGTGCAGTTCATAAATATGCCCTGCCATTCTACGATGCAATCCATTATAACTGTATGGAACACTATATGCCAATGCTCGTATAAGTAGATTTGTATAGAGGATCAAGTTCCCAAACCCTGGAATTTCATCATCCCATGCAAAGTCGTGAATAAATTTTCCACGAGCATAAAAAAAATGCAAATGAAAGAAAAGCGATGTATCATACATATATGAGGGGGATGGGGGGAAATTAGTTTCTACATCTTCATCTATTATCACGAAATAAGGTGCTTTTGCATAATTACGGGTTGCTTAAAAAAGTCCAAATATGAAACAACCTCACAATAATAACCTGATTGTAATTAGAATATCAAATAAGTTATAAATTGAAAGCGATGAAAATTGTCCATAATCACACAGCAGTGAGGCAATACTTCAATATCCCAAAGCAGTTCCTATTCAAGAATAATTCATTAATTCACAGAACCCAGAAAGAAGCCACATAAAATTATCAATGACAAATAAAGGAGAACAAAACCAAAACCTAACAAAGAAAAAAAAGAGGTAGAAAATAAGAAAAGTCCATGAATAATAATGACAGTAAGGAGACCTTCAGAAGCTCGTAAATGTAGTAGCGTATATCATAATCAGTCAATGTTGGGTACAAGACTTTGAAGTCAGTGCTGTTCACGTACTCAAAAACCAAGCTAGGGGTCTTTGAATGCTGATCTCTAACTATATCTAGCAGCTTCACAATATTTGGACCTCCGCAAAGATTTTGAAGTATCTTAATCTCCCTCTTTATCTGCATCATTCGATAAAGAATCACAAAGCAGCATTCACTACAAATATAAGCAAAACAAAAGGTTGAAATATTGCATTGCATATCCTCAATAGATTCTAATAAGTCAGAAATTTGGGGATAGAATTATTTAGAGATTAATTTTAAAGCCAATACTTGATAAGCTTGAACTCAACGAAGCCAATGGGTAGAGAAGAATGTCATCAAATTTAAAGAAGCACCATTTTGTCTACAAAGAAGTTGCATAATCATATTTGAACTTCTTTCGGCACAAAAATTAAAATAAATGATGCTCCCAAAAAATCCTTGCTACAAATGTTGGACATAGCATAAGAGAAAAGGAACTATCCATCCAGGACTACCAGAAATAATCAAATAATGTATGATTATATATCTCGAAGCAGAAAATTGCCCTGTTAATTCTCAAAAACCTTTAAAGGGGCATATTTAAAAGAGATCAAATGATGCAGATATGTAATGACGCCCATATGTCACAAATGTAACTGACAAAGGATCATCACATACAAGCTTCTATACATATAACTGAAATTATGTTACTTTAGAGAAACTTATTACACATAATACAGATGGCTAACTAAGAAGCTGCAACATTAACATTCTTTCCTTTGCTGGTTCCTGAAAAATAATACAAAATTACCTTCTTCTTCTTGACTGGTTTGAGAATTTTGATGATGCACCTTTCATTATTTGCCACATTTAGACCTTCAAAGACCTCACTATATTTTCCCCTTCCCACTTTTCGAACAACTTCATAATCATCTTGATCTCTAAATAGACCAGAAAAAGACAATCATGTTTCTGAAACAACAAAAAACATCTAAATACAGCACGTAACTCCAAAATATATCATTTAGCACGGCAGAAACAAAACAATCAAGTGGTGCTAAACATGTTACCTTTCTTGTATCCCCCCTATAACATGCTAAACAACTAGTTTAGAGCAGCTCAAGCTAGAAAGAGACAAAAACGAACAACTCTACATATGTCCATTCATGTCAAGAACCCAAAACTCATATCTCCTTCAACTTTTACTTGTCCCACAACACTATAATCAACTTCACTAAGCTAACCCCCATTAAGCACCAAAAATATTTAAGTCCACAGAAGAAATTAGTACCTACTGTTGGGAAACAAGCTTATTCGTATGCTCAACCAAATTAAGGCAACTATTAATGCAAAAATGAGATATATAAGCATGCCCCTACAACATCATACGTCTCAATTAAACCATTCCCGAACAACGCCTACTAAAATTAACTCAACATGCAACTTCAGTTATACAATAATCTGTCAACGATGGATTTATAACTCAGAAAATAAAAGAAAACTCGGAAAAAAAGCAAATTGGGAAAATTTGAAGAACGGCAATGAAATACCCCCATTGAACGGTGAGAGACTCGTAATCCCAGTAATCTCGGGGCCTACGAACGTTCACGTCAGTGTAAACTCGAGCTTGCGACATCACAAGCTTGGGTTTATCGGTGGAGATTTCGTTTTTGCGCCTGGTTTTTAGTATACTATGATTTTATTTTATTTTTTATTTTGGGTGATTGTATGATCTACAGCGGCGATTACCGTACGGTAAAAATTGGAATGCGGGCTTTCATCTTCGGGCTGGCTAATGAGTAATTAGTTGGGCCGATTTTGTTTAGTTTATATCGAATTATAATTTTTTTGACGAATTATTTTGTCCAATTTTATGGGGTCTGTCGAGTTTCAACTATGTTTCTCAATTGACATATTATTTATTTCGGTATTTCTAATATTTAATTTTCTTAAAATAATAGTATTCGTATAATAACCTATAATTGTACAAACAATATGTGCAAATCCAATGGAGATAGAGATATAGTCCATCAAATGCGTGATGGATGCGCTGTAAAATTCTATTTTATGTATAATTGGTGTCGAGCTAATAATATTCCGTCATTTTTTTCGATTCTCCTAAGGATTTTTCTAGAATTTTTAATATATATATATATATATATATATATATATATATAGAGATGGATCGGTAGGAATAGATAATTTGGTAGAAATAGGAATGAATCCTACTTTGATTTGCTATATCAATTGTTGAGATTTAATTTTCGTGTGTCTACAGCTTTTGTGTTTTGTGTGCTACACGGATTATTGTGCAACACTATAACTCTTCTTGTCTTCTACTACTATGATGAAAGATGTCTTATCTAATATATTTAGATATGTTACGAATGGATGAAATATATGCTAAACTTTCATGTGCAATACATTAACTCGATTGTCTTCACAATATGAAAGATATCTACTATTCCTACTTTCGTATATTAAGGAGAACTCACCATAACCAACCCTATATATATATATATATATTATTGTATTTGAACAAACAACTTTAATTTGTTGATAACATAGTTTTATTTCAACACTTCTACTTTCTAAACTAGATTTAAATTCTTAGTATTTCTGATACATGATCCAGAGATTGAAATACTAATACCTAAAGTACTTCGATGTTTTTGTTTTGGATAAATATCAATTTAAACCCTAAACTATACATGTTTTATCAAAAATATATTGTACTTTCAAAATATCAATTTAAACCCCAAACTATTATATTTGTATCAATTTAAACCTCAAACTATCATGAATACAAGGCATTTTTGATACAAATATTATAGTTTGGGGTTTAGATTGATATTTTTGAAAGTTCAGGATATTTTTGATAAAACATGTATAGTTTAGGGTTTAAATTTGTTTTAATACTTCTATTCCTTTCATTCATCTGTTTCAATAATCTCTCAATAGCGTTCACCAAACCCTTCATATCTATCTTTTTCTGCAATTAATGTTAGCGTTGCTTCTATTTTTATTATTTTATATGTACCACAAATCTTATAACTAATTTATTGTTTTGCAATTTGTATTATGTATGGTGTGTGTACACCAATTAAGACCTATTATATGAAACCAAAAGCAAAAGAAAATTGATGAGGTCCACTAAAACCCGTTATTTATATCAAATTTGAAAACCATGTACAAAGTACTATGGGAATCTAAAACATAAGAGAACACAAGCACTCCGATATAGGAACAAGATAAAAAAATAACTATAAATTAATTAATCAGATCTATTGCTCGTTGTATAATTTTATACTAATTATAAAAAGAATCATTAATCTATATATAAAGATGCATAATTATAGTTTCTACGAAAGAAAAACTTTATATTATAATCATCCAATATATATACGGAGGGTAAAATACTACTTCACATTTCAACCGATCAATTTGTAAATTTTATAGCTGCTTACATTACATATTTCAATGGCACTAACAAGTTAATTTGGTTACAAAAAACTTATATCCCAAACTTTTTACGTTTCCCAAAAAATATATATCCCCAACTCACGTTTTTACTTTAAAAACAATTAACCCATTTTTCACAAAATTTGACGACCTAATGATGAATCATTTCATCATATTTTTAGGTGGATTATAATTAATTGAGATGGATTTTTGTTCCACCTCACCATCAAACAAAATCGCGAGTTTCCAAATTTTATTCAAAGTTAACAATTTTTAAAATAAAAACGTGAATTAAGGATATACTTTGGGAAATGCTAAAACTTGGAAAGACAAACTACGATTAATCTAAAAAGAATTAATAAGTAGAGATATGACTTATGAGTTAGTGCGAACGAGGAGTGGTTATCGTAAAAACTCTCCTTAACGTATAAACTACGAACTCGTCTGAATTTTCCGTGAAATTAAATGTCTGAATTCATCGAGAAAGCGTCTTAATTCAAAAAAATAAAAATTCGCCTCATGGGATTCGAATCCAGATGTTTAAATTCATCAAGTAAGGTGGTAGATTCACCGTAAATATTCACGAATTAATATCTGAAATCCAATTTTAGTGCGAACGAGCACACAGATATGATAAGCCTTGAATGGAGAGAATATTAAAGGGAACGGTGTGAAATCATGGGAATGTATTTATTGATATACATAACATAGATTCACCCACCAACAACCAGCCCCCAAATTCAAGCCTTAGCGAGTGATGCGGTCACACTTGTCACTTTAATTCTCTGTTATTAAATAATATTGCATACTTAAATTTATTTTGTTATTCCAAGCTAATTGATATCACTAGTACCTAAATTAACAACAAATGGAAAACCTTCATAACTCAAAATGGACTTCTATTTTCTGTTCTCGCGAATTATGAAGCTTGTATCATTGATTAAGATTTCTTCCCATGTTGTGTCATTGATTCATTGAATAATGATGGTAAATCTTCGTACAGTCTACATTGGACTCAGCAACAATTTTTCCCATCGAGAAATAAATTTGTAATCCCACAAATTAGCTGAAGAATAGGAAGTATAACTTTGTGGGTCAATGGTCATCATCCAAAAGAACTCAGATGAATACCTATTCAATTTACAAAACAGTCACCAATTGTTATTCACGGATTTATTTTCGTGCATCTTTCATGCATTGAAATGACTCAATAATGAGTTTGTGTACACCATTAACTTGATAAGCCGAAATAACACATAATAGATGTTCACCAAAATTACATACTCTCTCCGTCCCAATATTGTTGGCTACTTTCTTTTTGCATGTAGATTAAGAAGAGTTATGTTTTATTTGTAAAATAATGTGTGACACGAAATTCGAGAGATTTTTTGGTGTAAAATTGTTTTCCTTTTATGGAACGAACCAATAATAGTGCGACAGCCCAAAAAGGAAAACGAACCAACAATAATAGGACGAAGGGCGTACTAATATATAGACACACACGTACACATACACATACACATTCACATTCACAACCTAGCTATAGCATATTCATGATCCAACATCAAATTTTTTTTCTTCTTCTTTGCCTTTTTATGGGCGTTCAAGTTGTATACCACTTGTTTCATTTTGCAAAATCTTTCAAATATACCCCACAAATTTATGTAGCTATAGTGAGACCAGCTGTAAGTGGGGTGGGTGCAATAGTTGCATCTACTTTTTGACTATAAATCAACATTCTCGGCCACACTTGCTACATGCTGGGATGTCACAGCCCGACTTTTTTTTTTTGAAATAAAATTAATGGAGGAACAAATTTTCGCGGCTTTGGAATTTGCAACAGACTAATGACTATCAGTAACTTCGTACTCCAAATGCGTTAAGATTAAGATGGAAGAAGATATATAGTTAGACTATCCTATTAAACTTAACTGAAAGGTCTAATAATAATAATAATAATACTCGACGAGACAAGTTATCCTCTAATGAATGTATTAGTATATGTACATAATGACCCTGGTGAGTTTTTAGTGAATGATTAGAATGAGGAAATGATTCTACAGTACATGGATGTTTTGTGAAATATGGTCAATGAAATAGGCTGAGTGCTAGAGCATAAGTTAAAAGGGCATTGAATTGTTATATAGCCAAAGAGATTTAATCTCATGTTATTTTCTTCATATTAGAATGTTTACAACCTATTCTTAAGATGGTCGAGCCGTCATTGAGACCCCGATTGTGAGTTGAATACAATTAGAAATAAAGGGATATGATGCTCATTTCCATGATTACAGAAGGGACCTTGAGATTCTAGTAAACTAGTTTCTTGCTTTACGCCTCGATTTTTAGTATCGTTGTCGGCTGGAAATGATTTTAAGACCATGACATTTAGTCAAATTAATAATAGTAGTGATAATTAACTAAAGAGGTCGAGAGTACGACTTATACAGTGGTGCACAAGCACACTAATTTTATATAGACCTTTCATTTTAGATAATAGTGGGTAATACTAGGGAGGTCAATGGATGAGTTTTATCCGGACCAGAACCAATAAATAAGTAATGGTTCTAGTTTTGGAACCGACCCATTAGACACTGGATCCGGACCCGAACCATCAACTATGGGTCTTAAGCGGTCCGGATCTCAGCGGGTCTGGATCCAGAACCGGACCAGAACCGAAACTGAAATCGAAACCGTTGCTTTATAATTTAATGGGTTATGAGTGATTTTGAATCGATATGGATAAAACTAGCTCATTAACAAGCATATTTAAACTTAGGCTTGTCAATAGACAGGTTTTACTCGAACCAGAACTAATAAATAAGTATTGGTTCTGGTTCTGGAACCAGAACCAGATCCGGACCGGACCGGACCATCAAACTACGGATCTAAACGGTCCGGGTCTAAAGCGGGTCTGGAACTGGAACCAGAACCAGAACCGCTACTTCAAAATTTAATGGGTTTTGAACGGTTTCGGATAAAACCCACCCATTGACATCCCTAGTTCATACTATAACGATGTCAGTATTAACTTCAAGAGTAAGTGGGAGAGGAATGAAACCATGGTGAATCTTTAGATAAATCCACCATAAAAAGAAACCATATACAACTTATGTTATGAGACAACTTATAGTATGTAGAAGAAGAATTGTACGAGAAACACTAAATAATGAAAAATATTTAAGTGGAAAGATTAAGATTAACGGTAATATATTCCCTCATACCTATATGGTGAAGATGGAGTCGGAGTTTTATAAATATCCGATAAGAAAATGAGTTGATAAATAAATACAATAAACTGTTAAGCCAGTTGTCATGAGATACTTCACAAAAGGTGGACACGAAAGTCATGACAATTCTCTTGGAACTGAGATCGTAGATCGACATGCCTCTAGAAACTTAAATGACTCTAACTTATGTCGAAGCGTTGAGTAAATCATTACATATAGATGTGTTGATTCACGTAGAAAGAACGACACCCACTCATGTCTTTAACGAGAAATGCAAGTGAGATAATAGAAGCCGTAGTGATAAAAATAGTAATAGTAATGGAGAAATAATCAATAAGGACGAAAGAGGTTTCAGCCAAAATTGTTGTAGGTATCGTTTCGACATGTTTCGATATGGCATCCATGAATATTGTAAGTTTGGCCAGAGGAGCCACTTTATCGATATGGCATCCATGAATAAGCAGAACATGTTTAGGGAGGGCAGAACCCAAATCAAAACCAGAATTTGAAGCCACGCGAACCCCAAAATAGAAGGACATAAATAAGGTATGGATTTACCTATTACTACGCTTTTGATGCGGAAGCATTCTGCTTCCCTACATCAGGCCGAATTGAGAAATTTCATATAGTAAATAATAATGCCTTAAAGATTGCTATTTCTTAAGGAGCCCCAATAACTTGCAAGTTTTAAACTTAGAACTAAATTTAGAAGAAAATAAGTTAAGGAAAAATTTATATGCCCTTTCTAGGAAAAATCTTACTATATGTCCATGTGGATAGACTAGGTTATGACAATTTGTGTGATGTGCTTTATCATAAGAGAAAGATTATAGTCAGTCCCTTTAATGAAAATAGTTATCCCGATAGGTCCTTTCCACCGCTTCTTAATTCATTACCCCAAGTCACAACCTAGCTTAGTCAAACTCACCAAAAGTCGGGCTATGACATGGGATCTTGTACAGATAAAAAGGTCAATGATGCAGGCCGTGGTAGTTTTGGCATCTGGTTTGTTCAAATTTTGAGTGAGAACGGGGGAGATAGATCGATAGATTTGGGGAATGGTGTTGTGCTAATTGAAGAAGAAAGAAAGCAAGATATACGAGAATGAGAGACAACATACATTAAAACATAAAATTGCATGTTAAATAGAAACATGTATAAACTTAAAAAGATATATGCATTTGCAAATATATTTATATAGTCAAATGACAATACCTTGCATATAGTATAACAACAACCTACATAATCTAAGTGAATTTTGTAATAGGTAGGTTTGCAATTATACCCTTCAACCAGATTTTTAGAAAACACTATGCCACGTGTCGCTAATTTGGAGCGTCCACATATATGTAATATGCGATCCAAATTTGATACACATACTATATAGAGACATAATATTACCAGAATCCTTATTATACATATTTCAAATCAATAAACAAATAGGGGTGGTCTCCTGTGCGCGCTGCACGCACAGTGAAACCACTTAATTAATTAATTAATTAATTAATTCTAATTAAAATTTATTAATTTAATAACTTTAATTATAAATTAATAAAATTATAATTATGAATTAATAAACCATAATTTTGAATAATAAACCCTAATTTTGAATTAATAAACCCTAATTGGAATTAATAAACCTTAATTTGAATAATAAACCCTAATTTGAATAATAAATCCTAATTTTGAATTAATAAACCCTAATTTGAATAATAAACTCTAATTTTGAATTAATAAATCATAATTGTGAATTAATAAACCCTAATTTTGAATTAATAAACCATAATTATGAATTAATAAATCATAATTTTGAATAATAAACTGAATTAATAAACCTTAATTATGAATTAATAAACCTTACTTGTGAACTAATAAACCATAACTATGAATTAATAAATTCTAATTTTGAATTAAAAGTTAATAAAAATTAATAAATTTAATTATAAATTAATAAAATCTAATTATCCTTACTCACCATAATTAATATATAATTATTTTAACAAAAACAGAAGAAGAGGAAGAAGAAAAGAAGGGCTAATAAAGCTTACCGACTAAGAACGATGGTGGGCTTTCGAACTAAATAATAGCACGTGCTAAATTATATTGTTTCATTATGTATATTGCATGACTTCTAAATTCATTGACTTGCCAAATGTTTGAGAATGAGCATGATACATTGTCTGTCCACGAAAAGAGAAAGAAAGAAAAAGAAAGAAAGAAAGAATGAAAGAATTTACCGACGTCGGATAGCGACCTTCGGGTCATAGCGTGTTTGAGAAGGAGACTTACTTCTCAACACATAGACAGAATCTGTGGATATGGAAAGAGAAAGATGTTTGTAGACAAAGATCATGCATATGCATTTGTTTTAAAATTGTGAAAATAAAAGCAAGTAAGTGTTTATTTGAAAAAGCATGCACATGTTTTTCACTAAAACCCCTGTGTATTGCAAAACGATGGCAAGTCAATTTTATAGCTCTAAGAGCAAATTTTTAACTGTTTTCGGCATGTGTCCACTGAGTGCTTATGTACTCACGCCCTGCATGTATTTCTAAACATGCAAGTTGAGCTTGGATTTCGGAGATGGAGTTGGAAAGGAACAGTGTGGTTTTTGTTCGTAAATGTTGTTATGTGATGATTAACCTTATGCTCGAATTACCTTATGTTAATGTTGGTGATAATAGAGTTGAACTCCTTATTATATTATGGTTGAGAATGTTCTTGGTTTGAATGGTCATTTTGATCCGTGGATAAAGTTGATATCGAACTCGTTATATTTTTGGTTATTGAGGTCCTGTTTGATTAGATTGTAGTCATGACAAATAATACATATTTACATCCCATTTTGTTGCCTTTGCTATAAGTAGGAACCTTATGTAAATAGTTATACTTTGTTGCCCGAGTTATATGTCTTCAATATAACTCAACTACCCTTCTTCTTGCCATACTACGACTTGAGAAATGGTTATGTAATTGTTGTCTTTGTGAAAAGAAAACTCTTCCATGAAAAGATTGATTGTTGTTGATCATTTTATTTCGTTAGTTCTTGTGTTCATTTGATTCTATGGAACCTATTTATACGAATTGACAATATTCCTTAATTGATCTCCATAGTTATGGTCATCTTAATTGAATTCCTTACATTCATTAGTCCTAATTTATTAGTAGTCAGTTGCAAGTTATATATCCCTAAATCGATACACCTTGATATCCTTCACTTATCTTGAATCACACGATATCCATCAAAAAATATGTATAACCGATTTTCAATTCACGTCATCCATTCCATTTTCTATCCTATCTCATATTTTGTTAACGTTATGTGACATATTTATTTATATTGTTAACTTGGCACGTATGGATAATATAAACAAATTATGAAACTAAACGCATGATAACACTCTACACATACTCACTGTTTGTTTCCACCTAACATAAAGCTATTGTTGTTTGTGGCCTCTTATCTACGAGTATTAATTATATGCTCTCTTAGGTACATAATAGATATAAATAATGTAGTTGGAGAAGGTTCAAATAAATTTTTATTTAAAGTTAGAATGCGAGAATCATTTTCAATCATTAGATTGCAAAGATCTACGATGATTACTTTGTTGGATGAGTATATTATGTGCATTGTGTACTACCACCGGTTCGAATTCCATAAGAGCGAAAATTTATATTTTTTTTAGTACAGTATCTTTCACGAATAATAAATTGTTTTAAGTTTGTAGGATAACAAAAGTTTTTACAATAACTCACCCCTAATGCAACAAGCAAATATGTATGTTTGATAGCATTTGTTTATATAAAGGACCCATTTTGATATTCTAACTGGATAGGAATTAACGTGTCATAAATACTAAAATAAGCGTTGTACTTTACAAAATTATAATACTTTAATATATAATTCCTCAATTTTCTTTATAATTCTCCTGATATTCAAATTATACATACCAATAATATATAGAATTTTTATTTTATAACTTTATTAATCGTCATAAAAAATACACTCATATAATTAATTATAAATTACAAAAGTATTAAAGGTGGATAGAGTGGAAGAATGTATAATTTTACTTTTTAATTTTGAAATGGAACATTTATTAAGAAATAAGAAAAAAATCAAAATATAGCACTTAAAAAGCAAAGGGAATAAATGTGAAGCTCAATAAATACTTCTCCGTCCCATTATTATTGACACATTTTTCTTTTTGAGCTGTCCATTAAGTTGACCCGTTTCCAAAAAAATGAAATACTTTTTACACTAAAAAGTGTCTCGAATTTCATATCATCACTACTTTACATTTAAAATATAATTCTCCTTAATCTACGCGTAAAAAAAGAAAGGAGTCATTATTATTGGGATGGAGAGAGTATAATTTAAAGATTGCATGATGAGACACTCGAACTTGAGACATTTAGTTTCAAACAATGATCATTTACCATTAGTCCAACATACATAATGTGAACTTTGAATTTGAGAAAAACTTAACTGAACCAATTAATACGAGTGAGAGAAATACTACCTACCAACATTAATTCAATTTTCGTAATTCTTAATAATTATGCCAACGAGTAAGACAGTTTCAACTTTCAAGCCTGATCTTCTTTCATAACTCGAGTCAAAATAGTTATATTCAGAAACATTAGTCTAAATTATAAAAGGCTATTAATTATACTATTCTACAAACCAACAAAGAACTGCAAACCACGCCTAAATTGGCGTTGATAGGAATTAAATGAGGGTAATCAATGCGATCGAGTGAGAAATATACTATTCTCTCCGTCTTTTTAAATGTCCACAGCATACTAAAGAAATGATGAATTTGATTTCGACAACTTTATTATTTATTATGATAAATATATACATATAACTAATTATCAAATTATAAAATATTAAAAATAGATAAAATAAAAAAATTCATATTTTTTAATTTTTTCATATGAATCCAAAAATATAAAATCTGCTAAAGAAACCAAAAAATATCAAAATGAGCTACTAAAGAAAAACGGATGAAGTAACTATGAACTACGTACTTTTCGTTTCTTCTTAATTGTTATGCCTTATCAACCGTGATTTTCCTCCAAAACTCAATTAAACTAGTTTCTTTGAGAAACATTAGTCAAATTTTTTTACAGCTATAATATACAACTCTTTTTAATGATGAGGGTAAATTGATATGTGCATCAAGTAAATATTGTTACTGTGCAATATCACTAATTTTTTGATGGAACTCGAATTTAACATATTTGGTCACTACCATTCCTATTCCATCAATAAAGATAACTATTAATTCTGATTAGTTCAAACCACCTGTGAGACGTATCTGAAAATGTTACACCACCAACAAATTATTGAATTCCACATAAATGATCACAATTAAATCGACAATAAATTTTGCACTTATATATCGACAAGATCAAATTGCTAATCTTCCACGTTAATATATGGCTTAGCCAAATTACCAATTTCTTTATCTTTTTTTAACAACTTAATATAATTTCCGGTAAAAAAAATTATCGACTTTTTTAAAGGTCAGACTGTCAATTACAAATACAAGCAAAATTGATGAATGAAACTACAAATATATCAGTATACCCAAACATGAATGTTGTCTTGTATACACAATTTTATGATATTTTGAGGTGTCGTCAGGAGAAACCAAGGATCATAGTTCTTCAAAATTTAATTATTTTCCAAGGTTATAATTTTGTTTATAAAAATAACTTCAAACTCAAATTTTCAATAAAATTTTATCGAGTAATGAGCTAACTATAATTGATAAATACTACGGCTTAATTAGTTTTCTTTGTAGACGAATGCAATCTCGTCTACATTTCTTGGATCTATCCTCTTCACCAAATTAAATACCCCTACTATTTCTCAATATAACCAAAATATATAAAAATAAAATATTTGAAATAAATTAGTTTCCACTTTATATAAATACCGCATTTGTTGCCTCGGCATCTCAACGAGGAATAGAGGGTTTTGATCCCAAAAAGAAAACAAAAAAACCAAAAAAGAAGAGGAGAGAGAGACCATGGGTGGAGGCAATGGACAGAAGGCGAAGATGGCTAGAGAGAGAAACATGGAGAAGCTCAAAGGCCAGAAAGGTATCTTAGTTATGTGTAAATTATTAGTGTTCCGGATTTAATTCTTCTGATCAGAAATTCCTTTCTTTTTTCTTCTTTTTTTAATATTGTTTTTGTTCATTTGATCAAAAGGGCATGTTTGATTTTATGGGCAGGAAGTCAGCTTGAAACCAACAAAAAGGCTATGACTATCCAGGTTTTTTGTTGTTGTTATTGAATCTATGTGTCTATTGCTGATTTATCTGAGTTAATGTGATGTCTTGATTTTCATGAATTTTGGGGGTTATATGTGCCGAATAATTTATTATATGATTTTCCTCTCTATGTGTATGTGTGTAATTTATGGTGGACTGGAATATGCTGATCTTGAGTGCTATAAATATTGTATTGCTCCAGATTAGCTGACTGAACTGATCCTTTTATTTTCCTTACAATTTTTTTTTTCAGACTTCTAATTTGTTTTCATCAGATGTAGGTCAGAGTAGTGTTCAAATTTGTGCAGAAGAATTCCCTGATTTCTGGTTACATATGATAATTGCCCATTAAAATGCCATATCAAACAAGTTCTGATTCGATTCAACTCGAGTCTTTGTAAGGTTTTATTTGGTTAGGAAGATCGACTATGTGTTGGGCTGCAATGTTGGTGCAGTTCACAATTTATCTTAGATCTCAATATTTAGTGTAGATAGATGGTAAAGTCAATCATCTTCTCATAGTGCAAGTCGAGATGTTGAGATATCAACTTCTCTCATTTGCTTCCCCTCCCGTGACTATATCTGGAGAACGGCATGTTACTCAGTTGTTTCAACTCGATCTCATATAGTAGACTTGCTGAAGAAATTAGATGCATATTCGGATGAACAAGCATAGTTCATTACTATAGATCCCTAAATAGTTTGAAATAAAACGAAAATGGTCACACTGAGCTAAACAGTATAGTATCAAATTGTTCAATTCTCCTTCAAAACCGATTACATACTTCAGTTTTTGGTGAAACTGCTGAAACTGTTTCAAAACCTTGGATAATGTGTCTCTGACTCTTGTGCAATTTTTATCCAGAAAAGTGATGATCATTTCATGCCGATATGCTTCTGCCTTTGTATAACTTAAATGTTACTGGTCCTAAATTGCAGTGCAAGGTTTGTATGCAAACTTTCATTTGCACTACTTCGGAGGTGAAATGCAGAGAACATGCAGAAGCAAAACATCCAAAGGCCGATGTCTACACTTGTTTCCCCCACCTGAAGAAGTGATGAGAGCCGGTGAAATGGGTTTCAACTATGTCTCGAGTCTGTCAATGTTTTTGAAGCTGTTTCAGTATTGTTGCTGAGATAATGTCCTAAACTTTTGATGGTTAAGTGTATTGAAACTCTGAAAATTGTTCATATTATCTCAGTCTATAACTATTCTCTGCCCTGTTATATCACAACTGTTTTCATTTTGACGTTTAAATGTCTCCTCAATTTTCGAAGATTTCTCATATGATCTCAACGTTCTGTTGTTTTTGACATCTTCATTCAATATCAATGTTGGTAACATATATGCTCTTTGGTAATCTTAATTCGAATTTCATTTGAACAAAGTGTCCCGACAGGTAGGTAGCAACGAACTTCGTGTGCGACAACCAATCCTAATGAGTAGCACTAGACCATCATGAACTGTTGCTCACAAGATTTGGATAATATTTTCATAAATCAAAATTTGACATAGAAGATAGATCAATAGTCTAATAAACAGTGCTGTTGCTGTAGCAGTATCATCAAAACCCACAACCCCAACTAAACACTTATGTTACAATTAAATAGAGATGTGTATTGTATAATCTTTTGATAATGTAGGAAGAGTTTAGGATTAAAACCAATTTCAGCAGGCATATACTTCCCTTCGATGCCGTATCTGTAAGGATGACACCATACATGATACGAACCAGAGGATGTGAGAATTCGACCTAGCAAATGATACGAAACCGAGGATGTAAGAATTTGACCTACTGCAACTGCATCCGTGCCCTGCTAGTTTCAGCAGCTCTCACTTGGTTGAAGTATGGATGAGCCTGAAACAGAACGAAAGTGTTTCAAACAGCAGACAATAATAGAAATAGAAGACAGGAGCTGTATTACTACCATTGCTTCTTTGGCTGTGAGTCTGTCTTGATGATCATAGCGGAGAAGCTTATCCAGAAAATCAATGGCCTGCTTTGTCGCATTGTGAAAAAAGAAGAAGAAATCAACGGAAATGTTTAGTCTGATAACTTATAGAAAAGAAATCTCATGAAGTTTTGGAAGGCTAAATAACCTCTGGTGAGATGAGATGTTGATTATCTGAATTAACAAACCTCGACCAGGGTTTCCTACTGTGCCTGAGGAAAAATAACAACAATAAATTATCTTGACTGGGACCACTATGCGTTGACTGCATACAAATTGGTTTCCCTTAGTCAATTCATGACACCACCCTTTGGGATGGTAATGGAGAAGAAGCACATTTTTTAAATACCTTCCAACAAGAGCATCAAGTTGAGGATCCAGCTCAAGATGGTACTTGTTTAAATATGCATTCAGCTCATCTGTGCCAAGGACCTGCGACGTCAAAGGTTATTAAAGTGTACCTTTATTTCCAGGATAAAATAAATCTTCATATCTGAAGTTTCACATGTTGACAGCATAAAAGAGCCCTAAATGGATATCTCAGACTCAAAAATAGTAAATCATCTAAATCTTAGAATGTTAGGGTTAAAAAAACATTGGAGTCCTTAGACACATAGAGAAACATTCCCTGCAATCTCTGAAATCTTATCAAGAAGCAAAAATATCACCAAGAAAATACAATATTTACTTTATAGACTACTTAATACTTATGCACTTCTCAATCACCGATCTATGTACCTTTCAATGCCATGCCATATGCTACAAGAGAAATGGAATAGAGATAGATGTTTCCAGCAAATACTTGAAAGCAAGAAATGCAACTTGCCCTATGAACATTGGACCCTTTTGAGAAATAGATTCCTAAAGGCACACCTGAAAACTCAATTTAGTTACTACTGTGAATGTGATCGCTACCTAAGTAACTACACCAAAATCAACCGTCATCACTCATCACAATCAGCACCTCAATCACCTAAACTTTGCTCGGCTCTGACATGAGCAAGCACAGATACACTAGTATACTAATACTCATAACAAACCCAGAAACCAGATATTTATAAA